>JAPYKE020000126.1:4447500-4753408 GCA_028554795.2 Sinohyriopsis cumingii | reverse complement strand
TAGCCTGCTAGTTGTTCCTGGGGAAGGGGATGGTGTTCAAGCTTATGACACACTTTTTTCCAGTGTTAGGACAGAAAATAATATAATCCTTTATTTCAGAAATTTATAATAAAAAAGAAAACTCTGCAGATATGACCTATATTAGGTAGTCCCATGTAGCATTGTTTTCTGACTGCACCGCAGCCTGCTAGTTGTTATTGGGGAAGGGGATGGTGTTCAAGCTTATGACACACTTTTTTCCAGTGTTAGGACAGAAAAATAATATAATCCTTTATTTCAGAAATTTATAATAAAAAAGAAAACTCTGCAGATATGACCTATATTAGGTTGTCCCATGTAGCATTGTTTTCTGACTGCACCGCAGCCTGCTAGTTGTTCCTGGGGAAGGGGATGGTGTTCAAGCTTATGACACACTTTTTTCCAGTGTTAGGACAGAAAATAATATAATCCTTTATTTCAGAAATTTGGAATAAAAAAGAAAACTCTGCAGATATGACCTATATTAGGTTGTCCCATGTAGCATTGTTTTCTGACTGCACCGCAGCCTGCTAGTTGTTCCTGGGGAAGGGGATCGTGTTCAAGCTTATGACACACTTTTTTCCAGTGTTAGGACAGAAAATAATATAATCCTTTATTTCAGAAATTTATAATAAAAAAGAAAACTCTGCAGATATGACCTATATTAGGTTGTCCCATGTAGCATTGTTTTCTGACTGCACCGCAGCCTGCTAGTTGTTCCTGGGGAAGGGGATGGTGTTCAAGCTTATGACACACTTTTTTCCAGTGTTAGGACAGAAAATAATATAATCCTTTATTTCAGAAATTTATAATAAAAAAGAAAACTCTGCAGATATGACCTATATTAGGTTGTCCCATGTAGCATTGTTTTCTGACTGCACCGCAGCCCTGCTAGGTTGTTCCTGGGGAAGGGGATGTGTTCAAGCTTATGGCACACTTTTTTCCAGTCTTAGGACAGAAAATAACATAATCCTTTATTTCAGAAATTTATAATAAAAAAGAAAACTCTGCAGATATGACCTATATTAGGTTGTCCCATGTAGCATTGTTTTCTGACTGCACCGCAGCCTGCTAGTTGTTCCTGGGGAAGGGGATGGTGTTCAAGCTTATGACACACTTTTTTCCAGTGTTAGGACAGAAAATAATATAATCCTTTATTTCAGAAATTTATAATAAAAAAGAAAACTCTGCAGATATGACCTATATTAGGTTGTCCCATGTAGCATTGTTTTCTGACTGCACCGCAGCCTGCTAGTTGTTCCTGGGGAAGGGGATGGTGTTCAAGCTTATGACACACTTTTTTCCAGTGTTAGGACAGAAAATAATATAATCCTTTATTTCAGAAATTTATAATAAAAAAGAAAACTCTGCAGATATGACCTATATTAGGTTGTCCCATGTAGCATTGTTTTCTGACTGCACCGCAGCCTGCTAGTTGTTCCTGGGGAAGGGGATGGTGTTCAAGCTTATGACACACTTTTTTCCAGTGTTAGGACAGAAAATAATATAATCCTTTATTTCAGAAATTTATAATAAAAAAGAAAACTCTGCAGATATGACCTATATTAGGTTGTCCCATGTAGCATTGTTTTCTGACTGCACCGCAGCCTGCTAGTTGTTCCTGGGGAAGGGGATGGTGTTCAAGCTTATGACACACTTTTTTCCAGTCTTAGGACAGAAAATAATATAATCCTTTATTTCAGAAATTTATAATAAAAAAGAAAACTCTGCAGATATGACCTATATTAGGTTGTCCCATGTAGCATTGTTTTCTGACTGCACCGCAGCCTGCTAGTTGTTCCTGGGGAAGGGGATCGTGTTCAAGCTTATGACACACTTTTTTCCAGTGTTAGGACAGAAAAAAATATAATCCTTTATTTCAGAAATTTATAATAAAAAAGAAAACTCTGCAGATATGACCTATATTAGGTTGTCCCATGTAGCATTGTTTTCTGACTGCACCGCAGCCTGCTAGTTGTTCCTGGGGAAGGGGATCGTGTTCAAGCTTATGACACACTTTTTTCCAGTGGTAGGACAGAAAATAATATAATCCTTTATTTCAGAAATTTATAATAAAAAAGAAAACTCTGCAGATATGACCTATATTAGGTTGTCTCATGTAGCATTGTTTTCTGACTCACCGCAGCCTGCTAGTTGTTCCTGGGGAAGGGGATGTGTTCAAGCTTATGACACACTTTTTTCCAGTGTTAGGACAGAAAATAATATAATCCTTTATTTCAGAAATTTATAATAAAAAAGAAAACTCTGCAGATATGACCTATATTAGGTTGTCCCATGTAGCATTGTTTTCTGACTGCACCGCAGCCTGCTAGTTGTTCCTGGGGAAGGGGATGGTGTTCAAGCTTATGACACACTTTTTTCCAGTGTTAGGACAGAAAATAATATAATCCTTTATTTCAGAAATTTATAATAAAAAAGAAAACTCTGCAGATATGACCTATATTAGGTCGTCCCATGTAGCATTGTTTTCTGACTGCACCGCAGCCTGCTAGTTGTTCCTGGGGAAGGGGATGGTGTTCAAGCTTATGACACACTTTTTTCCAGTGTTAGGACAGAAAATAATATAATCCTTTATTTCAGAAATTTATAATAAAAAAGAAAACTCTGCAGATATGACCTATATTAGGTTGTCCCATGTAGCATTGTTTCTGACTGCACCGCAGCCTGCTAGTTGTTCCTGGGGAAGGGGATCGTGTTCAAGCTTATGACACACTTTTTTCCAGTCTTAGGACAGAAAATAACATAATCCTTTATTTCAGAAATTTATAATAAAAAAGAAAACTCTGCAGATATGACCTATATTAGGTTGTCCCATGTAGCATTGTTTTCTGACTGCACCGCAGCCTGCTAGTTGTTCCTGGGGAAGGGGATGGTGTTCAAGCTTATGACACACTTTTTCCAGTCTTAGGACAGAAAATAATATAATCCTTTATTTCAGAAATTTATAATAAAAAAGAAAACTCTGCAGATATGACCTATATTAGGTTGTCCCATGTAGCATTGTTTTCTGACTGCACCGCAGCCTGCTAGTTGTTCCTGGGAAGGGGATGGTGTTCAAGCTTATGACACACTTTTTCCAGTGTCAGGACAGAAAATAATATAATCCTTTATTTCAGAAATTTATAATAAAAAAGAAAACTCTGCAGATATGACCTATATTAGGTTGTCCCATGTAGCATTGTTTTCTGACTGCACCGCAGCCTGCTAGTTGTTCCTGGGGAAGGGGATCGTGTTCAAGCTTATGACACACTTTTTTCCAGTGTTAGGACAGAAAAAAAATATAATCCTTTATTTCAGAAATTTATAATAAAAAAGAAAACTCTGCAGATATGACCTATATTAGGTTGTCCCATGTAGCATTGTTTTCTGACTGCACCGCAGCCTGCTAGTTGTTCCTGGGGAAGGGGATGGTGTTCAAGCTTATGACACACTTTTTTCCAGTGGTAGGACAGAAAATAATATAATCCTTTATTTCAGAAATTTATAATAAAAAAGAAAACTCTGCAGATATGACCTATATTAGGTCGTCCCATGTAGCATTGTTTTTCTGACTGCACCGCAGCCTGCTAGTTGTTCCTGGGGAAGGGGATGGTGTTCAAGCTTATGACACACTTTTTTCCAGTGTTAGGACAGAAATAATATAATCCTTTATTTCAGAAATTTATAATAAAAAAGAAAACTCTGCAGATATGACCTATATTAGGTTGTCCCATGTAGCATTGTTTTCTGACTGCACCGCAGCCTGCTAGTTGTTCCTGGGGAAGGGGATGGTGTTCAAGCTTATGACACACTTTTTTCCAGTGTTAGGACAGAAAATAATATAATCCTTTATTTCAGAAATTTATAATAAAAAAGAAAACTCTGCAGATATGACCTATATTAGGTCGTCCCATGTAGCATTGTTTTCTGACTGCACCGCAGCCTGCTAGTTGTTCCTGGGGAAGGGGATGGTGTTCAAGCTTATGACACACTTTTTTCCAGTGTTAGGACAGAAAATAATATAATCCTTTATTTCAGAAATTTATAATAAAAAAGAAAACTCTGCAGATATGACCTATATTAGGTTGTCCCATATAGCATTGTTTTCTGACTGTACCGCAGCCTGCTAGTTGTTCCTGGGGAAGGGGATGGTGTTCAAGCTTATGACACACTTTTTTCCAGTGTTAGGACAGAAAATAATATAATCCTTTATTTCAGAAATTTATAATAAAAAAGAAAACTCTGCAGATATGACCTATATTAGGTCGTTCCATGTAGCATTGTTTTCTGACTGCACCGCAGCCTGCTAGTTGTTCCTGGGGAAGGGGATGGTGTTCAAGCTTATGACACACTTTTTTCCAGTGTTAGGACAGAAAATAATATAATCCTTTATTTCAGAAATTTATAATAAAAAAGAAAACTCTGCAGATATGACCTATATTAGGTTGTCCCATATAGCATTGTTTTCTGACTGTACCGCAGCCTGCTAGTTGTTCCTGGGGAAGGGGATGGTGTTCAAGCTTATGACACACTTTTTTCCAGTGTTAGGACAGAAAATAATATAATCCTTTATTTCAGAAATTTATAATAAAAAAGAAAACTCTGCAGATATGACCTATATTAGGTTGTCCCATGTAGCATTGTTTTCTGACTGCACCGAAGCCTGCTAGTTGTTCCTGGGGAAGGGGATGGTGTTCAAGCTTATGACACACTTTTTTCCAGTGTTAGGACAGAAAATAATATAATCCTTTATTTCAGAAATTTATAATAAAAAAGAAAACTCTGCAGATATGACCTATATTAGGTTGTCCCATGTAGCATTGTTTTCTGACTGCACCGCAGCCTGCTAGTTGTTCCTGGGGAAGGGGATGGTGTTCAAGCTTATGACACACTTTTTTCCAGTGTTAGGACAGAAAATAATATAATCCTTTATTTCAGAAATTTATAATAAAAAAGAAAACTCTGCAGATATGACCTATATTAGGTTGTCCCATGTAGCATTGTTTTCTGACTGCACCGCAGCCTGCTAGTTGTTCCTGGGGAAGGGGATGGTGTTCAAGCTTATGACACACTTTTTTCCAGTGTTAGGACAGAAAATAATATAATCCTTTATTTCAGAAATTTGGAATAAAAAAGAAAACTCTGCAGATATGACCTATATTAGGTTGTCCCATGTAGCATTGTTTTCTGACTGCACCGCAGCCTGCTAGTTGTTCCTGGGGAAGGGGATCGTGTTCAAGCTTATGACACACTTTTTTCCAGTGTTAGGACAGAAAATAATATAATCCTTTATTTCAGAAATTTATAATAAAAAAGAAAACTCTGCAGATATGACCTATATTAGGTTGTCCCATGTAGCATTGTTTTCTGACTGCACCGCAGCCTGCTAGTTGTTCCTGGGGAAGGGGATGGTGTTCAAGCTTATGACACACTTTTTTCCAGTGTTAGGACAGAAAATAATATAATCCTTTATTTCAGAAATTTATAATAAAAAAGAAAACTCTGCAGATATGACCTATATTAGGTTGTCCCATGTAGCATTGTTTTCTGACTGCACCGCAGCCTGCTAGTTGTTCCTGGGGAAGGGGATGGTGTTCAAGCTTATGACACACTTTTTTCCAGTGTTAGGACAGAAAATAATATAATCCTTTATTTCAGAAATTTATAATAAAAAAGAAAACTCTGCAGATATGACCTATATTAGGTTGTCCCATGTAGCATTGTTTTCTGACTGCACCGCAGCCTGCTAGTTGTTCCTGGGGAAGGGGGATGGTGTTCAAGCTTATGACACACTTTTTTCCAGTGTTAGGACAGAAAATAATATAATCCTTTATTTCAGAAATTTATAATAAAAAAGAAAACTCTGCAGATATGACCTATATTAGGTTGTCCCATGTAGCATTGTTTTCTGACTGCACCGCAGCCTGCTAGTTGTTCCTGGGGAAGGGGATGGTGTTCAAGCTTATGACACACTTTTTTCCAGTGTTAGGACAGAAAATAATATAATCCTTTATTTCAGAAATTTATAATAAAAAAGAAAACTCTGCAGATATGACCTATATTAGGTTGTCCCATGTAGCATTGTTTTCTGACTGCACCGCAGCCTGCTAGTTGTTCCTGGGGAAGGGGATGGTGTTCAAGCTTATGACACACTTTTTTCCAGTGTTAGGACAGAAAATAATATAATCCTTTATTTCAGAAATTTATAATAAAAAAGAAAACTCTGCAGATATGACCTATATTAGGTTGTCCCATGTAGCATTGTTTTCTGACTGCACCGCAGCCTGCTAGTTGTTCCTGGGGAAGGGGATCGTGTTCAAGCTTATGACACACTTTTTTCCAGTGTTAGGACAGAAAAAAATATAATCCTTTATTTCAGAAATTTAGAATAAAAAAGAAAACTCTGCAGATATGACCTATATTAGGTTGTCCCATGTAGCATTGTTTTCTGACTGCACCGCAGCCTGCTAGTTGTTCCTGGGGAAGGGGATCGTGTTCAAGCTTATGACACACTTTTTTCCAGTGTTAGGACAGAAAATAATATAATCCTTTATTTCAGAAATTTATAATAAAAAAGAAAACTCTGCAGATATGACCTATATTAGGTTGTCCCATGTAGCATTGTTTTCTGACTGCACCGCAGCCTGCTAGTTGTTCCTGGGGAAGGGGATGGTGTTCAAGCTTATGGCACACTTTTTTCCAGTCTTAGGACAGAAAATAACATAATCCTTTATTTCAGAAATTTATAATAAAAAAGAAAACTCTGCAGATATGACCTATATTAGGTTGTCCCATGTAGCATTGTTTTCTGACTGCACCGCAGCCTGCTAGTTGTTCCTGGGGAAGGGGATGGTGTTCAAGCTTATGACACACTTTTTTCCAGTGTTAGGACAGAAAATAATATAATCCTTTATTTCAGAAATTTATAATAAAAAAGAAAACTCTGCAGATATGACCTATATTAGGTTGTCCCATGTAGCATTGTTTTCTGACTGCACCGCAGCCTGCTAGTTGTTCCTGGGGAAGGGGATGATGTTCAAGCTTATGGCACACTTTTTTCCAGTCTTAGGACAGAAAATAACATAATCCTTTATTTCAGAAATTTATAATAAAAAAGAAAACTCTGCAGATATGACCTATATTAGGTTGTCCCATGTAGCATTGTTTTCTGACTGCACCGCAGCCTGCTAGTTGTTCCTGGGGAAGGGGATGGTGTTCAAGCTTATGACACACTTTTTTCCAGTGTTAGGACAGAAAATAATATAATCCTTTATTTCAGAAATTTATAATAAAAAAGAAAACTCTGCAGATATGACCTATATTAGGTTGTCCCATGTAGCATTGTTTTCTGACTGCACCGCAGCCTGCTAAGTTGTTCCTGGGGAAGGGGATGGTGTTCAAGCTTATGACACACTTTTTTCCAGTGTCAGGACAGAAAATAATATAATCCTTTATTTCAGAAATTTATAATAAAAAAGAAAACTCTGCAGATATGACCTATATTAGGTTGTCCCATGTAGCATTGTTTTCTGACTGCACCGCAGCCTGCTAGTTGTTCCTGGGGAAGGGGATGGTGTTCAAGCTTATGACACACTTTTTTCCAGTGTTAGGACAGAAAATAATATAATCCTTTATTTCAGAAATTTATAATAAAAAAGAAAACTCTGCAGATATGACCTATATTAGGTTGTCCCATGTAGCATTGTTTTCTGACTGCACCGCAGCCTGCTAGTTGTTCCTGGGGAAGGGGATGGTGTTCAAGCTTATGACACACTTTTTTCCAGTGTTAGGACAGAAAATAATATAATCCTTTATTTCAGAAATTTATAATAAAAAAGAAAACTCTGCAGATATGACCTATATTAGGTTGTCCCATGTAGCATTGTTTTCTGACTGCACCGCAGCCTGCTAGTTGTTCCTGGGGAAGGGGATCGTGTTCAAGCTTATGACACACTTTTTTCCAGTGTTAGGACAGAAAAAAATATAATCCTTTATTTCAGAAATTTATAATAAAAAAGAAAACTCTGCAGATATGACCTATATTAGGTTGTCCCATGTAGCATTGTTTTCTGACTGCACCGCAGCCTGCTAGTTGTTCCTGGGGAAGGGGATGGTGTTCAAGCTTATGACACACTTTTTTCCAGTGGTAGGACAGAAAATAATATAATCCTTTATTTCAGAAATTTATAATAAAAAAGAAAACTCTGCAGATATGACCTATATTAGGTCGTCTCATGTAGCATTGTTTTCTGACTCCACCGCAGCCTGCTAGTTGTTCCTGGGGAAGGGGATGGTGTTCAAGCTTATGACACACTTTTTTCCAGTGTTAGGACAGAAAATAATATAATCCTTTATTTCAGAAATTTATAATAAAAAAGAAAACTCTGCAGATATGACCTATATTAGGTTGTCCCATGTAGGATTGTTTTCTGACTGCACCGCAGCCTGCTAGTTGTTATTGGGGAAGGGGATGGTGTTCAAGCTTATGACACACTTTTTTCCAGTGTTAGGACAGAAAATAATATAATCCTTTATTTCAGAAATTTATAATAAAAAAGAAAACTCTGCAGATATGACCTATATTAGGTTGTCCCATGTAGCATTGTTTTCTGACTGCACCGCACCCTGCTAGTTGTTCCTGGGGAAGGGGATGGTGTTCAAGCTTATGACACACTTTTTTCCAGTGTTAGGACAGAAAATAATATAATCCTTTATTTCAGAAATTTATAATAAAAAAGAAAACTCTGCAGATATGACCTATATTAGGTCGTCCCATGTAGCATTGTTTTCTGACTGCACCGCAGCCTGCTAGTTGTTCCTGGGGAAGGGGATGGTGTTCAAGCTTATGACACACTTTTTTCCAGTGTTAGGACAGAAAATAATATAATCCTTTATTTCAGAAATTTATAATAAAAAAGAAAACTCTGCAGATATGACCTATATTAGGTTGTCCCATGTAGCATTGTTTTCTGACTGCACCGCAGCCTGCTAGTTGTTCCTGGGGAAGGGGATCGTGTTCAAGCTTATGACACACTTTTTCCAGTCTTAGGACAGAAAATAACATAATCCTTTATTTCAGAAATTTATAAAAAAAAGAAAACTTTGCAGATATGACCTATATTAGGTTGTCCCATGTAGCATTGTTTTCTGACTGCACCGCAGCCTGCTAGTTGTTCCTGGGGAAGGGGATGGTGTTCAAGCTTATGACACACTTTTTTCCAGTGTTAGGACAGAAAATAATATAATCCTTTATTTCAGAAATTTATAATAAAAAAGAAAACTCTGCAGATATGACCTATATTAGGTTGTCCCATGTAGCATTGTTTTCTGACTGCACCGCAGCCTGCTAGTTGTTCCTGGGGAAGGGGATGGTGTTCAAGCTTATGACACACTTTTTTCCAGTGTCAGGACAGAAAATAATATAATCCTTTATTTCAGAAATTTATAATAAAAAAGAAAACTCTGCAGATATGACCTATATTAGGTTGTCCCATGTAGCATTGTTTTCTGACTGCACCGCAGCCTGCTAGTTGTTCCTGGGGAAGGGGATCGTGTTCAAGCTTATGACACACTTTTTTCCAGTGTTAGGACAGAAAAAAATATAATCCTTTATTTCAGAAATTTATAATAAAAAAGAAAACTCTGCAGATATGACCTATATTAGGTTGTCCCATGTAGCATTGTTTTCTGACTGCACCGCAGCCTGCTAGTTGTTCCTGGGGAAGGGGATGGTGTTCAAGCTTATGACACACTTTTTTCCAGTGGTAGGACAGAAAATAATATAATCCTTTATTTCAGAAATTTATAATAAAAAAAGAAAACTCTGCAGATATGACCTATATTAGGTCGTCCCATGTAGCATTGTTTTCTGACTGCACCGCAGCCTGCTAGTTGTTCCTGGGGAAGGGGATGGTGTTCAAGCTTATGACACACTTTTTTCCAGTGTTAGGACAGAAAATAATATAATCCTTTATTTCAGAAATTTATAATAAAAAAGAAAACTCTGCAGATATGACCTATATTAGGTTGTCCCATGTAGCATTGTTTTCTGACTGCACCGCAGCCTGCTAGTTGTTCCTGGGGAAGGGGATGGTGTTCAAGCTTATGACACACTTTTTTCCAGTGTTAGGACAGAAAATAATATAATCCTTTATTTCAGAAATTTATAATAAAAAAGAAAACTCTGCAGATATGACCTATATTAGGTCGTCCCATGTAGCATTGTTTTCTGACTGCACCGCAGCCTGCTAGTTGTTCCTGGGGAAGGGGATGGTGTTCAAGCTTATGACACACTTTTTCCAGTGTTAGGACAGAAAATAATATAATCCTTTATTTCAGAAATTTATAATAAAAAAGAAAACTCTGCAGATATGACCTATATTAGGTTGTCCCATATAGCATTGTTTTCTGACTGTACCGCAGCCTGCTAGTTGTTCCTGGGGAAGGGGATGGTGTTCAAGCTTATGACACACTTTTTTCCAGTGTTAGGACAGAAAATAATATAATCCTTTATTTCAGAAATTTATAATAAAAAAGAAAACTCTGCAGATATGACCTATATTAGGTCGTTCCATGTAGCATTGTTTTCTGACTGCACCGCAGCCTGCTAGTTGTTCCTGGGGAAGGGGATGGTGTTCAAGCTTATGACACACTTTTTTCCAGTGTTAGGACAGAAAATAATATAATCCTTTATTTCAGAAATTTATAATAAAAAAGAAAACTCTGCAGATATGACCTATATTAGGTTGTCCCATATAGCAATGTTTTCTGACTGTACCGCAGCCTGCTAGTTTTTCCTGGGGAAGGGGATGGTGTTCAAGCTTATGACACACTTTTTTCCAGTGTTAGGACAGAAAATAATATAATCCTTTATTTCAGAAATTTATAATAAAAAAGAAAACTCTGCAGATATGACCTATATTAGGTTGTCCCATGTAGCATTGTTTTCTGACTGCACCGAAGCCTGCTAGTTGTTCCTGGGGAAGGGGATGGTGTTCAAGCTTATGACACACTTTTTTCCAGTGTTAGGACAGAAAATAATATAATCCTTTATTTCAGAAATTTATAATAAAAAAGAAAACTCTGCAGATATGACCTATATTAGGTTGTCCCATGTAGCATTGTTTTCTGACTGCACCGCAGCCTGCTAGTTGTTCCTGGGGAAGGGGATGGTGTTCAAGCTTATGACACACTTTTTTCCAGTGTTAGGACAGAAAATAATATAATCCTTTATTTCAGAAATTTATAATAAAAAAGAAAACTCTGCAGATATGACCTATATTAGGTTGTCCCATGTAGCATTGTTTTCTGACTGCACCGCAGCCTGCTAGTTGTTCCTGGGGAAGGGGATGGTGTTCAAGCTTATGACACACTTTTTCCAGTGTTAGGACAGAAAATAATATAATCCTTTATTTCAGAAATTTGGAATAAAAAAGAAAACTCTGCAGATATGACCTATATTAGGTTGTCCCATGTAGCATTGTTTTCTGACTGCACCGCAGCCTGCTAGTTGTTCCTGGGGAAGGGGATCGTGTTCAAGCTTATGACACACTTTTTTCCAGTGTTAGGACAGAAAATAATATAATCCTTTATTTCAGAAATTTATAATAAAAAAGAAAACTCTGCAGATATGACCTATATTAGGTTGTCCCATGTAGCATTGTTTTCTGACTGAACCGCAGCCTGCTAGTTGTTCCTGGGGAAGGGGATGGTGTTCAAGCTTATGACACACTTTTTTCCAGTGTTAGGACAGAAAATAATATAATCCTTTATTTCAGAAATTTATAATAAAAAAGAAAACTCTGCAGATATGACCTATATTAGGTTGTCCCATGTAGCATTGTTTTCTGACTGCACCGCAGCCTGCTAGTTGTTCCTGGGGAAGGGGATGGTGTTCAAGCTTATGACACACTTTTTTCCAGTGTTAGGACAGAAAATAATATAATCCTTTATTTCAGAAATTTGGAATAAAAAAGAAAACTCTGCAGATATGACCTATATTAGGTTGTCCCATGTAGCATTGTTTTCTGACTGCACCGCAGCCTGCTAGTTGTTCCTGGGGAAGGGGATCGTGTTCAAGCTTATGACACACTTTTTTCCAGTGTTAGGACAGAAAATAATATAATCCTTTATTTCAGAAATTTATAATAAAAAAGAAAACTCTGCAGATATGACCTATATTAGGTTGTCCCATGTAGCATTGTTTTCTGACTGCACCGCAGCCTGCTAGTTGTTCCTGGGGAAGGGGATGGTGTTCAAGCTTATGACACACTTTTTTCCAGTGTTAGGACAGAAAATAATATAATCCTTTATTTCAGAAATTTATAATAAAAAAGAAAACTCTGCAGATATGACCTATATTAGGTTGTCCCATGTAGCATTGTTTTCTGACTGCACCGCAGCCTGCTAGTTGTTCCTGGGGAAGGGGATGGTGTTCAAGCTTATGACACACTTTTTTCCAGTGTTAGGACAGAAAATAATATAATCCTTTATTTCAGAAATTTATAATAAAAAAGAAAACTCTGCAGATATGACCTATATTAGGTTGTCCCATGTAGCATTGTTTTCTGACTGCACCGCAGCCTGCTAGTTGTTCCTGGGGAAGGGGATGGTGTTCAAGCTTATGACACACTTTTTTCCAGTGTTAGGACAGAAAATAATATAATCCTTTATTTCAGAAATTTATAATAAAAAAGAAAACTCTGCAGATATGACCTATATTAGGTTGTCCCATGTAGCATTGTTTTCTGACTGCACCGCAGCCTGCTAGTTGTTCCTGGGGAAGGGGATGGTGTTCAAGCTTATGACACACTTTTTTCCAGTGTTAGGACAGAAAATAATATAATCCTTTATTTCAGAAATTTATAATAAAAAAGAAAACTCTGCAGATATGACCTATATTAGGTTGTCCCATGTAGCATTGTTTTCTGACTGCACCGCAGCCTGCTAGTTGTTCCTGGGGAAGGGGATGGTGTTCAAGCTTATGACACACTTTTTTCCAGTGTTAGGACAGAAAATAATATAATCCTTTATTTCAGAAATTTATAATAAAAAAGAAAACTCTGCAGATATGACCTATATTAGGTTGTCCCATGTAGCATTGTTTTCTGACTGCACCGCAGCCTGCTAGTTGTTCCTGGGGAAGGGGATGGTGTTCAAGCTTATGACACACTTTTTTCCAGTGTTAGGACAGAAAATAATATAATCCTTTATTTCAGAAATTTATAATAAAAAAGAAAACTCTGCAGATATGACCTATATTAGGTTGTCCCATGTAGCATTGTTTTCTGACTGCACCGCAGCCTGCTAGTTGTTATTGGGGAAGGGGATGGTGTTCAAGCTTATGACACACTTTTTTCCAGTGTTAGGACAGAAAATAATATAATCCTTTATTTCAGAAATTTATAATAAAAAAGAAAACTCTGCAGATATGACCTATATTAGGTTGTCCCATGTAGCATTGTTTTCTGACTGCACCGCAGCCTGCTAGTTGTTCCTGGGGAAGGGGATGGTGTTCAAGCTTATGACACACTTTTTTCCAGTGTTAGGACAGAAAATAATATAATCCTTTATTTCAGAAATTTGGAATAAAAAAGAAAACTCTGCAGATATGACCTATATTAGGTTGTCCCATGTAGCATTGTTTTCTGACTGCACCGCAGCCTGCTAGTTGTTCCTGGGGAAGGGGATCGTGTTCAAGCTTATGACACACTTTTTTCCAGTGTTAGGACAGAAAATAATATAATCCTTTATTTCAGAAATTTATAATAAAAAAGAAAACTCTGCAGATATGACCTATATTAGGTTGTCCCATGTAGCATTGTTTTCTGACTGCACCGCAGCCTGCTAGTTGTTCCTGGGGAAGGGGATGGTGTTCAAGCTTATGACACACTTTTTTCCAGTGTTAGGACAGAAAATAATATAATCCTTTATTTCAGAAATTTATAATAAAAAAGAAAACTCTGCAGATATGACCTATATTAGGTTGTCCCATGTAGCATTGTTTTCTGACTGCACCGCAGCCTGCTAGTTGTTCCTGGGGAAGGGGATGATGTTCAAGCTTATGGCACACTTTTTTCCAGTCTTAGGACAGAAAATAACATAATCCTTTATTTCAGAAATTTATAATAAAAAAGAAAACTCTGCAGATATGACCTATATTAGGTTGTCCCATGTAGCATTGTTTTCTGACTGCACCGCAGCCTGCTAGTTGTTCCTGGGGAAGGGGATGGTGTTCAAGCTTATGACACACTTTTTTCCAGTGTTAGGACAGAAAATAATATAATCCTTTATTTCAGAAATTTATAATAAAAAAGAAAACTCTGCAGATATGACCTATATTAGGTTGTCCCATGTAGCATTGTTTTCTGACTGCACCGCAGCCTGCTAGTTGTTCCTGGGGAAGGGGATGGTGTTCAAGCTTATGACACACTTTTTTCCAGTGTTAGGACAGAAAATAATATAATCCTTTATTTCAGAAATTTATAATAAAAAAGAAAACTCTGCAGATATGACCTATATTAGGTCGTCTCATGTAGCATTGTTTTCTGACTCCACCGCAGCCTGCTAGTTGTTCCTGGGGAAGGGGATGGTGTTCAAGCTTATGACACACTTTTTTCCAGTGTTAGGACAGAAAATAATATAATCCTTTATTTCAGAAATTTATAATAAAAAAAGAAAACTCTGCAGATATGACCTATATTAGGTTGTCCCATGTAGCATTGTTTTCTGACTGCACCGCAGCCTGCTAGTTGTTATTGGGGAAGGGGATGGTGTTCAAGCTTATGACACACTTTTTTCCAGTGTTAGGACAGAAAATAATATAATCCTTTATTTCAGAAATTTATAATAAAAAAGAAAACTCTGCAGATATGACCTATATTAGGTTGTCCCATGTAGCATTGTTTTCTGACTGCACCGCAGCCTGCTAGTTGTTCCTGGGGAAGGGGATGGTGTTCAAGCTTATGACACACTTTTTTCCAGTGTTAGGACAGAAAATAATATAATCCTTTATTTCAGAAATTTATAATAAAAAAGAAAACTCTGCAGATATGACCTATATTAGGTCGTCCCATGTAGCATTGTTTTCTGACTGCACCGCAGCCTGCTAGTTGTTCCTGGGGAAGGGGATGGTGTTCAAGCTTATGACACACTTTTTTCCAGTGTTAGGACAGAAAATAATATAATCCTTTATTTCAGAAATTTATAATAAAAAAGAAAACTCTGCAGATATGACCTATATTAGGTTGTCCCATGTAGCATTGTTTTCTGACTGCACCGCAGCCTGCTAGTTGTTCCTGGGGAAGGGGATCGTGTTCAAGCTTATGACACACTTTTTCCAGTCTTAGTACAGAAAATAACATAATCCTTTATTTCAGAAATTTATAATAAAAAGAAAACTCTGCAGATATGACCTATATTAGGTTGTCCCATGTAGCATTGTTTTCTGACTGCACCGCAGCCTGCTAGTTGTTCCTGGGGAAGGGGATGGTGTTCAAGCTTATGACACACTTTTTTCCAGTGTTAGGACAGAAAATAATATAATCCTTTATTTCAGAAATTTATAATAAAAAAGAAAACTCTGCAGATATGACCTATATTAGGTTGTCCCATGTAGCATTGTTTTCTGACTGCACCGCAGCCTGCTAGTTGTTCCTGGGGAAGGGGATGGTGTTCAAGCTTATGACACACTTTTTTCCAGTGTTAGGACAGAAAATAATATAATCCTTTATTTCAGAAATTTATAATAAAAAAGAAAACTCTGCAGATATGACCTATATTAGGTTGTCCCATGTAGCATTGTTTTCTGACTGCACCGCAGCCTGCTAGTTGTTCCTGGGGAAGGGGATGGTGTTCAAGCTTATGACACACTTTTTTCCAGTGTTAGGACAGAAAATAATATAATCCTTTATTTCAGAAATTTATAATAAAAAAGAAAACTCTGCAGATATGACCTATATTAGGTTGTCCCATGTAGCATTGTTTTCTGACTGCACCGCAGCCTGCTAGTTGTTCCTGGGGAAGGGGATGGTGTTCAAGCTTATGACACACTGTTTTCCAGTGTCAGGACAGAAAATAATATAATCCTTTATTTCAGAAATTTATAATAAAAAAGAAAACTCTGCAGATATGACCTATATTAGGTTGTCCCATGTAGCATTGTTTTCTGACTGCACCGCAGCCTGCTAGTTGTTCCTGGGGAAGGGGATCGTGTTCAAGCTTATGACACACTTTTTTCCAGTGTTAGGACAGAAAAAAATATAATCCTTTATTTCAGAAATTTATAATAAAAAAGAAAACTCTGCAGATATGACCTATATTAGGTTGTCCCATGTAGCATTGTTTTCTGACTGCACCGCAGCCTGCTAGTTGTTCCTGGGGAAGGGGATGGTGTTCAAGCTTATGACACACTTTTTTCCAGTGGTAGGACAGAAAATAATATAATCCTTTATTTCAGAAATTTATAATAAAAAAGAAAACTCTGCAGATATGACCCATATTAGGTCGTCCCATGTAGCATTGTTTTCTGACTCCACCGCAGCCTGCTAGTTGTTCCTGGGGAAGGGGATGGTGTTCAAGCTTATGACACACTTTTTTCCAGTGTTAGGACAGAAAATAATATAATCCTTTATTTCAGAAATTTATAATAAAAAAGAAAACTCTGCAGATATGACCTATATTAGGTTGTCCCATGTAGCATTGTTTTCTGACTGCACCGCAGCCTGCTAGTTGTTATTGGGGAAGGGGATGGTGTTCAAGCTTATGACACACTTTTTTCCAGTGTTAGGACAGAAAATAATATAATCCTTTATTTCAGAAATTTATAATAAAAAAGAAAACTCTGCAGATATGACCTATATTAGGTTGTCCCATGTAGCATTGTTTTCTGACTGCACCGCAGCCTGCTAGTTGTTCCTGGGGAAGGGGATGGTGTTCAAGCTTATGACACACTTTTTTCCAGTGTTAGGACAGAAAATAATATAATCCTTTATTTCAGAAATTTATAATAAAAAAGAAAACTCTGCAGATATGACCTATATTAGGTCGTCCCATGTAGCATTGTTTTCTGACTGCACCGCAGCCTGCTAGTTGTTCCTGGGGAAGGGGATGGTGTTCAAGCTTATGACACACTTTTTTCCAGTGTTAGGACAGAAAATAATATAATCCTTTATTTCAGAAATTTATAATAAAAAAGAAAACTCTGCAGATATGACCTATATTAGGTTGTCACATATAGCATTGTTTTCTGACTGTACCGCAGCCTGCTAGTTGTTCCTGGGGAAGGGGATGGTGTTCAAGCTTATGACACACTTTTTTCCAGTGTTAGGACAGAAAATAATATAATCCTTTATTTCAGAAATTTATAATAAAAAAGAAAACTCTGCAGATATGACCTATATTAGGTTGTCCCATGTAGCATTGTTTTCTGACTGCACCGAAGCCTGCTAGTTGTTCCTGGGGAAGGGGATGGTGTTCAAGCTTATGACACACTTTTTTCCAGTGTTAGGACAGAAAATAATATAATCCTTTATTTCAGAAATTTATAATAAAAAAGAAAACTCTGCAGATATGACCTATATTAGGTTGTCCCATGTAGCATTGTTTTCTGACTGCACCGCAGCCTGCTAGTTGTTCCTGGGGAAGGGGATGGTGTTCAAGCTTATGACACACTTTTTTCCAGTGTTAGGACAGAAAATAATATAATCCTTTATTTCAGAAATTTATAATAAAAAAGAAAACTCTGCAGATATGACCTATATTAGGTCGTCCCATGTAGCATTGTTTTCTGACTGCACCGCAGCCTGCTAGTTGTTCCTGGGGAAGGGGATGGTGTTCAAGCTTATGACACACTTTTTTCCAGTGTTAGGACAGAAAATAATATAATCCTT
The DNA here is from genome assembly GCA_028554795.2 of Sinohyriopsis cumingii. Classification (NCBI taxonomy): domain Eukaryota; kingdom Metazoa; phylum Mollusca; class Bivalvia; order Unionida; family Unionidae; genus Sinohyriopsis; species Sinohyriopsis cumingii. Next base: position 4,735,502 of record JAPYKE020000126.1, on the reverse strand, counting down.
TATTTCAGAAATTTATAATAAAAAAGAAAACTCTGCAGATATGACCTATATTAGGTTGTCCCATGTAGCATTGTTTTCTGACTGCTCCGCAGCCTGCTAGTTGTTCCTGGGGAAGGGGATGGTGTTCAAGCTTATGACACACTTTTTTCCAGTGTTAGGACAGAAAATAATATAATCCTTTATTTCAGAAATTTATAATAAAAAAGAAAACTCTGCAGATATGACCTATATTAGGTTGTATCATGTAGCATTGTTTTCTGACTGCACCGCAGCCTGCTAGTTGTTCCTGGGGAAGGGGATGGTGTTCAAGCTTATGACACACTTTTTTCCAGTGTTAGGACAGAAAATAATATAATCCTTTATTTCAGAAATTTATAATAAAAAAGAAAACTCTGCAGATATGACCTATATTAGGTTGTCCCATGTAGCATTGTTTTCTGACTGCTCCGCAGCCTGCTAGTTGTTCCTGGGGAAGGGGATGGTGTTCAAGCTTATGACACACTTTTTTCCAGTGTTAGGACAGAAAATAATATAATCCTTTATTTCAGAAATTTATAATAAAAAAGAAAACTCTGCAGATATGACCTATATTAGGTTGTATCATGTAGCATTGTTTTCTGACTGCACCGCAGCCTGCTAGTTGTTCCTGGGGAAGGGGATGGTGTTCAAGCTTATGACACACTTTTTTCCAGTGTTAGGACAGAAAATAATATAATCCTTTATTTCAGAAATTTATAATAAAAAAGAAAACTCTGCAGATATGACCTATATTAGGTTGTCCCATGTAGCATTGTTTTCTGACTGCTCCGCAGCCTGCTAGTTGTTCCTGGGGAAGGGGATGGTGTTCAAGCTTATGACACACTTTTTTCCAGTGTTAGGACAGAAAATAATATAATCCTTTATTTCAGAAATTTATAATAAAAAAGAAAACTCTGCAGATATGACCTATATTAGGTTGTATCATGTAGCATTGTTTTCTGACTGCACCGCAGCCTGCTAGTTGTTCCTGGGGAAGGGGATGGTGTTCAAGCTTATGACACACTTTTTTCCAGTGTTAGGACAGAAAATAATATAATCCTTTATTTCAGAAATTTATAATAAAAAAGAAAACTCTGCAGATATGACCTATATTAGGTTGTCCCATGTAGCATTGTTTTCTGACTGCACCGCAGCCTGCTAGTTGTTCCTGGGGAAGGGGATCGTGTTCAAGCTTATGACACACTTTTTTCCAGTGTTAGGACAGAAAATAATATAATCCTTTATTTCAGAAATTTATAATAAAAAAGAAAACTCTGCAGATATGACCTATATTAGGTTGTCCTATGTAGCATTGTTTTCTGACTGCACCGCAGCCTGCTAGTTGTTCCTGGGGAAGGGGATGGTGTTCAAGCTTATGACACACTTTTTTCCAGTGTTACGACAGAAAATAATATAATCCTTTATTTCAGAAATTTATAATAAAAAAGAAAACTCTGCAGATATGACCTATATTAGGTTGTCCCATGTAGCATTGTTTTCTGACTGCACCGCAGCCTGCTAGTTGTTCCTGGGGAAGGGGATGGTGTTCAAGCTTATGACACACTTTTTTCCAGTGTTAGGACAGAAAATAATATAATCCTTTATTTCAGAAATTTGTAATAAAAAAGAAAACTCTGCAGATATGACCTATATTAGGTTGTCCCATGTAGCATTGTTTTCTGACTGCACCGCAGCCTGCTAGTTGTTCCTGGGGAAGGGGATCGTGTTCAAGCTTATGACACACTTTTTTCCAGTGTTAGGACAGAAAATAATATAATCCTTTATTTCAGAAATTTATAATAAAAAAGAAAACTCTGCAGATATGACCTATATTAGGTTGTCCCATGTAGCATTGTTTTCTGACTGCACCGCAGCCTGCTAGTTGTTCCTGGGGAAGGGGATGGTGTTCAAGCTTATGACACACTTTTTTCCAGTGTTACGACAGAAAATAATATAATCCTTTATTTCAGAAATTTATAATAAAAAAGAAAACTCTGCAGATATGACCTATATTAGGTTGTCCCATGTAGCATTGTTTTCTGACTGCACCGCAGCCTGCTAGTTGTTCCTGGGGAAGGGGATCGTGTTCAAGCTTATGACACACTTTTTTCCAGTGTTAGGACAGAAAATAATATAATCCTTTATTTCAGAAATTTATAATAAAAAAGAAAACTCTGCAGATATGACCTATATTAGGTCGTCCCATGTAGCATTGTTTTCTAACTGCACCGCAGCCTGCTAGTTGTTTCTGGGGAAGGGGATGGTGTTCAAGCTTATGACACACTTTTTTCCAGTGTTAGGACAGAAAATAATATAATCCTTTATTTCAGAAATTTATAATAAAAAAGAAAACTCTGCAGATATGACCTATATTAGGTTGTCCCATGTAGCATTGTTTTCGGACTGCACCGCAGCCTGCTAGTTGTTCCTGGGGAAGGGGATGGTGTTCAAGCTTATGACAAACTTTTTTCCAGTGTTAGGACAGAAAATAATATAATCCTTTATTTCAGAAATTTATAATAAAAAAGAAAACTCTGCAGATATGACCTATATTAGGTTGTCCCATGTAGCATTGTTTTCTGACTGCACCGCAGCCTGCTAGTTGTTTCTGGGGAAGGGGATGGTGTTCTAGCTTATGACACACATTTTTCCAGTGTTAAAACAGAAAATAATATAATCCTTTATTTCAGAAATTTATAATAAAAAAGAAAACTCTGCAGATATGACCTATATTAGGTAGTCCCATGTAGCATTGTTTTCTGACTGCACCGCAGCCTGCTAGTTGTCCCTGGGGAAGGGGATGGTGTTCAAGCTTATGACACACTTTTTTCCAGTGTTAGGACAGAAAATAATATAATCCTTTATTTCAGAAATTTATAATAAAAAAGAAAACTCTGCAGATATGACCTATATTAGGTTGTCCCATGTAGCATTGTTTTCTGACTGCACCGCAGCCTGCTAGTTGTTCCTGGGGAAGGGGATGGTGTTCAAGCTTATGGCACACTTTTTTCCAGTCTTAGGACAGAAAATAACATAATCCTTTATTTCAGAAATTTATAATAAAAAAGAAAACTCTGCAGATATGACCTATATTAGGTTGTCCCATGTAGCATTGTTTTCTGACTGCACCGCAGCCTGCTAGTTGTTCCTGGGGAAGGGGATGGTGTTCAAGCTTATGACACACTTTTTTCCAGTGTTAGGACAGAAAATAATATAATCCTTTATTTCAGAAATTTATAATAAAAAAGAAAACTCTGCAGATATGACCTATATTAGCTTGTCCCATGTAGCATTGTTTTCTGACTGCACCGCAGCCTGCTAGTTGTTCCTGGGGAAGGGGATGGTGTTCAAGCTTATGACACACTTTTTTCCAGTGTTAGGACAGAAAATAATATAATCCTTTATTTCAGAAATTTATAATAAAAAAGAAAACTCTGCAGATATGACCTATATTAGGTTGTCCCATGTAGCATTGTTTTCTGACTGCACCGCAGCCTGCTAGTTGTTCCTGGGGAAGGGGATGGTGTTCAAGCTTATGACACACTTTTTTCCAGTGTTAGGACAGAAAATAATATAATCCTTTATTTCAGAAATTTATAATAAAAAAGAAAACTCTGCAGATATGACCTATATTAGGTTGTCCCATGTAGCATTGTTTTCTGACTGCACCGAAGCCTGCTAGTTGTTACTGGGGAAGGGGATGGTGTTCAAGCTTATGACACACTTTTTTCCAGTGTTAGGACAGAAAATAATATAATCCTTTATTTCAGAAATTTATAATAAAAAAGAAAACTCTGCAGATATGACCTATATTAGGTTGTCCCATGTAGCATTGTTTTCTGACTGCACCGCAGCCTGCTAGTTGTTCCTGGGGAAGGGGATCGTGTTCAAGCTTATGACACACTTTTTTCCAGTGTTAGGACAGAAAAAAATATAATCCTTTATTTCAGAAATTTATAATAAAAAAGAAAACTCTGCAGATATGACCTATATTAGGTTGTCCCATGTAGCATTGTTTTCTGACTGCACCGCAGCCTGCTAGTTGTTCCTGGGGAAGGGGATGGTGTTCAAGCTTATGACACACTTTTTTCCAGTGGTAGGACAGAAAATAATATAATCCTTTATTTCAGAAATTTATAATAAAAAAGAAAACTCTGCAGATATGACCTATATTAGGTCGTCCCATGTAGCATTGTTTTCTGACTCCACCGCAGCCTGCTAGTTGTTCCTGGGGAAGGGGATGGTGTTCAAGCTTATGACACACTTTTTTCCAGTGTTAGGACAGAAAATAATATAATCCTTTATTTCAGAAATTTATAATAAAAAAGAAAACTCTGCAGATATGACCTATATTAGGTTGTCCCATGTAGCATTGTTTTCTGACTGCACCGCAGCCTGCTAGTTGTTCCTGGGGAAGGGGATGGTGTTCAACCTTATGACACACTTTTTTCCAGTGTTAGGACAGAAAATAATATAATCCTTTATTTCAGAAATTTATAATAAAAAAGAAAACTCTGCAGATATGACCTATATTAGGTTGTCCCATGTAGCATTGTTTTCGGACTGCACCGCAGCCTGCTAGTTGTTCCTGGGGAAGGGGATGGTGTTCAAGCTTATGACACACTTTTTTCCAGTGTTAGGACAGAAAATAATATAATCCTTTATTTCAGAAATTTATAATAAAAAAGAAAACTCTGCAGATATGACCTATATTAGGTTGTCCCATGTAGCATTGTTTTCTGACTGCAACGCAGCCTGCTAGTTGTTCCTGGGTAATGGGATGGTTTTCAAGCTTATGACACACTTTTTTCCAGTGTTAGGACAGAAAATAATATAATCCTTTATTTCAGAAATTTATAATAAAAAAGAAAACTCTGCAGATATGACCTATATTAGGTTGTCCCATGTAGCATTGTTTTCTGGCTGCACCGCAGCCTGCTAGTTGTTCCTGGGGAAGGGGATGGTGTTCAAGCTTATGACACACTTTTTTCCAGTGTTAGGACAGAAAATAATATAATCCTTTATTTCAGAAATTTATAATAAAAAAGAAAACTCTGCAGATATGACCTATATTAAGTTGTCCCATGTAGCATTGTTTTCTGACTGCACCGCAGCCTGCTAGTTGTTCCTGGGGAAGGGGATGGTGTTCAACCATATGACACACTTTTTTCCAGTGTTAGAACAGAAAATAATATAATCCTTTATTTCAGAAATTTATAATAAAAAAGAAAACTCTGCAGATATGACCTATATTAGGTTGTCCCATGTAGCATTGTTTTCTGACTGCACCGCAGGCTGCTAGTTGTTCCTGGGGAAGGGGATGGTGTTCAAGCTTATGACACACTTTTTTCCAGTGTTAGGACAGAAAATAATATAATCCTTTATTTCAGAAATTTATAATAAAAAAGAAAACTCTGCAGATATGACCTATATTAGGTTGTCCCATGTAGCATTGTTTTCTGACTGCACCGCAGCCTGCTAGTTGTTTCTGGGGAAGGGGATGGTGTTCAAGCTTATGACACACTTTTTTCCAGTGTTAGAACAGAAAATAATATAATCCTTTATTTCAGAAATTTATAATAAAAAAGAAAACTCTGCAGATATGACCTATATTAGGTTGTCCCATGTAGCATTGTTTTCTGACTGCACCGCAGCCTGCTAGTTGTTCCTGGGGAAGGGGATGGTGTTCAAGCTTATGACACACTTTTTTCCAGTGTTAGGACAGAAAATAATATAATCCTTTATTTCAGAAATTTATAATAAAAAAGAAAACTCTGCAGATATGACCTATATTAGGTTGTTCCATGTAGCATTGTTTTCTGACTGCACCGCAGGGTGCTAGTTCTTCCTGGGGAAGGGGATGGTGTTCAAGCTTATGACACACTTTTTTCCAGTGTTAGGACAGAAAATAATATAATCCTTTATTTCAGAAATTTATAATAAAAAAGAAAACTCTGCAGATATGACCTATATTAGGTTGTCCTATGTAGCATTGTTTTCTGACTGCAACGCAGCCTGCTAGTTGTCCCTGGGGAAGGGGATGGTGTTCAAGCTTATGACACACTTTTTTCCAGTGTTAGGACAGAAAATAATATAATCCTTTATTTCAGAAATTTATAATAAAAAAGAAAACTCTGCAGATATGACCTATATTAGGTTGTCCCATGTATCATTGTTTTCTGACTGCACCGCAGCCTGCTAGTTGTTATTGGGGAAGGGGATCGTGTTCAAGCTTATGACACACTTTTTTCCAGTGTTAGGACAGAAAATAATATAATCCTTTATTTCAGAAATTTATAATAAAAAAGAAAACTCTGCAGATATGACCTATATTAGGTTGTCCCATGTAGCATTGTTTTCTGACTGCACCGCAGCCTGCTAGTTGTTTCTGGGGAAGGGGATGGTGTTCAAGCTTATGACACACTTTTTTCCAGTGTTAGGACAGGAAATAATATAATCCTTTATTTCAGAAATTTATAATAAAAAAGAAAACTCTGCAGATATGACCTATATTAGGTTGTCCCATGTAGCATTGTTTTCTGACTGCAACGCAGCCTGCAAGTTGTTCCTGGAGAAGGGGATGGTTTTCAAGCTTATGACACACTTTTTTCCAGTGTTAGGACAGAAAATAATATAATCCTTTATTTCAGAAATTTATAATAAAAAAGAAAACTCTGCAGATATGACCTATATTAGGTTGTCCCATGTAGCATTGTTTTCTGACTGCACCGCAGCCTGCTAGTTGTTTCTGGGGAAGGGGATGGTGTTCTAGCTTATGACACACATTTTTCCAGTGTTAGAACAGAAAATAATATAATCCTTTATTTCAGAAATTTATAATAAAAAAGAAAACTCTGCAGATATGACCTATAATAGGTTGTCCCATGTAGCATTGTTTTCTGACTGCACCGCAGCCTGCTAGTTGTTCCTGGGGAAGGGGATGGTGTTCAAGCTTATGACACACTTTTTTCCAGTGTTAGGACAGAAAATAATATAATCCTTTATTTCAGAAATTTATAATAAAAAAGAAAACTCTGCAGATATGACCTATATTAGGTTGTTCCATGTAGCATTGTTTTCTGACTGCACCGCAGCCTGCTAGTTGTTCCTGGGGAAGGGGATGGTGTTCTAGCTTATGACACACTTTTTTCCAGTGTTAGAACAGAAAATAATATAATCCTTTATTTCAGAAATTTATAATAAAAAAGAAAACTCTGCAGATATGACCTATATTAGGTTGTCCCATGTAGCATTGTTTTCTGACTGCACCGCAGCCTGCTAGTTGTTCCTGGGGAAGGGGATGGTGTTCAAGCTTATGACACACTTTTTTCCAGTGTTAGGACAGAAAATAATATAATCCTTTATTTCAGAAATTTATAATAAAAAAGAAAACTCTGCAGATATGACCTATATTAGGTTGTCCCATGTACCATTGTTTTCTGACTGCACCGCAGCCTGCTAGTTGTTCCTGGGGAAGGGGATGGTGTTCAAGCTTATGGCACACTTTATTCCAGTCTTAGGACAGAAAATAACATAATCCTTTATTTCAGAAATTTATAATAAAAAAGAAAACTCTGCAGATATGACCTATATTAGGTTGTCCCATGTAGCATTGTTTTCTGACTGCACCGCAGCCTGCTAGTTGTTCCTGGGGAAGGGGATGGTGTTCAAGCTTATGACACACTTTTTTCCAGTGTTAGGACAGAAAATAATATAATCCTTTATTTCAGAAATTTATAATAAAAAAGAAAACTCTGCAGATATGACCTATATTAGGTTGTCCCATGTAGCATTGTTTTCTGACTGCACCGCAGCCTGCTAGTTGTTCCTGGGGAAGGGGATGGTGTTCAAGCTTATGACACACTTTTTTCCAGTGTTAGGACAGAAAATAATATAATCCTTTATTTCAGAAATTTATAATAAAAAAGAAAACTCTGCAGATATGACCTATATTAGGTTGTCCCATGTACCATTGTTTTCTGACTGCACCGCAGCCTGCTAGTTGTTCCTGGGGAAGGGGATGGTGTTCAAGCTTATGACACACTTTTTTCCAGTGTTAGGACAGAAAATAATATAATCCTTTATTTCAGAAATTTATAATAAAAAAGAAAACTCTGCAGATATGACCTATATTAGGTTGTCCCATGTAGCATTGTTTTCTGACTGCACCGCAGCCTGCTAGTTGTTCCTGGGGAAGGGGATGGTGTTCAAGCTTATGACACACTTTTTTCCAGTGTTAGGACAGAAAATAATATAATCCTTTATTTCAGAAATTTATAATAAAAAAGAAAACTCTGCAGATATGACCTATATTAGGTTGTCCCATGTAGCATTGTTTTCTGGCTGCACCGCAGCCTGCTAGTTGTTCCTGGGGAAGGGGATGGTGTTCAAGCTTATGACACACTTTTTTCCAGTGTTAGGACAGAAAATAATATAATCCTTTATTTCAGAAATTTATAATAAAAAAGAAAACTCTGCAGATATGACCTATATTAAGTTGTCCCATGTAGCATTGTTTTCTGACTGCAACGCAGCCTGCTAGTTGTTCCTGGGGAAGGGGATGGTGTTCAACCTTATGACACACTTTTTTCCAGTGTTAGAACAGAAAATAATATAATCCTTTATTTCAGAAATTTATAATAAAAAAGAAAACTCTGCAGATATGACCTATATTAGGTTGTCCCATGTAGCATTGTTTTCTGACTGCACCGCAGGCTGCTAGTTGTTCCTGGGGAAGGGGATGGTGTTCAAGCTTATGACACACTTTTTTCCAGTGTTAGGACAGAAAATAATATAATCCTTTATTTCAGAAATTTATAATAAAAAAGAAAACTCTGCAGATATGACCTATATTAGGTTGTCCCATGTAGCATTGTTTTCTGACTGCACCGCAGCCTGCTAGTTGTTTCTGGGGAAGGGGATGGTGTTCAAGCTTATGACACACTTTTTTCCAGTGTTAGAACAGAAAATAATATAATCCTTTATTTCAGAAATTTATAATAAAAAAGAAAACTCTGCAGATATGACCTATATTAGGTTGTCCCATGTAGCATTGTTTTCTGACTGCACCGCAGCCTGCTAGTTGTTCCTGGGGAAGGGGATGGTGTTCAAGCTTATGACACACTTTTTTCCAGTGTTAGGACAGAAAATAATATAATCCTTTATTTCAGAAATTTATAATAAAAAAGAAAACTCTGCAGATATGACCTGTATTAGGTTGTTCCATGTAGCATTGTTTTCTGACTGCACCGCAGGGTGCTAGTTCTTCCTGGGGAAGGGGATGGTGTTCAAGCTTATGACACACTTTTTTCCAGTGTTAGGACAGAAAATAATATAATCCTTTATTTCAGAAATTTATAATAAAAAAGAAAACTCTGCAGATATGACTTATATTAGGTTGTCCTATGTAGCATTGTTTTCTGACTGCAACGCAGCCTGCTAGTTGTCCCTGGGGAAGGGGATGGTGTTCAAGCTTATGACACACTTTTTTCCAGTGTTAGGACAGAAAATAATATAATCCTTTATTTCAGAAATTTATAATAAAAAAGAAAACTCTGCAGATATGACCTATATTAGGTTGTCCCATGTATCATTGTTTTCTGACTGCACCGCAGCCTGCTAGTTGTTATTGGGGAAGGGGATCGTGTTCAAGCTTATGACACACTTTTTTCCAGTGTTAGGACAGAAAATAATATAATCCTTTATTTCAGAAATTTATAATAAAAAAGAAAACTCTGCAGATATGACCTATATTAGGTTGTCCCATGTAGCATTGTTTTCTGACTGCACCGCAGCCTGCTAGTTGTTTCTGGGGAAGGGGATGGTGTTCAAGCTTATGACACACTTTTTTCCAGTGTTAGGACAGGAAATAATATAATCCTTTATTTCAGAAATTTATAATAAAAAAGAAAACTCTGCAGATATGACCTATATTAGGTTGTCCCATGTAGCATTGTTTTCTGACTGCAACGCAGCCTGCAAGTTGTTCCTGGGGAAGGGGATGGTTTTCAAGCTTATGACACACTTTTTTCCAGTGTTAGGACAGAAAATAATATAATCCTTTATTTCAGAAATTTATAATAAAAAAGAAAACTCTGCAGATATGACCTATATTAGGTTGTCCCATGTAGCATTGTTTTCTGGCTGCACCGCAGCCTGCTAGTTGTTCCTGGGGAAGGGGATGGTGTTCAAGCTTATGACACACTTTTTTCCAGTGTTAGGACAGAAAATAATATAATCCTTTATTTCAGAAATTTATAATAAAAAAGAAAACTCTGCAGATATGACCTATATTAAGTTGTCCCATGTAGCATTGTTTTCTGACTGCACCGCAGCCTGCTAGTTGTTCCTGGGGAAGGGGATGGTGTTCAACCTTATGACACACTTTTTTCCAGTGTTAGAACAGAAAATAATATAATCCTTTATTTCAGAAATTTATAAGAAAAAAGAAAACTCTGCAGATATGACCTATATTAGGTTGTCCCATGTAGCATTGTTTTCTGACTGCACCGCAGGCTGCTAGTTGTTCCTGGGGAAGGGGATGGTGTTCAAGCTTATGACACACTTTTTTCCAGTGTTAGGACAGAAAATAATATAATCCTTTATTTCAGAAATTTATAATAAAAAAGAAAACTCTGCAGATATGACCTATATTAGGTTGTCCCATGTAGCATTGTTTTCTGACTGCACCGCAGCCTGCTAGTTGTTTCTGGGGAAGGGGATGGTGTTCAAGCTTATGACACACTTTTTTCCAGTGTTAGAACAGAAAATAATATAATCCTTTATTTCAGAAATTTATAATAAAAAAGAAAACTCTGCAGATATGACCTATATTAGGTTGTCCCATGTAGCATTGTTTTCTGACTGCACCGCAGCCTGCTAGTTGTTCCTGGGGAAGGGGATGGTGTTCAAGCTTATGACACACTTTTTTCCAGTGTTAGGACAGAAAATAATATAATCCTTTATTTCAGAAATTTATAATAAAAAAGAAAACTCTGCAGATATGACCTATATTAGGTTGTTCCATGTAGCATTGTTTTCTGACTGCACCGCAGGGTGCTAGTTCTTCCTGGGGAAAGGGATGGTGTTCAAGCTTATGACACACTTTTTTCCAGTGTTAGGACAGAAAATAATATAATCCTTTATTTCAGAAATTTATAATAAAAAAGAAAACTCTGCAGATATGACCTATATTAGGTTGTCCTATGTAGCATTGTTTTCTGACTGCAACGCAGCCTGCTAGTTGTCCCTGGGGAAGGGGATGGTGTTCAAGCTTATGACACACTTTTTTCCAGTGTTAGGACAGAAAATAATATAATCCTTTATTTCAGAAATTTATAATAAAAAAGAAAACTCTGCAGATATGACCTATATTAGGTTGTCCCATGTATCATTGTTTTCTGACTGCACCGCAGCCTGCTAGTTGTTATTGGGGAAGGGGATCGTGTTCAAGCTTATGACACACTTTTTTCCAGTGTTAGGACAGAAAATAATATAATCCTTTATTTCAGAAATTTATAATAAAAAAGAAAACTCTGCAGATATGACCTATATTAGGTTGTCCCATGTAGCATTGTTTTCTGACTGCACCGCAGCCTGCTAGTTGTTTCTGGGGAAGGGGATGGTGTTCAAGCTTATGACACACTTTTTTCCAGTGTTAGGACAGGAAATAATATAATCCTTTATTTCAGAAATTTATAATAAAAAAGAAAACTCTGCAGATATGACCTATATTAGGTTGTCCCATGTAGCATTGTTTTCTGACTGCAACGCAGCCTGCAAGTTGTTCCTGGGGAAGGGGATGGTTTTCAAGCTTATGACACACTTTTTTCCAGTGTTAGGACAGAAAATAATATAATCCTTTACTTCAGAAATTTATAATAAAAAAGAAAACTCTGCAGATATGACCTATATTAGGTTGTCCCATGTAGCATTGTTTTCTGACTGCACCGCAGCCTGCTAGTTGTTTCTGGGGAAGGGGATGGTGTTCTAGCTTATGACACACATTTTTCCAGTGTTAGAACAGAAAATAATATAATCCTTTATTTCAGAAATTTATAATAAAAAAGAAAACTCTGCAGATATGACCTATAATAGGTTGTCCCATGTAGCATTGTTTTCTGACTGCACCGCAGCCTGCTAGTTGTTCCTGGGGAAGGGGATGGTGTTCAAGCTTATGACACACTTTTTTCCAGTGTTAGGACAGAAAATAATATAATCCTTTATTTCAGAAATTTATAATAAAAAAGAAAACTCTGCAGATATGACCTATATTAGGTTGTTCCATGTAGCATTGTTTTCTGACTGCACCGCAGCCTGCTAGTTGTTCCTGGGGAAGGGGATGGTGTTCTAGCTTATGACACACTTTTTTCCAGTGTTAGGACAGAAAATAATATAATCCTTTATTTCAGAAATTTATAATAAAAAAGAAAACTCTGCAGATATGACCTATATTAGGTTGTCCCATGTAGCATTGTTTTCTGACTGCACCGCAGCCTGCTAGTTGTTCCTGGGGAAGGGGATGGTGTTCAAGCTTATGACACACTTTTTTCCAGTGTTAGGACAGAAAATAATATAATCCTTTATTTCAGAAATTTATAATAAAAAAGAAAACTCTGCAGATATGACCTATATTAGGTTGTCCCATGTACCATTGTTTTCTGACTGCACCGCAGCCTGCTAGTTGTTCCTGGGGAAGGGGATGGTGTTCAAGCTTATGGCACACTTTATTCCAGTCTTAGGACAGAAAATAACATAATCCTTTATTTCAGAAATTTATAATAAAAAAGAAAACTCTGCAGATATGACCTATATTAGGTTGTCCCATGTAGCATTGTTTTCTGACTGCACCGCAGCCTGCTAGTTGTTCCTGGGGAAGGGGATGGTGTTCAAGCTTATGACACACTTTTTTCCAGTGTTAGGACAGAAAATAATATAATCCTTTATTTCAGAAATTTATAAGAAAAAAGAAAACTCTGCAGATATGACCTATATTAGGTTGTCCCATGTACCATTGTTTTCTGACTGCACCGCAGCCTGCTAGTTGTTCCTGGGGAAGGGGATGGTGTTCAAGCTTATGACACACTTTTTTCCAGTGTTAGGACAGAAAATAATATAATCCTTTATTTCAGAAATTTATAATAAAAAAGAAAACTCTGCAGATATGACCTATATTAGGTTGTCCCATGTAGCATTGTTTTCTGACTGCACCGCAGCCTGCTAGTTGTTCCTGGGGAAGGGGATGGTGTTCAAGCTTATGACACACTTTTTTCCAGTGTTAGGACAGAAAATAATATAATCCTTTATTTCAGAAATTTATAATAAAAAAGAAAACTCTGCAGATATGACCTATATTAGGTTGTCCCATGTAGCATTGTTTTCTGGCTGCACCGCAGCCTGCTAGTTGTTCCTGGGGAAGGGGATGGTGTTCAAGCTTATGACACACTTTTTTCCAGTGTTAGGACAGAAAATAATATAATCCTTTATTTCAGAAATTTATAATAAAAAAGAAAACTCTGCAGATATGACCTATATTAGGTTGTCCCATGTAGCATTGTTTTCTGGCTGCACCGCAGCCTGCTAGTTGTTCCTGGGGAAGGGGATGGTGTTCAAGCTTATGACACACTTTTTTCCAGTGTTAGGACAGAAAATAATATAATCCTTTATTTCAGAAATTTATAATAAAAAAGAAAACTCTGCAGATATGACCTATATTAGGTTGTCCCATGTAGCATTGTTTTCTGGCTGCACCGCAGCCTGCTAGTTGTTCCTGGGGAAGGGGATGGTGTTCAAGCTTATGACACACTTTTTTCCAGTGTTAGGACAGAAAATAATATAATCCTTTATTTCAGAAATTTATAATAAAAAAGAAAACTCTGCAGATATGACCTATATTAGGTTGTCCCATGTAGCATTGTTTTCTGGCTGCACCGCAGCCTGCTAGTTGTTCCTGGGGAAGGGGATGGTGTTCAAGCTTATGACACACTTTTTTCCAGTGTTAGGACAGAAAATAATATAATCCTTTATTTCAGAAATTTATAATAAAAAAGAAAACTCTGCAGATATGACCTATATTAAGTTGTCCCATGTAGCATTGTTTTCTGACTGCACCGCAGCCTGCTAGTTGTTCCTGGGGAAGGGGATGGTGTTCAACCTTATGACACACTTTTTTCCAGTGTTAGAACAGAAAATAATATAATCCTTTATTTCAGAAATTTATAATAAAAAAGAAAACTCTGCAGATATGACCTATATTAGGTTGTCCCATGTAGCATTGTTTTCTGACTGCACCGCAGGCTGCTAGTTGTTCCTGGGGAAGGGGATGGTGTTCAAGCTTATGACACACTTTTTTCCAGTGTTAGGACAGAAAATAATATAATCCTTTATTTCAGAAATTTATAATAAAAAAGAAAACTCTGCAGATATGACCTATATTAGGTTGTCCCATGTAGCATTGTTTTCTGACTGCACCGCAGCCTGCTAGTTGTTTCTGGGGAAGGGGATGGTGTTCAAGCTTATGACACACTTTTTTCCAGTGTTAGAACAGAAAATAATATAATCCTTTATTTCAGAAATTTATAATAAAAAAGAAAACTCTGCAGATATGACCTATATTAGGTTGTCCCATGTAGCATTGTTTTCTGACTGCACCGCAGCCTGCTAGTTGTTCCTGGGGAAGGGGATGGTGTTCAAGCTTATGACACACTTTTTTCCAGTGTTAGGACAGAAAATAATATAATCCTTTATTTCAGAAATTTATAATAAAAAAGAAAACTCTGCAGATATGACCTATATTAGGTTGTTCCATGTAGCATTGTTTTCTGACTGCACCGCAGGGTGCTAGTTCTTCCTGGGGAAGGGGATGGTGTTCAAGCTTATGACACACTTTTTTCCAGTGTTAGGACAGAAAATAATATAATCCTTTATTTCAGAAATTTATAATAAAAAAGAAAACTCTGCAGATATGACTTATATTAGGTTGTCCTATGTAGCATTGTTTTCTGACTGCAACGCAGCCTGCTAGTTGTCCCTGGGGAAGGGGATGGTGTTCAAGCTTATGACACACTTTTTTCCAGTGTTAGGACAGAAAATAATATAATCCTTTATTTCAGAAATTTATAATAAAAAAGAAAACTCTGCAGATATGACCTATATTAGGTTGTCCCATGTATCATTGTTTTCTGACTGCACCGCAGCCTGCTAGTTGTTATTGGGGAAGGGGATCGTGTTCAAGCTTATGACACACTTTTTTCCAGTGTTAGGACAGAAAATAATATAATCCTTTATTTCAGAAATTTATAATAAAAAAGAAAACTCTGCAGATATGACCTATATTAGGTTGTCCCATGTAGCATTGTTTTCTGACTGCACCGCAGCCTGCTAGTTGTTTCTGGGGAAGGGGATGGTGTTCAAGCTTATGACACACTTTTTTCCAGTGTTAGGACAGGAAATAATATAATCCTTTATTTCAGAAATTTATAATAAAAAAGAAAACTCTGCAGATATGACCTATATTAGGTTGTCCCATGTAGCATTGTTTTCTGACTGCAACGCAGCCTGCAAGTTGTTCCTGGGGAAGGGGATGGTTTTCAAGCTTATGACACACTTTTTTCCAGTGTTAGGACAGAAAATAATATAATCCTTTATTTCAGAAATTTATAATAAAAAAGAAAACTCTGCAGATATGACCTATATTAGGTTGTCCCATGTAGCATTGTTTTCTGGCTGCACCGCAGCCTGCTAGTTGTTCCTGGGGAAGGGGATGGTGTTCAAGCTTATGACACACTTTTTTCCAGTGTTAGGACAGAAAATAATATAATCCTTTATTTCAGAAATTTATAATAAAAAAGAAAACTCTGCAGATATGACCTATATTAAGTTGTCCCATGTAGCATTGTTTTCTGACTGCACCGCAGCCTGCTAGTTGTTCCTGGGGAAGGGGATGGTGTTCAACCTTATGACACACTTTTTTCCAGTGTTAGAACAGAAAATAATATAATCCTTTATTTCAGAAATTTATAAGAAAAAAGAAAACTCTGCAGATATGACCTATATTAGGTTGTCCCATGTAGCATTGTTTTCTGACTGCACCGCAGGCTGCTAGTTGTTCCTGGGGAAGGGGATGGTGTTCAAGCTTATGACACACTTTTTTCCAGTGTTAGGACAGAAAATAATATAATCCTTTATTTCAGAAATTTATAATAAAAAAGAAAACTCTGCAGATATGACCTATATTAGGTTGTCCCATGTAGCATTGTTTTCTGACTGCACCGCAGCCTGCTAGTTGTTTCTGGGGAAGGGGATGGTGTTCAAGCTTATGACACACTTTTTTCCAGTGTTAGAACAGAAAATAATATAATCCTTTATTTCAGAAATTTATAATAAAAAAGAAAACTCTGCAGATATGACCTATATTAGGTTGTCCCATGTAGCATTGTTTTCTGACTGCACCGCAGCCTGCTAGTTGTTCCTGGGGAAGGGGATGGTGTTCAAGCTTATGACACACTTTTTTCCAGTGTTAGGACAGAAAATAATATAATCCTTTATTTCAGAAATTTATAATAAAAAAGAAAACTCTGCAGATATGACCTATATTAGGTTGTTCCATGTAGCATTGTTTTCTGACTGCACCGCAGGGTGCTAGTTCTTCCTGGGGAAAGGGATGGTGTTCAAGCTTATGACACACTTTTTTCCAGTGTTAGGACAGAAAATAATATAATCCTTTATTTCAGAAATTTATAATAAAAAGAAAACTCTGCAGATATGACCTATATTAGGTTGTCCTATGTAGCATTGTTTTCTGACTGCAACGCAGCCTGCTAGTTGTCCCTGGGGAAGGGGATGGTGTTCAAGCTTATGACACACTTTTTTCCAGTGTTAGGACAGAAAATAATATAATCCTTTATTTCAGAAATTTATAATAAAAAAGAAAACTCTGCAGATATGACCTATATTAGGTTGTCCCATGTATCATTGTTTTCTGACTGCACCGCAGCCTGCTAGTTGTTATTGGGGAAGGGGATCGTGTTCAAGCTTATGACACACTTTTTTCCAGTGTTAGGACAGAAAATAATATAATCCTTTATTTCAGAAATTTATAATAAAAAAGAAAACTCTGCAGATATGACCTATATTAGGTTGTCCCATGTAGCATTGTTTTCTGACTGCACCGCAGCCTGCTAGTTGTTTCTGGGGAAGGGGATGGTGTTCAAGCTTATGACACACTTTTTTCCAGTGTTAGGACAGGAAATAATATAATCCTTTATTTCAGAAATTTATAATAAAAAAGAAAACTCTGCAGATATGACCTATATTAGGTTGTCCCATGTAGCATTGTTTTCTGACTGCAACGCAGCCTGCAAGTTGTTCCTGGGGAAGGGGATGGTTTTCAAGCTTATGACACACTTTTTTCCAGTGTTAGGACAGAAAATAATATAATCCTTTATTTCAGAAATTTATAATAAAAAAGAAAACTCTGCAGATATGACCTATATTAGGTCGTCCCATGTAGCATTGTTTTCTGACTGCACCGCAGCCTGCTAGTTGTTTCTGGGGAAGGGGATGGTGTTCTAGCTTATGACACACATTTTTCCAGTGTTAGAACAGAAAATAATATAATCCTTTATTTCAGAAATTTATAATAAAAAAGAAAACTCTGCAGATATGACCTATAATAGGTTGTCCCATGTAGCATTGTTTTCTGACTGCACCGCAGCCTGCTAGTTGTTCCTGGGGAAGGGGATGGTGTTCAAGCTTATGACACACTTTTTTCCAGTGTTAGGACAGAAAATAATATAATCCTTTATTTCAGAAATTTATAATAAAAAAGAAAACTCTGCAGATATGACCTATATTAGGTTGTTCCATGTAGCATTGTTTTCTGACTGCACCGCAGCCTGCTAGTTGTTCCTGGGGAAGGGGATGGTGTTCAAGCTTATGACACACTTTTTTCCAGTGTTAGGACAGAAAATAATATAATCCTTTATTTCAGAAATTTATAATAAAAAAGAAAACTCTGCAGATATGACCTATATTAGGTTGTCCCATGTAGCATTGTTTTCTGACTGCACCGCAGCCTGCTAGTTGTTCCTGGGGAAGGGGATGGTGTTCAAGCTTATGACACACTTTTTTCCAGTGTTAGGACAGAAAATAATATAATCCTTTATTTCAGAAATTTATAATAAAAAAGAAAACTCTGCAGATATGACCTATATTAGGTTGTCCCATGTACCATTGTTTTCTGACTGCACCGCAGCCTGCTAGTTGTTCCTGGGGAAGGGGATGGTGTTCAAGCTTATGGCACACTTTATTCCAGTCTTAGGACAGAAAATAACATAATCCTTTATTTCAGAAATTTATAATAAAAAAGAAAACTCTGCAGATATGACCTATATTAGGTTGTCCCATGTAGCATTGTTTTCTGACTGCACCGCAGCCTGCTAGTTGTTCCTGGGGAAGGGGATGGTGTTCAAGCTTATGACACACTTTTTTCCAGTGTTAGGACAGAAAATAATATAATCCTTTATTTCAGAAATTTATAATAAAAAAGAAAACTCTGCAGATATGACCTATATTAGGTTGTCCCATGTAGCATTGTTTTCTGACTGCACCGCAGCCTGCTAGTTGTTCCTGGGGAAGGGGATGGTGTTCAAGCTTATGACACACTTTTTTCCAGTGTTAGGACAGAAAATAATATAATCCTTTATTTCAGAAATTTATAATAAAAAAGAAAACTCTGCAGATATGACCTATATTAGGTTGTCCCATGTAGCATTGTTTTCTGACTGCACCGAAGCCTGCTAGTTGTTCCTGGGGAAGGGGATGGTGTTCAAGCTTATGACACACTTTTTTCCAGTGTTAGGACAGAAAATAATATAATCCTTTATTTCAGAAATTTATAATAAAAAAGAAAACTCTGCAGATATGACCTATATTAGGTTGTCCCATGTAGCATTGTTTTCTGACTGCACCGCAGCCTGCTAGTTGTTCCTGGGGAAGGGGATCGTGTTCAAGCTTATGACACACTTTTTTCCAGTGTTAGGACAGAAAAAAATATAATCCTTTATTTCAGAAATTTATAATAAAAAAGAAAACTCTGCAGATATGACCTATATTAGGTTGTCCCGTGTAGCATTGTTTTCTGACTGCACCGCAGCCTGCTAGTTGTTCCTGGGGAAGGGGATGGTGTTCAAGCTTATGACACACTTTTTTCCAGTGGTAGGACAGAAAATAATATAATCCTTTATTTCAGAAATTTATAATAAAAAAGAAAACTCTGCAGATATGACCTATATTAGGTCGTCCCATGTAGCATTGTTTTCTGACTCCACCGCAGCCTGCTAGTTGTTCCTGGGGAAGGGGATGGTGTTCAAGCTTATGACACACTTTTTTCCAGTGTTAGGACAGAAAATAATATAATCCTTTATTTCAGAAATTTATAATAAAAAAGAAAACTCTGCAGATATGACCTATATTAGGTTGTCCCATGTAGCATTGTTTTCTGACTGCACCGCAGCCTGCTAGTTGTTCCTGGGGAAGGGGATGGTGTTCAACCTTATGACACACTTTTTTCCAGTGTTAGGACAGAAAATAATATAATCCTTTATTTCAGAAATTTATAATAAAAAAGAAAACTCCGCAGATATGACCTATATTAGGTTGTCCCATGTAGCATTGTTTTCGGACTGCACCGCAGCCTGCTAGTTGTTCCTGGGGAAGGGGATGGTGTTCAAGCTTATGACACACTTTTTTCCAGTGTTAGGACAGAAAATAATATAATCCTTTATTTCAGAAATTTATAATAAAAAAGAAAACTCTGCAGATATGACCTATATTAGGTTGTCCCATGTATCATTGTTTTCTGACTGCACCGCAGCCTGCTAGTTGTTATTGGGGAAGGGGATCGTGTTCAAGCTTATGACACACTTTTTTCCAGTGTTAGGACAGAAAATAATATAATCCTTTATTTCAGAAATTTATAATAAAAAAGAAAACTCTGCAGATATGACCTATATTAGGTTGTCCCATGTAGCATTGTTTTCTGACTGCACCGCAGCCTGCTAGTTGTTTCTGGGGAAGGGGATGGTGTTCAAGCTTATGACACACTTTTTTCCAGTGTTAGGACAGGAAATAATATAATCCTTTATTTCAGAAATTTATAATAAAAAAGAAAACTCTGCAGATATGACCTATATTAGGTTGTCCCATGTAGCATTGTTTTCTGACTGCAACGCAGCCTGCAAGTTGTTCCTGGGGAAGGGGATGGTTTTCAAGCTTATGACACACTTTTTTCCAGTGTTAGGACAGAAAATAATATAATCCTTTATTTCAGAAATTTATAATAAAAAAGAAAACTCTGCAGATATGACCTATATTAGGTTGTCCCATGTAGCATTGTTTTCTGACTGCACCGCAGCCTGCTAGTTGTTTCTGGGGAAGGGGATGGTGTTCTAGCTTATGACACACATTTTTCCAGTGTTAGAACAGAAAATAATATAATCCTTTATTTCAGAAATTTATAATAAAAAAGAAAACTCTGCAGATATGACCTATAATAGGTTGTCCCATGTAGCATTGTTTTCTGACTGCACCGCAGCCTGCTAGTTGTTCCTGGGGAAGGGGATGGTGTTCAAGCTTATGACACACTTTTCTCCAGTGTTAGGACAGAAAATAATATAATCCTTTATTTCAGAAATTTATAATAAAAAAGAAAACTCTGCAGATATGACCTATATTAGGTTGTTCCATGTAGCATTGTTTTCTGACTGCACCGCAGCCTG
The DNA here is from genome assembly GCA_028554795.2 of Sinohyriopsis cumingii. NCBI lineage: Eukaryota > Metazoa > Mollusca > Bivalvia > Unionida > Unionidae > Sinohyriopsis > Sinohyriopsis cumingii. Next base: position 4,714,707 of record JAPYKE020000126.1, on the reverse strand, counting down.
CTAGTTGTTCCTGGGGAAGGGGATGGTGTTCAAGCTTATGACACACTTTTTTCCAGTGTTAGGACAGAAAATAATATAATCCTTTATTTCAGAAATTTATAATAAAAAAGAAAACTCTGCAGATATGACCTATATTAGGTTGTCCCATGTAGCATTGTTTTCTGACTGCACCGCAGCCTGCTAGTTGTTCCTGGGGAAGGGGATGGTGTTCAAGCTTATGACACACTTTTTTCCAGTGTTAGGACAGAAAATAATATAATCCTTTATTTCAGAAATTTATAATAAAAAAGAAAACTCTGCAGATATGACCTATATTAGGTTGTCCCATGTACCATTGTTTTCTGACTGCACCGCAGCCTGCTAGTTGTTCCTGGGGAAGGGGATGGTGTTCAAGCTTATGGCACACTTTATTCCAGTCTTAGGACAGAAAATAACATAATCCTTTATTTCAGAAATTTATAATAAAAAAGAAAACTCTGCAGATATGACCTATATTAGGTTGTCCCATGTAGCATTGTTTTCTGACTGCACCGCAGCCTGCTAGTTGTTCCTGGGGAAGGGGATGGTGTTCAAGCTTATGACACACTTTTTTCCAGTGTTAGGACAGAAAATAATATAATCCTTTATTTCAGAAATTTATAATAAAAAAGAAAACTCTGCAGATATGACCTATATTAGGTTGTCCCATGTAGCATTGTTTTCTGACTGCACCGCAGCCTGCTAGTTGTTCCTGGGGAAGGGGATGGTGTTCAAGCTTATGACACACTTTTTTCCAGTGTTAGGACAGAAAATAATATAATCCTTTATTTCAGAAATTTATAATAAAAAAGAAAACTCTGCAGATATGACCTATATTAGGTTGTCCCATGTACCATTGTTTTCTGACTGCACCGCAGCCTGCTAGTTGTTCCTGGGGAAGGGGATGGTGTTCAAGCTTATGACACACTTTTTTCCAGTGTTAGGACAGAAAATAATATAATCCTTTATTTCAGAAATTTATAATAAAAAAGAAAACTCTGCAGATATGACCTATATTAGGTTGTTCCATGTAGCATTGTTTTCTGACTGCACCGCAGCCTGCTAGTTGTTCCTGGGGAAGGGGATGGTGTTCAAGCTTATGACACACTTTTTTCCAGTGTTAGGACAGAAAATAATATAATCCTTTATTTCAGAAATTTATAATAAAAAAGAAAACTCTGCAGATATGACCTATATTAGGTTGTCCCATGTAGCATTGTTTTCTGACTGCACCGCAGCCTGCTAGTTGTTCCTGGGGAAGGGGATGGTGTTCAAGCTTATGACACACTTTCTTCCTGTGTTAGGACAGAAAATAATATAATCCTTTATTTCAGAAATTTATAATAAAAAAGAAAACTCTGCAGATATGACCTATATTAGGTTGTCCCATGTAGCATTGTTTTCTGACTGCACCGCAGCCTGCTAGTTGTTCCTGGGGAAGGGGATGGTGTTCAAGCTTATGACACACTTTTTTCCAGTGTTAGGACAGAAAATAATATAATCCTTTATTTCAGAAATTTATAATAAAAAAGAAAACTCTGCAGATATGACCTATATTAGGTTGTCCCATGTAGCATTGTTTTCTGACTGCACCGAAGCCTGCTAGTTGTTCCTGGGGAAGGGGATGGTGTTCAAGCTTATGACACACTTTTTTCCAGTGTTAGGACAGAAAATAATATAATCCTTTATTTCAGAAATTTATAATAAAAAAGAAAACTCTGCAGATATGACCTATATTAGGTTGTCCCATGTAGCATTGTTTTCTGACTGCACCGCAGCCTGCTAGTTGTTCCTGGGGAAGGGGATCGTGTTCAAGCTTATGACACACTTTTTTCCAGTGTTAGGACAGAAAAAAATATAATCCTTTATTTCAGAAATTTATAATAAAAAAGAAAACTCTGCAGATATGACCTATATTAGGTTGTCCCATGTAGCATTGTTTTCTGACTGCACCGCAGCCTGCTAGTTGTTCCTGGGGAAGGGGATGGTGTTCAAGCTTATGACACACTTTTTTCCAGTGGTAGGACAGAAAATAATATAATCCTTTATTTCAGAAATTTATAATAAAAAAGAAAACTCTGCAGATATGACCTATATTAGGTCGTCCCATGTAGCATTGTTTTCTGACTGCACCGCAGCCTGCTAGTTGTTCCTGGGGAAGGGGATGGTGTTCAAGCTTATGACACACTTTTTTCCAGTGTTAGGACAGAAAATAATATAATCCTTTATTTCAGAAATTTATAATAAAAAAGAAAACTCTGCAGATATGACCTATATTAGGTTGTCCCATGTAGCATTGTTTTCTGACTGCACCGCAGCCTGCTAGTTGTTCCTGGGGAAGGGGATGGTGTTCAAGCTTATGACACACTTTTTTCCAGTGTTAGGACAGAAAATAATATAATCCTTTATTTCAGAAATTTATAATAAAAAAGAAAACTCTGCAGATATGACCTATATTAGGTTGTTCCATGTAGCATTGTTTTCTGACTGCACCGCAGCCTGCTAGTTGTTCCTGGGGAAGGGGATGGTGTTCAAGCTTATGACACACTTTTTTCCAGTGTTAGGACAGAAAATAATATAATCCTTTATTTCAGAAATTTATAATAAAAAAGAAAACTCTGCAGATATGACCTATATTAGGTTGTCCTATGTAGCATTGTTTTCTGACTGCAACGCAGCCTGCTAGTTGTCCCTGGGGAAGGGGATGGTGTTCAAGCTTATGACACACTTTTTTCCAGTGTTAGGACAGAAAATAATATAATCCTTTATTTCAGAAATTTATAATAAAAAAGAAAACTCTGCAGATATGACCTATATTAGGTTGTCCCATGTAGCATTGTTTTCTGACTGCACCGCAGCCTGCTAGTTGTTATTGGGGAAGGGGATCGTGTTCAAGCTTATGACACACTTTTTTCCAGTGTTAGGACAGAAAATAATATAATCCTTTATTTCAGAAATTTATAATAAAAAAGAAAACTCTGCAGATATGACCTATATTAGGTTGTCCCATGTAGCATTGTTTTCTGACTGCACCGCAGCCTGCTAGTTGTTTCTGGGGAAGGGGATGGTGTTCAAGCTTATGACACACTTTTTTCCAGTGTTAGGACAGAAAATAATATAATCCTTTATTTCAGAAATTTATAATAAAAAAGAAAACTCTGCAGATATGACCTATATTAGGTTGTCCCATGTAGCATTGTTTTCTGACTGCAACGCAGCCTCCAAGTTGTTCCTGGGGAAGGGGATGGTTTTCAAGCTTATGACACACTTTTTTCCAGTGTTAGGACAGAAAATAATATAATCCTTTATTTCAGAAATTTATAATAAAAAAGAAAACTCTGCAGATATGACCTATATTAGTTTGTCCCATGTAGCATTGTTTTCTGGCTGCACCGCAGCCTGCTAGTTGTTCCTGGGGAAGGGGATGGTGTTCAAGCTTATGACACACTTTTTTCCAGTGTTAGGACAGAAAATAATATAATCCTTTATTTCAGAAATTTATAATAAAAAAGAAAACTCTGCAGATATGACCTATATTAGGTCGTCCCATGTAGCATTGTTTTCTGACTGCACCGCAGCCTGCTAGTTGTTCCTGGGGAAGGGGATGGTGTTCAAGCTTATGACACACTTTTTTCCAGTGTTAGGACAGAAAATAATATAATCCTTTATTTCAGAAATTTATAATAAAAAAGAAAACTCTGCAGATATGACCTATATTAGGTTGTCCCATGTAGCATTGTTTTCTGACTGCACCGCAGCCTGCTAGTTGTTCCTGGGGAAGGGGATGGTGTTCAAGCTTATGACACACTTTTTTCCAGTGTTAGGACAGACAATAATATAATCCTTTATTTCAGAAATTTATAATAAAAAAGAAAACTCTGCAGATATGACCTATATTAGGTTGTCCCATGTAGCATTGTTTTCTGACTGCACCGCAGCCTGCTAGTTGTTCCTGGGGAAGGGGATGGTGTTCAATCTTATGACACACTTTTTTCCAGTGTTAGGACAGAAAATAATATAATCCTTTATTTCAGAAATTTATAATAAAAAAGAAAACTCTGCAGATATGACCTATATTAGGTTGTCCCATGTAGCATTGTTTTCTGACTGCACCGCAGCCTGCTAGTTGTTCCTGGGGAAGGGGATGGTGTTCAAGCTTATGACACACTTTTTTCCAGTGTTAGGACAGAAAATAATATAATCCTTTTTTTCAGAAATTTATAATAAAAAGAAAACTCTGCAGATATGACCTATATTAGGTTGTTCCATGTAGCATTGTTTTCTGACTGCACCGCAGCCTGCTAGTTGTTCCTGGGGAAGGGGATGGTGTTCAAGCTTATGACACACTTTTTTCCAGTGTTAGGACAGAAAATAATGTAATGCTTTATTTCAGAAATTTATAATAAAAAAGAAAACTCTGCAGATATGACCTATATTAGGTTGTCCCATGTAGCATTGTTTTCTGACTGCACCGCAGCCTGCTAGTTGTTCCTGGGGAAGGGGATGGTGTTCAAGCTTATGACACACTTTTTTCCAGTGTTAGGACAGAAAATAATATAATCCTTTATTTCAGAAATTTATAATAAAAAGGAAAACTCTGCAGATATGACCTATATTAGGTTGTCCCATGTAGCATTCCCTGGCATAACAAACAAAGCAAAATACGTAACATATTATGGACGTTTTATTAATTTCCATCTACATCAGTGTTAAGTGCCATTAACATTATTCTAGCAAATAATAACAATTTAATTGCAAGTAGAATGGAAATTGTAGTGTAAAACAGCAAGAATTACCAATGAACATTCTTGAAGAAAGTTTTGAATTTATTTGTATATTTACATATTGCTTTCTTCACAATAGAACCTCAAACGCACTAATATAGATCGGTTACGGGAAGAATCTAAGAAGAAAGAAGATATCAGTAACCAAATGGATTTTGCAGCAAGCTTGCAGGGAATATATAATTCTCAAAGTCTCTGTTTTAAGTTTGCTTCGTCTCTTTAACCTGATGGCAGCAATATTTGATATTAAACATAAAGAAGAAACATTAGATGTATTGCCTTGAGTATTCTAAAATATTGGTAAGACGTTTGTAGCTTTAAACGGATTTTTTCCTGACAGCTAATTCTAGCAAGAGAAGACTCAGTTAATCCAAGCTATGGAAAACAAAATAGCGACCATTAAATCAAAAATATAAATATAAAATGTTGGTCAATATGTAATAATTATAGGACAAACCCTACTAATATAACATTTCCATGATGTTACAAAAAAAAAAAAAAACGAAACATGGAGTTGAAAGATTTTCGTTTACTAAATAAAGAGAAAGACACAGATTCACGTAAGAAATTTGCAAGAACATGTGGATATCCGGACACTGTACATAAGAAATGGGTGAGATGGATACTATTGCAGACATTTAAATTAAATTGATTTTATTATTAAAAAGAAATGGATCGTTTTGAACACAACCCAGAATATTCAATAATCTGTTCCCTTGATTGAAGTTTTAACGTTATGGAATTTGTGTCATTTTTCACTATGGACTAAAGAAAAAATATTTTATTGATGATATGTTAAAAATAGTTTATTTTCCCTGGGTATATGGAAGCATCCTAAATAGAAACAAATATGAAAATTCTGAAGTATAATTACTACGTACCGAGGGCATTGTATTGTTGCACGTCTTAGGTAACAAACTAACAAACAAAAATAAGAAAATCAACAAGTTATGTCAAACTTAATAAATAATTTAATTATTAAAATTTTATATGAAAGTGTCAGAGACATAATCATGTACCATGAGTTACATAAAATATGGATATGCATAGCATTATGCTTTTGTTGTTGTTGTAGGGTTTAACGCCATTTTTCAGCACTGGATAGGCATAGCATTCTACATCAAGGAAACAAAATTATTAATGTGTATTGTTGCGAAGGATCACTCTGAATCGGCCTCGAGTTTCAATGGCCGATTTTGGGCTTCTGTATATTTAAAGAGATATCCTAACACGTCTAGAACGGAAAACGGTAGGGAAGAAATACAGATCAAAGACATGTGTTTAATAATTAGTACATAAATGTGGGGGTATGTAGAAATATAATATCCGGTGAAATGACTATATATGTTATAGTTATCAGAAATGATTAGTATACCTTTCTCCAAATCCATTTTCAGGATGCAATGCAAGGCAAATATTATGGCATGAAAGTTACGTTTAGCTGTAAGACGACTGATGGGATAGAAAATCTCCAGCGAAATGAATGTTAACTACTGCTTTTTGGTGGTTTAGCTATACCATTAATTTGGCTGTTTGTGTGTGATCGGGTTTTCGCAGAACCTTTTGAACATTATTATATTTAAAAGATTTTAAAATCAACCCTATGTCTGCTTATCATCACTACAATTGCAGTTTCCGATTTTCGTTTCAAAACATTCATAAGTCTCACTGATCTTGTAATAATTCTCGACAGTTCTTACATTGAGTCTGATTGGTCCTTTCCCCACTACGGGTAAAATGGTGCAATATATTTGTAGATGTTTTGTCGCAGCACATCATGCTGTGCTCAGCGTTACAAGAACCCATTAAAATTGACGTATGGGCTTGGCTCGCAATAAATTGGTAGCTTGAGATGGTTAACCTCTCTTTCTTTTGGAGCATGACGAATTTTAATTAGAACCTGACAGGATAACCGTCCGACAGATATTTTAGCATAAATTCAAGTTGAAGAAATATCAATGTAGAGTAAATCCATGGAGTTTTGGGAGCTTTTAGAAATATGTGTCATGAAATGATAGTAGTGAATAGGGATACCCTAGGGACAATGGGAATTAGCATTACAGACCCCCCCCCCCCCGGGACAATCTGGGGACTATGGAAATTTAACATGGAGAAAAATCGTGGGACACTCTAGGGACAAGGGGAATTAGCATTACATGGGAATAGAGTTTGGGACTGTCTAGGGACAAGGGGAAATTGAACATGGGGAATAGAGTTTGGGTCTGTCTAGGGACTAGGGGAAATTGAACATGGGGAATAGAGTTTGGGTCTGTCTAGGGACAAGGGGAATTGAACATAGGAATAGAGTGTGGGTCTGTCTAGGGACTAGGGGAATTTAACATATGGAAATTGAACATGGTGGGTCTGTATAGCGTCAAGGGGAATTGAACATGGTGGGATTGTCTAGGGACAATGATGGTAGAGGGTCAAACACAACAGAGACAGAGACATACATACACTAGTACAAGCGTGAGATTTATATATAAAGCATTACCAAGACCTGAAATCTTGCTGGGGTGTTCAAAAATTTGCATAATTGTAATGATGCTATAAATAGCTATAATCAAGGAAATGCTCAACGACAAAATGGATGTGACTAAAAGTAACGCTAAAATGACGAAATTGTTCCAGAATTTAAAGGAAAATAAACATATCCCCGAAAATTAAGTTACAACGGTTTAGAATAAAATGGATAAAATTAGTAACAACTTACAATATCAACTTGTGTGACGATCAAGGATAAACACCCATGTATCTATTTATAGCTATAATCATCTAAAATTCCTATGAAATTCCACTATCTATTTATAGCTCCAACTTGTGGGTTATTCTTTTGGAAAATCCCATTATCTTTTTATAGCTCAGCTTGAGTGACGTTCCTGTTTATGAACTCCAGTACATATGTATAGCTACAACCTGTGGAAATCCCCAAGTCCATATTTATAGTCTTAAAATTTAAACGTCAGTGACGTCACTGTACTGAACACTAGGGGATAAGTGTCAACAGTGTTGCAAGTGGCTGACCTGAATACGCGCTACTGTAGGTAGGTAGGTAGAATGTATTTGATAGGGATAAAGGGAGTTTTATACGGACAAACAGAGACCAATAGACACACACACACACACAAACACACAAACACACACACACACACAACGTACGCGCGCAGACACACACACACACACACACACACACACACACAAACACACAAACACACACACACAACGTACGCGCGCAGACATGCACACACACACACACACACAGAGAAACACACAAAGTAGGCGCGCAGACATACTCACACACACACAAAAACACACACACTATAAAATAGATAAAATTAGTAACTACTTACAAAATCAACTTGTGTGACGATCGTCGATAAACACCCATGTATCTATTTATAGCCATAATCAGCTAAAATTCCTATGAAATTCCACTATCTATTTATAGCTCCAACTTGTGGGTTATTCCTTTGGAAAATCCCATTATCTTTTTATAGCTCAGCTTGAGTGACGTTCCTGTTTATAACCTCCAGTACATATGTATAGCTACAACCTGTGGAAATCCCCAAGTCCATATTTATAGTCTTAAAATTTCCAACGTCAGTGACGTCACTGTACTGAACACTAGGGGATAAGTGTCAACAGTGTTGCAAGTGGCTGACCCTGAATACGCGCTACTGTAGGTAGGTAGGTAGAATGTATTTGATAGAGATAAAGGGAGTTTTATACGGACAAACAGAGACCAATAGACACACACACACAAACACACAAACACACACACACACACACACAACGTATGCGCTCAGACACACACACACACAAACAAACACACACAACGTACGCGCGCAGACATACACACACACACGCAGAGAAACACACAACGTACGCGCGCAGACATACTCACACACACACAAACACACACACTATAAAATAGTTAAAATTAGTAACTACTTACAAAATCAACTTGTGTGACACACACACACACACACAGAGGGAAGAGGAAAACACAAACCCCAAATAAACTGTCCACACAAACGTACGCGAACGCATACAAACCCCAAATATACTATCAACACAGAGTGAAGAAGAAAAAGTTTTTTGGAAACACCTAAGCCCTCACCTGCAATGACCAACTCTGCCAAACACCTATACCCCACCCCACCCCCACTCCCAACACTACAAAACCCATTTAACCCGTTATTTTATGGCATCAGTGTGTGATTTAGGAAACATCAAGACACAAAATGATGGATGAATAGACTGACTATTGTTTACCGACTTGCATGCCTAAAGAGCGTGTGTGAAGGAAAACATCCTTCCATTTCAATTCTAACTAAAACATGATCCAGAGGGATAGAGAGAGGTGAAAGAGCACAATTTCATAAAGTGTGAGTAAAAAACAAAACACGCCATCCTTATTATACAATGTCAAGACCAAGAGACACTTACGTTTTCTTTCTGGTCTATTCTCTTTTAGAAGGTAGTATGAAATTTCACATCAGGGCCAACGCATCGGCTCACATTGTCAATTTTTCCATTTCCATGTCTTTACTGGCACAAGTTCTTCATCATCTTCAATTTCTTCTTCTTCTGAATCCCTCTTCTCTGTTTCGTCTTGTTTTTGTTTCTTCTCTTTTCTCGTAGGGCACTCTGAATAACAGTGTCCTTTCTCCTGACAACGATATTAGGTATCTTGACTTTTGTCTCTCTTTCTTAGACGAAGCAGGTATTCTGGAGACAAATACCCATTTACCTTTGCAGATATAGCAAACTTCATTAGCACTTACACACTTTCGTTTGACTCTCATCAAATCAACGACCAAAAGAGTAAGTTTTGTTGCCACTTTCGCATGTGAATTATGCTTTCGTATGACTTTTAGCAAATATTTGACCAGCAGGTCGATCTGTGCTGACTCTTCCATCTTCTTGATCGTTTGAGAGCGGAATGAATACTCTGACGCTAAGACACTCTCCTTATATACAGAGACCTGCTGCGTATGAAACCTAGTCAAATGTAATTTTGCAATAAGATGAAACGATTTCATTGAGGAAGTAAAAGGCAATGATGTACCGTATCGCCTCACACAAAACCTGAAGTATTAGTTCAAATCCGTGTCAGCGATTTCGAAGACGACATAACTGGGCTTTAATCAATGCTCTCCAATCATGCCACAAAACCACGAGTCCTGATTCACGACAAAAGAAATTTCGTTCGGTACATAAAAAATAGTATCACATCTGAGAAACGCAAAAACGAACTTCCAGAAAACTGAGAACGACGGCTTACACCTACAACGTAAATGTATGAGTTCAAGTAGTGCGTAAAATTTAGTCAAATTAAATTTTTATAGTCAAGACGAAACGATCTCTTTTCGAAGAAGAAAGCAGACACCAAACGACAATGGCGATCCGTGTCACACAACACTTTTCAAAATGTGTATTATCAGAGGTTTGTTCTAGCGATCTGCACGGTTAAATTAAATGTTGATGTATTTTGCAATAAGACGGACACAATTTCCATGGGATCGCCCATGGTGCGATTGTTCGTGCATTAGTTTAATTTTTAAAAATATTTTTTTTTATATAAATCGCCTATAGGATAGACCCAGTAAAGCATGGCCATTCTCGTCACCGTCTGAATAGCTACTCAAGTCAATTCGAAGCGAACGCGGTAAGAAAATAAGTATAGCCAATGAAATGGCTTACAACGGGTGATGCATTGTTTTGTTCTAGGACTGTGTGGCATAATAATCCCTATGTTCTTGCGTTGTTACCATTACAGTGCAGACACTGAAATGTGAACTTACAAGCCCTGTTTGTGTGTGTGTTGTACCATTTCCTCTTACCACATCAAAATACTGAGCGTCACAGTATTGGTTCGCGTTTTCAAGCTGACCATTTTTTTATATCTCACTTAAACATTTTGACATAAACACTCACACTCACATCGGTAGAGTCAGAACAGACGTGTTACAGTATTGAGGGGCATGTTATCGTTTTTTTTACAAACTAATAAATTTGGGGTTTGTATGAAGTAAAGAACCGAAAGTACAGTGAAACTCAAGGATGATGACCCAATCTGTCTGTCTATTGATGCGTGTATTTACTTAAGAAGAAATATGACCTCTAAAACACAAAGAGATACGGCAAGCATGATTAGATTAAACACAACGATGTTTTTCCTTCACGCCCGTGTAATTTAGAGTTTCAGTCGTCTTTGAAGACAAACTTGGTCTCCTTTTGTAGGGCTTGAAATAATAAAAAAGCTGAAAAATCTTAAGCACTTTGCTATAGATAATTTCATCAACAGACTAAACAACATAAATACCGTTACAACAATAGAAAGCCTTAAATCTTCTATCAAAAAGAAATGCATGAAAAAAATTAAAGATTAACGATAACTAACCAATGAAACCGAATTTAACGAAGGCAATGACATGTGAAGAAATGCCTCTCACTTTGGAAAGGTAGGCGAATGTACTCTGTCATGCACCATCAACTTGAAAAAAAAATTATAAACAGAGAGAAACCTGAATTCAAAATTCAGTTGTTTTTTTTTCTTCAAAATTATTTCGTTTCTTTTTTTCTTTTTTTTTTTTGGAACAAATCTAAGCACTAATATAGAGTGGAAAAGGGAAAATGCACATACAAGCTTTGATATTTCTGAAAAAATGAGGGGATATTCCTAACGTTCATAACCACCTATATATGCTTGGACTTGTCTGTGACTTATCCACAAAACAAGATGTACATATTTCTGGTCAAGCTGCAAGTGCGTGCGTGTTTTTGAAAATGGTAAAACTTGGATATACAATTTTCTCGTGACACTTATAAAGTGAAGAGTCTGTGCAAGTGTCAAAAGCCAAAGTCATATAAGTTTTGTATTTTGTACGGCTTGTAAAGATTTCCACTTTAGGAAATGTGAAGTATCACAAGTTATTATCACAAACAGAAGTGGAACATAGGGGCTTGCAAGAAAGAAAATAACCCAGACAGTTGGTGTCATCAAGAGTGCTAGAGACGGTACCCGAACTTGCTTGCTTGCTTACTTGAATTAAAGTGATTTTCGCTCTAATGGAGCATGTATCACTGGTTTAATAGCGCACCGCGTGATTTTTAATTACTCCTGGGGAAGGAAAGAGAGCCTCATCCCCCAGGCTTTAATGTACTCACAGACTATTTTTAAATTTAGCCACTCAGGTGTAGGACTAACTAGTCCTTAACAACCTGACTGAAAGGCTTTAAACATGAGTGGGAATTGTCTCACCACACACTCATTTTTCTGTCCGAGAGTGGTAAAGGAGGAAAAAGGTGCTCAGCAAGACAGCCATGGATGTTAAGTACTCACCAAAACGCTAGCCCGTACTTATTTCAAATCAAGTCGTGTCACCAAAAAAAAGACGACGTGTACGACATCAAAGGCATTGTCAAACGCAGAATGCCTCAATGCTAACTGGCTAGGTCTGCATTTCTTGCTCCCGCTGCTGTTGCGTATATTTCTTCCCTCCACACCGAGTTCTGGGCCTAATTCTTTTAATTTCGTTGTACCCGAACTTACATTATCCATATTATCACCAACAAAAAAAAAAAACAAAAACGCACAGACCTAAAAGAAACACTCACTCACTTTTTTACAGAACATTACTATTTGTAAAATTTTGATAAGCGACGGAAACGAACAACTTAGAGTCACACTTTCTAACCAAGATAAAGAAATCATGTGCTGATAGACTCACTTGTGTATTTTTTCTTCTAACTGACCAACATATCATAGACAATGGAATGTTATTTCTTTTCGAGAGTATGGGGTAGCCCTGAAATTTTTTTTGGGAACTTGAAGCTATGGCGATCGCTTAGGTTATAAGATGGCGGCCTCCTCTGACGACAAGCTTTCTCACAGGATAAGGTCTGCTTCTTCGGAAAAGAGAAGAAGAACTCTTTGGTGTCGATACGACAATCGACAAGGCCTCTGTCAGGTTCATGCTGCTGCTGTTGCTGCTCTCTCTGCCGTTTATGAAGTCTGTACTTCTCCATCCATTCTTCTTTCTCCTTTTTGAATTCCTCCTTGAAGAGCTCTTCTTTCAGGTCTTCAGTGACTTTCAACATTATGATATTGTCTATCTCTTCAGGTCTCGGTATCAGACTTGTCATGACCCTATGCAAATTCAAATAGGCTTCGTTCAACTTGGCTAATCTTGAGCACATCTTCGTAGGAAGATAAGTTAACAATGGATGGGCAGACTGGAGACTGAACCGTTTTTATGGTCAAAGCGCGGACGTGAAGGAAAACATTACTACACGGTTTTCGAGCCGGAACGTTCAAATAGTGTTTTGGGAGGGATAGAGAGAAGCCAAAGAGCATGAATCAAGATTCCTATAGCCAAACAAACCACAAAGGCATTTTTTTTTCAAAACACAACATTTTTTATTCATACTAACAAACAACTCTAACATTTTTTTAACAATAATCCAACACTATAACATCAAACATTTTTTTCAAATACCAAACATTTTTTTTCAATTCACACTCTACTTTAAACAGGGCTGACAACGTTGTGAATGAAATTGTGATTTCCACTGTTGGAAGTCATTAGGCCATTGATGGACACTACGTTTCCGAGTTAGAGACAAAAGATAAGCATACTGGTCACAAAACCATCGATCTACTTTCACATCGTTTCTTGAAGAAGAACGAGGATCAAAATGAGTCACTAAATGTTCTAAGGAATAGCCCAGGCTGCGATGATGCAGAAAATACACACAGTACTGTCCACACACCAAGGAATCTGTGCCTTGTAATTTCACATTATTGAATCGGGTGGTCTGAGCATTTCTTCTCATAAAGTCAATGATATCGTCTTCCAAAGGGGGCAATCCGTACGAATCGAAATATTTCACACATCCTTCTTGAGGAAAGTAAACGGCTACCCAGTGGGTTCCTGGGAGATGACTGTCGTCCGTGTTAATGACATAAGCTTGATGGTTTTGAGGTTTGCGATGAGGGAGTTCATCTTTAGCACAGACGACAGGATTCCAAGAAGCAGTGTACGAACTGTGGTTCAAAAGGTAATAAAGTTCTCAGGTATCCATTTTTTGTTTTTTTCTTAAGTCATCAATTCGATCCTGACTTTCTGCTTGAAAATGTCTGACAAGTAACCGTTTTCTTCCCCTTGTCTCCCAACTCTAATCCAACAGAGCTTCGATGCGATCGATCTCTTGAGTTGTTAATGGAGGACAATAATGTTCACGCAAGCCTTTATACCACCGAGATGAGACTCCAAGCTTCGTCCAGATATTCGTCCAATTTTTCTTCTTGACTCAGCATTAGGCATTTATCGTGTTGAATTTGACTGGGATGATATTTTATGACATCCATAGCAATCTTTCTTGATCAATTCCTTATTTTTTTTTTCTGTCAAGACTATAGCATAACAGGAAACTATATGTGATTCTTGTTCTGGCCATCTAGACTTCATCATGATGACTTCTTCGTCTTTGTCTTGGGGTTCTCCTTCCTCAGGATCTTCACATTCCATGTCCAAAGAATCCCTACTATATAAACATTGATAAAAGTCTTCCATGACTTCTAATAGTGTAGAATGACTTCTCTCAAACTGTTGGTTTATATCGTATTGTCAAATTCAGCATACAGGATGACGTTTACGTATTATCTGCGAGTAGATTTTCTGCAAACTGAAATTCCACACGCATCTGGCCGGATTTTATAGGGTGAAAATGTCACTCGTCGCTGTCTTGACTTATAATTCGTTAGAGAACCGTTTTCGAAAATGGAGTTTCACTGTAGCTTTCCCTTTGGAGAATGGAATATTTTGTCCCAGATCTCCTTTTATAGCAATGTTGACAGTGTTTAAATACGACTTACCGACGGGCAAATAGTGAGGATGTACAAATTCACGGTGTACGTGATAGGTGTTTGCACCTTCCTGGTCATTGTTTGTGGTACTATCCACTTTGAAAGGAATGACACGCAGTAACGGCACAGAGGTGTGTCCCACCACGTTGTACTCCACCACATCGGAATACACAAAGATCAAATTAAGTCCTTGGTTCAGTTCTACAGGGTTTCCGAAAGCTCTGTAAAAATCCATATTACTGTTGACCTTGGGGCTCAATTTGTTTGCGACCATTTCTGCATGTCCACCCAAAATTTCAAACAAACTACCATTGAACCTGAGGGACAATGTGTCCGTATCTTGAAAGTTGATCACGAGACGATGAGCCACTTTATGGTACTCAATCTTAACACTTTTTTTGGCTCTGTTCAGTGCTTTGTCAAAGGCTAAGTTGAACCTGTCCGCAATAGTGTCCACCAAATATTCACCACTAAAATAATAACCTGAAGGAATTTTCAAGGTGTAGATAATGAAGGCTGGATTGCTGACTGGTCTTGTGTCCCTTAAAAACCCGATTTTATTGATTTCTTCCTCCAATTGGGCATTCAGGATTTCCACCTCGAAAGTGTTTTGCTTTTCGGTGATGTTTTTGATTTGTGTTGGGTGAATGATTTCCACTAAAGCCACTTCCCAATGGGCTTCGTGATCTAACTGGATGGTCTGAGGTAATTTGACCGTGTAACAGCACAACGTGTTGTTGGGAAACACCTCCATGGAACTGTCACTGGGTAAGGTTAAGTAAAATTGGTTGTTATTGCTCATAATTCCAGAGTTTTGTGGCCTATCCGAGGCGATACTGGAAGTCAGAGGAGTGTCTCCGCCCAAAATGGAGTTGTTGTTGGAGTGGTGGCTGGCACTGACACTGGACACAAGGTTCCCGTGGTTCCCGTTCGAGGAGAATTTCAGCGAGGGATTAGGAAGCAGGTAACCGATGTAACTGCTCAATACAATGGTCCACAATTGTTTGTCTCCTTGTTGCAAACTCAAATTGGCAATGGCTGCCCCGATGACACAATGCACCACGAAGATTTGGCAGAAAAAGACGATTTGCGTTTTAGGCACACGTTCTCTATGCCTCACCCACAAGGGTTGTTTTTGTAAATCTTGCAGAGAAGAATTGGGTGAAGGAGTGATCGCAGTAGCTGAATCTGTGTGAAAGGGAATGATGGTCACTTCTTTTTATAGTCGATGACGTGCGAAAGGTCGATCCAAGAATGATAACTGGTCGGATATCCTTTCCAACGTACTTTGACTTCTTTGACACGTCGTTTGCACACTTTACAGTTTCTGCCAGTTAGCACTTCACCCACCTCGAGAACACAAATAACATCTAGTCAACAGCCGACTATACCTAACAAACAACCCGTCCCGGAAAGAGTGGTGGCAAAACAAAGGTCCAATTATGTTAGACAAACGGTATGGCAAACTCAAATGTAATTATCGGAGGCACTACGTTCTTTCCTCACTCCGATACTACAGGCAATCTCAGCTGAAATAACAACCACAACAACAATAACAGCGACAGACACCATAGCAGCGGATTTGAAACTATCTACCTCAACTGAAGAATTAGTATCAGAACCAGAAAAGGAAATTGAGGCGGTTGAGGAGGCGGAGGGGGACGCTGACCCTCGTTGAAAAGTACACCGAAATGGGGCTAGATCAAGCATTGTATGACGTCAACATAGCAGGGCAGTTTATAAGAGCCATACAATACGTTGCCTACAGATATCTAGACACCTTTAAACCAAGACCTTCTCAATGGGGAATAGGGGTCAGAGTTCATCCCCAATTCTACAGACAAACCTACACTGGATACCCCCTCAGTCAACTGGTAGAAGCCGCTGCTTACATTACCGCCCATCATGGCTACGCATTTCCTGATATCAAGAATCATGAGACTAGGAGTGCGGGAAAGAACGTGAAAGCAAAAGAGAGACTCGTTACCTTCTAACAGAAAAAACAGACCTTTTTTAGGGCTCCAAAAGATTGCTTTTTATTAAATAGGGAACCATATTTGGCTTGGTATCCCTCCTTGACTAAACTATTCTCGAAACAAACTTGACCCATTGGAACACTGCAACAAACTTAACTTTTTAAACCTAACAGTGACCAAACTGGTATATGTCGCTTAGACATAATAATTTAAAAAAGATCAGTATGGCTATTTTTATGTACACTAAGTACTAATATTAGACAGATATGTTAGGAAATTTAACAGACTCGTTAGATTTGAAATAATTGCACTGGTGGTTAACACATTATTGGTACTTATTATTGTCGATTAGCAAAAAACGGGACTTGATTTGAAATAAGTACGGGCTAGCGTTTTGGTGAGTACTTAACATCCATGGCTGTCTTGCTGAGCACCTTTTTCCTCCTTTACCACTCTCGGACAGAAAAATGAGTGTGTGGTGAGACAATTCCCACTCATGTTTAAAGCCTTTCAGTCAGGTTGTTAAGGACTAGTTAGTCCTACACCTGAGTGGCTAAATTTAAAAATAGTCTGTGAGTACATAAAAGCCTGGGGGATGAGGCTCTCTTTCCTTCCCCAGGAGTAATTAAAAATCACGCGGTGCGCTATTAAACCAGTGATACATGCTCCATTAGAGCGAAAATCACTTTAATTCAAGTAAGCAAGCAAGCAAGTTCGGGTACCGTCTCTAGCACTCTTGATGACACCAACTGTCTGGGTTATTTTCTTTCTTGCAAGCCCCTATGTTCCACTTCTGTTTGTGATAATAACTTGTGATACTTCACATTTCCTAAAGTGGAAATCTTTACAAGCCGTACAAAATACAAAACTTATATGACTTTGGCTTTTGACACTTGCACAGACTCTTCACTTTATAAGTGTCACGAGAAAATTGTATATCCAAGTTTTACCATTTTCAAAAACACGCACGCACTTGCAGCTTGACCAGAAATATGTACATCTTGTTTTGTGGATAAGTCACAGACAAGTCCAAGCATATATAGGTGGTTATGAACGTTAGGAATATCCCCTCATTTTTTCAGAAATATCAAAGCTTGTATGTGCATTTTCCCTTTTCCACTCTATATTAGTGCTTAGATTTGTTCCAAAAAAAAAAAAGAAAAAAAGAAACGAAATAATTTTGAAGAAAAAAAAACAACTGAATTTTGAATTCAGGTTTCTCTCTGTTTATAATTTTTTTTTCAAGTTGATGGTGCATGACAGAGTACATTCGCCTACCTTTCCAAAGTGAGAGGCATTTCTTCACATGTCATTGCCTTCGTTAAATTCGGTTTCATTGGTTAGTTATCGTTAATCTTTAATTTTTTTCATGCATTTCTTTTTGATAGAAGATTTAAGGCTTTCTATTGTTGTAACGGTATTTATGTTGTTTAGTCTGTTGATGAAATTATCTATAGCAAAGTGCTTAAGATTTTTCAGCTTTTTTATTATTTCAAGCCCTACAAAAGGAGACCAAGTTTGTCTTCAAAGACGACTGAAACTCTAAATTACACGGGCGTGAAGGAAAAACATCGTTGTGTTTAATCTAATCATGCTTGCCGTATCTCTTTGTGTTTTAGAGGTCATATTTCTTCTTAAGTAAATACACGCATCAATAGACAGACAGATTGGGTCATCATCCTTGAGTTTCACTGTACTTTCGGTTCTTTACTTCATACAAACCCCAAATTTATTAGTTTGTAAAAAAAACGATAACATGCCCCTCAATACTGTAACACGTCTGTTCTGACTCTACCGATGTGAGTGTGAGTGTTTATGTCAAAATGTTTAAGTGAGATATAAAAAAATGGTCAGCTTGAAAACGCGAACCAATACTGTGACGCTCAGTATTTTGATGTGGTAAGAGGAAATGGTACAACACACACACAAACAGGGCTTGTAAGTTCACATTTCAGTGTCTGC
The DNA here is from genome assembly GCA_028554795.2 of Sinohyriopsis cumingii. NCBI lineage: Eukaryota > Metazoa > Mollusca > Bivalvia > Unionida > Unionidae > Sinohyriopsis > Sinohyriopsis cumingii. The sequence goes on along the minus strand of JAPYKE020000126.1, from coordinate 4,696,093 downwards.
ACTGTAATGGTAACAACGCAAGAACATAGGGATTATTATGCCACACAGTCCTAGAACAAAACAATGCATCACCCGTTGTAAGCCATTTCATTGGCTATACTTATTTTCTTACCGCGTTCGCTTCGAATTGACTTGAGTAGCTATTCAGACGGTGACGAGAATGGCCATGCTTTACTGGGTCTATCCTATAGGCGATTTATATAAAAAAAATATTTTTAAAAATTAAACTAATGCACGAACAATCGCACCATGGGCGATCCCATGGAAATTGTGTCCGTCTTATTGCAAAATACATCAACATTTAATTTAACCGTGCAGATCGCTAGAACAAACCTCTGATAATACACATTTTGAAAAGTGTTGTGTGACACGGATCGCCATTGTCGTTTGGTGTCTGCTTTCTTCTTCGAAAAGAGATCGTTTCGTCTTGACTATAAAAATTTAATTTGACTAAATTTTACGCACTACTTGAACTCATACATTTACGTTGTAGGTGTAAGCCGTCGTTCTCAGTTTTCTGGAAGTTCGTTTTTGCGCTTCTCAGATGTGATACTATTTTTTATGGACCGAACGAAATTTCTTTTGTCGTGAATCAGGACTCGTGGTTTTGTGGCATGATTGGAGAGCATTGATTAAAGCCCAGTTATGTCGTCTTCGAAATCGCTGACACGGATTTGAACTAACACTTCAGGTTTTGTGTGAGGCGATACGGTACATCATTGCCTTTTACTTCCTCAATGAAATCGTTTCATCTTATTGCAAAATTACATTTGACTAGGTTTCATACGCAGCAGGTCTCTGTATATAAGGAGAGTGTCTTAGCGTCAGAGTATTCATTCCGCTCTCAAACGATCAAGAAGATGGAAGAGTCAGCACAGATCGACCTGCTGGTCAAATATTTGCTAAAAGTCATACGAAAGCATAATTCACATGCGAAAGTGGCAACAAAACTTACTCTTTTGGTCGTTGATTTGATGAGAGTCAAACGAAAGTGTGTAAGTGCTAATGAAGTTTGCTATATCTGCAAAGGTAAATGGGTATTTGTCTCCAGAATACCTGCTTCGTCTAAGAAAGAGAGACAAAAGTCAAGATACCTAATATCGTTGTCAGGAGAAAGGACACTGTTATTCAGAGTGCCCTACGAGAAAAGAGAAGAAACAAAAACAAGACGAAACAGAGAAGAGGGATTCAGAAGAAGAAGAAATTGAAGATGATGAAGAACTTGTGCCAGTAAAGACATGGAAATGGAAAAATTGACAATGTGAGCCGATGCGTTGGCCCTGATGTGAAATTTCATACTACCTTCTAAAAGAGAATAGACCAGAAAGAAAACGTAAGTGTCTCTTGGTCTTGACATTGTATAATAAGGATGGCGTGTTTTGTTTTTTACTCACACTTTATGAAATTGTGCTCTTTCACCTCTCTCTATCCCTCTGGATCATGTTTTAGTTAGAATTGAAATGGAAGGATGTTTTCCTTCACACACGCTCTTTAGGCATGCAAGTCGGTAAACAATAGTCAGTCTATTCATCCATCATTTTGTGTCTTGATGTTTCCTAAATCACACACTGATGCCATAAAATAACGGGTTAAATGGGTTTTGTAGTGTTGGGAGTGGGGGTGGGGTGGGGTATAGGTGTTTGGCAGAGTTGGTCATTGCAGGTGAGGGCTTAGGTGCTTCCAAAAAACTTTTTCTTCTTCACTCTGTGTTGATAGTATATTTGGGGTTTGTATGCGTTCGCGTACGTTTGTGTGGACAGTTTATTTGGGGTTTGTTTTTTTCCTCTTCCCTGTGTGTGTGTGTGTGTGTGTGTGTGTGTGTGTGTGTGTGTGTGTGTGTGCGTGTGTGTGTTCGCGTACGTTGTGTAGATCGCATATTTGGTTGTTTTTTTTTTCTTCTTCCTCCCGAGTGTGGATAGCACATTTGGGGTTTGTATGTGTTAGGTTGTGTGGATAGTATATTTGTGGTTTGTATGCGTTCGCGTACGTTTGTGTGGATAGTTTATTTGGGGTTTGTATCATCTCCCTTCTGTGTTGATAGTATATTTGGGGTTTGTATGCGTTCGCGTACGTTTGTGTGGATAGTTTATTTGGGGTTTGCATTATCTCCCTTCTGTGTTGATAGTATATTTGGGGTTTGTTTTTTCCTCTTCCCTCTGTGTGTGTATGTGTGTGTGTGTGTGTGCGTATGTCTGCGCGCGTACGTTGTGTGGGTGTGTGGGTGTGTGTGTATTGGTCTCTGTTTGTCCCTATAAAACTCACTTTATCCCTATCAGATACACTCTACCTACCTACCTGCAGTAGCGTGTATTCAGGTCAGCCACTTGCAACACTGTTGATATTTATCCCCTAGTGTTCAGTACAGTGACGTAACTGACGCTGGAAATTTCGAGACTATAAATATGGACTTGGGGATTTCCACAGGTTGTAGCCATACATATATACTAGAGTTCGTAAACAGGAACGTCACTCAAGCTGAGGCTATAAAAAGGTAGTGGGATTTTCCAAAGGAATAACCCACAAGTTGTAGTATAAATAGATAGTGAGATTTCATAGGAATTTTAGCTGATTATAGCTATAAATAGATACATGGATGTTTATCGACGATCGTCACACAAGTTGATTTTGTAAGTAGTTACTAATTTTATCTATTTTATAGTGTGTGTGTGTTTGTGTGTGTGTGTGAATATGTCTGCGCGCGTACGTTGTGTGTTTCTGTGTGTGTGTGTGTGTATGTCTGCGCGCGTACGTTGTGTGTGTGTGTGTGTTTGTGTGTTTGTGTGTGTGTGTGTGTGTGTCTGCGCGCGTACGTTGTGTGTGTGTGTGTGTGTGTGTGTGTGTGTTTGTGTGTTTGTGTGTGTGTGTGTGTCTATTGGTCTCTGTTTGTCCGTATAAAACTTCCTTTATCCCTATCAAATACATTCTACCTACCTACCTACAGTAGCGCGTATTCAGGTCAGCCACTTGCAACACTGTTGACACTTATCCCCTAGTGTTCAGTACAGTGACGTCACTGACGTTGGAAATTTTAAGACTATAAATATGGACTTGGGGATTTCCACAGGTTGTAGCTATACATATGTACTGGAGTTCATAAACAGGAACGTCACTCAAGCTGAGCTATAAAAAGATAATGGGATTTTTCAAAGGAATAACCCACAAGTTGGAGCTATAAATAGATAGTGGAATTTCATAGGAATTTTAGCTGATTATAGCTATAAATAGATACATGGGTGTTTATCGACGATCGTCACACAAGTTGATTTTGTAAGTAGTTACTAATTTTATCTATTTTATAGTGTGTGTGTGTTTGTGTGTGTGTGAGTATGTCTGCGCGCGTACGTTGTGTGTTTCTCTGTGTGTGTGTGTGTGTGTATGTCTGCGCGCGTACGTTGTGTGTGTGTGTTTGTGTGTGTGTGTATGTGTGTCTGCGCGCATACGTTGTGTGTGTGTGTGTGTGTGTGTGTTTGTGTGTGTGTGTGTCTATTGGTCTCTGTTTGTCCGTATAAAACTCCCTTTATCCCTATCAAATACATTCTACCTACCTACCTACAGTAGCGCGTATTCAGGTCAGCCACTTGCAACACTGTTGACACTTATCCCCTAGTGTTCAGTACAGTGACGTCACTGACGCTGGAAATTTTAAGACTATAAATATGGACTTGGGGATTTCCACAGGTTGTAGCTATACATATGTACTGGAGTTCATAAACAGGAACGTCACTCAAGCTGAGCTATGAAAAGATAATGGGATTTTCCAAAGGAATAACCCACAAGTTGGAGCTATAAATAGATAGTGGAATTTCATAGGAATGTTAGATGATTATAGCTATAAATAGATACATGGGTGTTTATCCTTGATCGTCACACAAGTTGATATTGTAAGTAGTTACTAATTTTATCCATTTTATTCTAAACCGTTGTAACTTAATTTTCGGGGATATGTTTATTTTCCTTTAAATTCTGGAACAATTTCGTCATTTTAGCGTTACTTTTAGTCACATCCATTTTGTCGTTGAGCATTTCCTTGATTATAGCTATTTATAACATCATTACAATTATGCAAATTTTTGAACACCCCAGCAAGATTTCAGGTCTTGGTAATGCTTTATATATAAATCTCACGCTTGTACTAGTGTATGTATGTCTCTGTCTCTGTTGTGTTTGACCCTCTACCATCATTGTCCCTAGACAATCCCACCATGTTCAATTCCCCTTGACGCTATACAGACCCACCATGTTCAATTTCCATATGTTAAATTCCCCTAGTCCCTAGACAGACCCACACTCTATTCCCATGTTCAATTCCCCTTGTCCCTAGACAGACCCAAACTCTATTCCCCATGTTCAATTTCCCCTTGTCCCTAGACAGACCCAAACTCTATTCCCCATGTTCAATTTCCCCTTGTCCCTAGACAGTCCCAAACTCTATTCCCATGTAATGCTAATTCCCCTTGTCCCTAGAGTGTCCCACGATTTTTCTCCATGTTAAATTTCCATAGTCCCCAGATTGTCCCAGGGGGGGTCTGTAATGCTAATTCCCATTGTCCCTAGGGTATCCCTATTCACTACTAATGATAGTCTCCAGAATACTTATTAGGCAATACCTTTTAAGAAGAATGTTTATGACTTCGATGAAAAGTAATTTTTCTAGTTAAATAAATCGTCAAAGGGATGTTGGTCTGAAAAGCAATTGAGGGATCTGGAACTGGAAAGAGATTCTGCTTCATATAAGAGACATATAGAGTACTGGGAAAGAACAACAAAACATAGCTCCATTTGCGTACCATATAGTGGGAATTGAAGCATACTCTCGCGTTACGGTCAAGGAGTATAAGAGACTGGAGAGAGAGAGAGAGAGAGAGAGAGAGAGAGAGAGAGAGAGAGAAAGAATGAGAGAGAACGAGAGAGAGAGAGAGAGAGAGAGAGAGAGAGAGAGAGAGAATGAAAATAAATACAATAACCCAGACATGTCACAAACAGTGATCTGGAATGGACAGGAACCAACCAGGTTGTGCTGACATGGCCGCAATTTGAGTTCGATCATTTTCATTCCACTATATGAAGTAATTTGTCTTAATAGAACGGCAAATTGTATTCCGCATAATTTTTCATTATATTTCTAATTGAAAGTGTATAATTCAAATGTCATGTTCTTTTTTATTTGGTTTATGTAATTTATTAAATTGTTATTAATGCTCTGTTCACTTCCTGTTGTTTTATTATATGTATTTATACATATCTCTATTACTCCATCAATTAATTTCATACTTTCTATTATTGTTAGCTCGATCCCGGCACTAACACTGTAGTTGATCATCTACTACATCATGATTGAGGGAGGGGGATCATATTATATCACCCATCCACTTGCCATAACGTGATGGAAGTACACAAACATACTAGTGATCTAACAATTACATGCGTTTTATTGATAATGTTCTCAGATCCCAGCTGAAAGAGTAGAAACGAATATAAAACATACATTGTCTAGTAACTGCTACATTTTCTGTTCCTAAAATATTATTTTATTGCGGCAAGATATTTGCTTCATCTCAATATTCATCTTTAAAACTTTTTTACTAATGTTGCAAAATTTCTCCTTTTTTATAGAAACAATCCTGACTTAGAATAACTTAAATGAGTATCTGAAGGCTTCACTCTATCTGTTTGTCCACTAACTTCACAGATGTGCATCAGCACCCCTACCCCCTCAATCAATTCCAACAGGTTTAACTTAACAACTTTGATCACAGTTTCCTCTGTTCAACAAATACGGATCAGATTTATGGTACTTTCTAGTAAAATAAAATGGGCCCTACAACTGACCCCATGCTATAAGTGGGTCTGCTACTTACCTGGATAAGCGGTTAAAAGTTTCGTCTCAAATTGTCTAAATTCATTTGGATTAGTAGTTACACTGTATTTACAGTTTGTTTTTGGACACCGTTTCGGGGGGGGGGGGGGGAGGGGCAAATATAATATTTATATGCTTTGTAATTTTCGGATGTGTAGATGTGCATCAGTACCCCTACCCGCTCAGTCAACTATGTAAGATGCTTTTGAGGTGTAAAATCAAGATGCCCAACCACTGAGGGATCGATAACAATTCCAACAGGTTTCAATTACCAACTTTGATCACGATTTCCTCTGTTCAACAAATACGGGTCAAATTTATGGTACTTTCTAGTAAAATAAAATGGGCTCTACAACTGACCCCATGTTATAAGTGGATAAGCGGTTAAAAGTTTCGTCTCAAATCGTCTAAATTCATTTGGATTAGTAGTTACACTGTATTTACAGTTTGTTTTTGGACACCGTTGGGGGGGGGGGCAAATATAACATTTATATGCTTTGTAATTTTCGGATGTGCAGATGTGCATCAGCACCCATAACCCCTCAATCTACTATGTAAGATGCTTTTGAGGTGTAAAATCCAACACTTTTTTATTTGTACATGCAATGTTACCTACATTTTAAGCTTCACCTGCTGGAGCTTATGCAGCTGGTACATGAAGCAAATTGGTGATAACTATGTCAGTATTTATTGACAATTTCATCTTCTTTGAGAATTAATATTATTATTGATAACTGACTGATTTCTTTGTGAACACTTAAGGTATAAATTTGACAGTCTTAATCAGTATACAAGTAAGATCTCTCACTTCTCCAGAGAAGCTCTCTAACTCTATCTCTCTCTCTCTCTCTCTCTTCAGTCAGCCTTGAGTGACTTCACCAACCAACCTAGGGCTGGTTTTCTCTAAGCGAGTTCTCCATTGGTAAGTTCTCCATTCGCCAAATACATGCCATATGACATAAGATGCGGCATTTAGTCCAGGGTATATAAATGGATCGTTTTTTATGTCCCTGTATTATTTATATTTGCATGTTTAATATATTTTATTTCTTTCAAACACATATTATCTGCAATAATACACTTATAAGTAATAATTACAAAAATTATCCCCCCAAAATGACAATACAATACTTAGTGAATTTTTTTAAAGATTTTTGTATATGTTACAACAGAGTTGTTTTCCCCTTAGATTAAAATATTTAAATGAAAGATTTCATTATATATGGTTTTCAATTAGATTAATTATTCCTAAACTATTTGCATATCCGCCCATATGTAGAGATGTCAAAATTTTGGGAAATTTATACCAGGTACCTGTCAGTCTTATCAGTCAGTTACCTGGGTACCCAATCAAACGAAAATTGTATTAAATGTTAACCTGAACTGCTTTGTTGTAGGTTCACATGTGCTAACCCCCTATAAAGGTATAAGCATAATTATTACTAATATAAGCAGCAAAAAAGCATAATCTGAGCATAAAGAGAGCAATATACACCACTCCCATGATAACTCGTGCACCACGGGTCCAAAAACAGACTGTGCTATAGGCAAGGGTGCAATTTATCGAGGGACCTCCATACCTATATGAAATGATACCATCCTTGCTTGCCACTGTGAAAGCCTCTAAGGGAGGTAGGGCTAGCTGGTCTGTTTAATGGCTGAATACTCATTTTAAAATCTCGTTGGCAATAACTGTCAATAAAGTGCTTTGTCTAATTAAGTTATTTGCTTTTATGTAAAAATGACCTTTATAGTCAAGATGCCCAACCACTGAGGGATCGATAACAATTCCAACAGGTTTCAATTACCAACTTTGATCACGATTTCCTCTGTTAAACAAATACGGGTCAGATTTATGGTACTTTCTAGTAAAATAAAATGGGCTCTACAACTGACCCCATGTTATAAGTGGATAAGCGGTTAAAGGTTTCGTCTCAAATCGTCTAAATTCATTTGCATTAGTAGTTACACTGTATTTACAGTTTGTTTTTGGACACCGTGGGGGGGGGGGGGCAAATATAACATTTATATGCTTTGTAATTTTCGAATCTTGCTCCACTATAATTTTTTCTACATCTTATGCTAACAGCTGCCTCGCTTGGCGCTTAGCATTAAGAGGTTAGTGTTAGGACTGGTCGGCCTGGTGTCAGGATAATGTGACTGGTTGGGACATATGCTACCTGTCAGCGGCATGATGCCCCTTTGCTAGACATTGCTATTAAACTGTCACACTGCAGACATCGTAACGATAGGACTTAATTTTTTTTAAAGCTACGTTAAAAATCCAAATCACACACACACCTGTTTTTCATTCATTATCCTTTCCATGGTATTGGAAAAAGTACTTATTTTTCTTTATGGCAGCATGTCATTATGTGAGCTAACGGTAATTTCGTTATGGGGGGGGGGGGGGGGCACAAATGTATCTTCCCCTGTATGTTTTCAGACGCCTAATTAAAGAATTTAATGTCTTTAGACGACCAAAAAAAAGTAATTATTTGTTGCCGTCTGAAAACATACTGTAAATACCGTAGTACGATAGTAGAGACAAAAGAAATTGATAGATTATTTATGCGTAACACTCACTTTAACTAGTCTACATGTCTACAGTAACTTTCGTGAATAGTTGTAAAGTCCAAATGATGATTTTTGTATTATACTCGACCTGATATGGTTCGTCCCTCAACGGCAGTCCAGTGCAACATGTTTTTAAGTTTAACAAAATCCCTCCTTACATTTTTCAGTCGTATAACATCATCCATCAGTCACATCTATTCATCCCTGTTTGGGGGTTTATTATATTGCCACTAAAACACTTGTGTGTTCATTAGTACTTTCAAGACTGGACTATTGTAACTCAATTCTGTCTGGTTCATCTCAATATCTACTCCAGAAACTTCAAAAAGTTCAAAACACAGCTGCTTGGATCATACTTAGAGTACCACGATCAGAGCACACCTCCCCGCTGCTCCGTACCCTATATTGGCTATCCATTCAATCCAGAATCAAACACAAAATTTATTCTCTGTGCTACCTTTCACTGTCTAACTCTAGTCTAACATACCTATCCGATCTCATCCATGTGTACACACCAGCAAGATACTTACGTTCCTCTTCTGATAATCGTATACTCTTTATTCCCACTATGAAAACAAAGTCATATGGACATCATTATTTTGCATACCAGGGCCCAGCAATGTGGAATGAATTGCCCACTTAACTTAGACACAAAGACACAGTGATCACATTCAAGAGGGCTCTCAAAACTCACTTATTTCAACTGCAAGAACAATCTTAAAGACCTAATAATGTTTCCTACCTGAAATATTCTCAGCATGTTTTTTATTTTTTTTTTTCCTTCTAATTTCATGGTATTTGTTTTTGTAATAACATTATTATGTTTTTTATCTTATAGATGTTGTCTAATGTTGTAAAACGCTTAGAGCTTCTAAAGATTAGATTATTATTATTATTAATGTCTGGCACCATTTATTTTCAATCTAGACTGGTTCATTATGTATGTAGTATAAAAATAGAATGAATCTGACAAGTTGTTTCGATGCGAGAAACCCGCCTGTTTTCTTGGAACTGTTTCATATTAAAAAAATCACGCAAAAATTACACACTTACACATGTGAATTTTTATTTCAATTGTTTTCTCAGTGTTATAAAATAACAGATTTTTTACCCTTAATTTTAAACATTTCAGTAAAAAATTTCATTCTGTATAGTTTGTTCAATTTTTCCTAACATGATATAAGAAGTGTATGTTATGGTAACCACATTTTTGTGTTACATTTGTCGTGACAAAAAATATCTGACTTAGGTTTCCTGGTATTAAAATAAACGGGGCCCCGAGTGGTCTAAAGCGCTCTTCGTTACGGATCACTGCCATCTCACCTCTGCCTGCGGCGGTTCGAGTCAAAGATTCAGCCAATGTGGGCATGTGAGAAAGCTTGCCAGTAGCTTCTCGTGGGTCGGTGGTTCTTTCCGGGGTTTTCCGGGTTCTTCCTCCACCATTAATACTGGCCGCCATGTATAGCCTATCGTGCTGAAAAATGGCGTTAAACCCCACAACAACAACACAACAACAACATTAAAATAAACACAGTAAACATATGAGCAGCGTCCCTGACTTGAACAGCTAACGCTCACTCCAGAGCCACAAACTTGAGGCAATAATGGCATTTAGTTAAACTGGGCATTTCTATTGTGCTTTCTTTTGTTTTGTTTTTTTATTTTAATTTTATTTCATCAAATATTTCTAAATTAGTACTTACTGTTGCTGTTGACGAGAGGTATTGACGAGATGATGTCATCTGGAACTGAAAACAGGTGCATTTAGGTCATGAGAAAAATGGCACACAATCTGAAATATGTGCGTTGCTTCTTAAATAGGTCGCATGAGAAAGGAGAGAAGTGTCCTCCCTTGTATTGTTATATAGTACATGTATGATAAGTAAATTCTAAGCCCCTTCGATGATGAATAAATGAGCACACAACACAATCTTCAAACTGAAATCATTTTTCTTTGTCTCGATTTGAACTTGGAAAACATTTTTTTTAATGGGTACCCGGTTGTACATTATTTTACCTGGGTTATTATCAATGGCTGAATACCTGTGTACCTGTTAGCATCTTTACCCATTTGTTTGTAACCTCTACCAATTTTAAAAACAAAAAGCATCAAGAATATAAAAAATTCACAAAAGTTTGTCATTTCATTCAATATTTTATAATTGCTAACCTGATTGACACCAAGGGGTCCCTAACACTGTCTGATTATTGGTATTTCAATGCAAACAGGAGCTTCTGATGTAAACAAACAGACTGCTCTGTGTCCATCTCTTATTTCTAGAATAGTCAATTTCAGCCAAAACTGTGTCTATATCCAATATTTGCAATTTCTAGTTTTAATATTTCTAAAACATATTGAACACATAAATATGAAGAACTCTTGTATACATTTGTTCAAAGAGATGTAAATCCAAAATTTACGAAATTATTTGATTTCCAAGAGGATGAACTACATCACATACAATGCTTGTGAACATTGACTGGCCTATGGAGATATGGTGACCATGTTGCTAGAGATTCAAAATCAAAATGCGTGTGATTTGGTTTTATAACGTAGCTTTAACAATTGTTCAGTCATATCGATACAATGTCTGCAGTGTGACAGTTTATAGTGATGTCTAGCACTGGGGTATCATGCCGCAGACATGTAGTATGATATCCCATCCAGTCACATTATCCTGACACCAGGCCGACCAGTCCTAACACTAACCTCTTAATGCTGAGCTCCAAGCGAGGCAGCTGTTAGTACCATTTTTTAAGTCTTTGGTATGACTCGGCCGGGAATCGAACCAACGTCCTCCTGCATCTTAGGCGGACGCTATAACCACTAGGCCACCAGAGCGGTGATTGAAAATGCCAATAAGTTGACTGTTTGGGAACCCGTTGTGACGATCAAATTAAAAATTATAAATCAATGAATGAAATGACTACGTTTTGTGCATTTTTTATATTCTTGATGCCTTTTAATATTAAAAGGTGGTAGAAACAAATGGGATGGTGCAAGAATACTATAACATGGTATAAAAGTGTATATTATAGTAACCAAGTTTTGTTTTGCCTTTGCCTTCAAAACAATATCCATCATGGCTTTCCTCAAATAAAAAGATAAAGAAAACCAACACAACCATATGCCCTGACTTAAACAGCCAACACTCACTCCAGAGCAACAAACTTGTTGCAAATATGGCATTAGTTAAACTGGACATTTCCATTTTGTTTTCTATTATTGTAATTGTGGTACATATTTATATTTTATTTTGTCAAATATTTCTTAATCAGCACTTACTATCAGTATTAAAAACAAAAGGTGTTGATTCAGTTGGTGACATAATGATTTTGAAACAGGGATGTAAGATTGCGAGAGACATGGGTAACAAATCAAGGACTGGTGCAAAGTTAAGATAATCGATGATACTGTGCAGATGTACACAAAACACTGCAGGAAATAAACAGTAAACAGGTGACATTATGTACGAAATCCACTTTCAAACTTCTAATACAGTTTTTTTGCCAACTAGTTTGAACATAACGTAAAAAGATTTGTTTTGAGTGAAGAACAGAAAAAGATCATCGATAAGATTTGTTACCCATTATATTTACTCAATATCTATTTTGAAATGTCTGTTTCTGGAGGAGATAAAGGACTGTAACATTGTGCAAGTTTTAACAACAGTGACCTGCAGAAACCTGAAAGACTAACATGCTTATGCAATTAGGCCGGTTTCGTGATCATCCAGATGTAGTGGGCAAAAGCTAAGATAGGTCCGAATTTAGCATTTAGTATTTGGATAATCACATTACTTAAATAATCATGCTAAAAAACTACTTATTAAGCCTGCCTTTTTTCATTAGCAAGGTGTAACAGCATTGTCTTACCAGAGGTCTCTGTTCTATCAAATCAGTTGGCCATTTTAATGCATGTTTTTTTTTTTTTTACAGTTGTTAATTTAGATATGATAATCATGTTTCCTGTTAAACTTCAAAGTGTGTGTCCTGCAGTATTACTGTACATCTTTGTGCAAACACTTAGAGATAGAAACCGAGCTATTGGATATTATGATTATAAAAAGGGATTTCTCAGATAAGGAAGTGTTGCTGTAAAATGTAATCATTTGCAACAATTTGTATATTTCGCAGTTCAGGTATGTGGTAGCCATACAGATAGCTTTACGTAAATTATATACTTGGTGGCCAGTTCAATAGACTTTTTAAATGAGGCGTGAATTGTCTTTTCCAATTAAATTGAAAAGGAACTATTGAATAGCCTTGGTGAATAAATGTAAATATATATACTAAAACAATATTAGTTCTACATTCCTTTGTCAACCTATCCAGATATCAGTCATGGCTTCAATATTGTGGCCATACATTGATTTAACTATAAGATGGACAATGTATGTATCTTTTTTCTCCATTAATGATCAAGATGTTCATGTATTACAATTTGTTTTTATTTAGCTGAACACTGGCATTTTGTTTTGGGAGAATATCCCCTGGGCTGACAGTATCTACCATTGTGCTGAATCTGCAAGTGGATTTAAAGTTATGTCATGGCAGGTTAGTGAAAAACTTATCAACATCAATTTTATTTTAATATTCTTTGTGAAAACATTGAATATACCATATTTACAGTATACATTGGGACAGCTTAAATTAATTTTTAAAATAATGTTTTGGTGAAATGTTTGTTTTTATGAGTTGTGGGACAACATTTAAATCATTCAAAAAGTACATGTCAGTGAACACACTCAAATTTAAAATGTATTAAAGTGTGTTCTTGAGATAAAACACTTTTATCCACCGCAGCATCTTCTCATCAACCCAACCATTCTCCTGTACACATTCGATCCATGCTTTCGATGCATGAATGATTTTTTAGCTTCCTCATGCTGTTAAAATTACCACTAGTGACAACTCATCTCCTGAAGTGGTAACTGCAAAGACTAAAGTAAGACATTCTGTCTGCGCAATTCATGAAAATTTTCACTTTTAAGACTGGCCTGATTGCTGCGAAACTGTTGGGTTTCTTGTCATTGTTCTTGAATTAAATATGTTGAGAATTATATGTTCTTTCTGTATCTGTCTTTCATTTAATATTATTTAATATTTGTACAACAACATGAAAAAGAAGTATGTTGTTGATATCAGATGATTATTGGACTTCTGATATCGTTGTTGGAGTTTTGAAGTCAACACAAATGGCTGAATTCATCTGACTAGTAACACAAATGGCAAGCACCGGGTCATGTTTCATCTATGGTGTAGTTTTGTCTAGTCTGTCAGCGGATTAAAGACATAATGATTATAATACTTGCGACATTTGCCATTTTTGAGAAAATAAATCATTTTCCTATCGATTATATAACATAGCTTAAATTTGCTAGGCCTACTGGTAAGTGACTACTATATGCCGCTACCACACAGTGGCAGCAAATTCCTATTTTTTTATGCAATTGCTTGGACCTCACACCTGAACCTAGAAAACCAAATGTAAAAAATAGGATTTGTATATTCATAGGAAATTTGGATTAGAAAACGGACTGCTTTTCATTTTAAGCCAAATTTTGTTGTTCAAAATTTTGAATTGCTTAGCTGAACTTTGGTGTGAAACTATTACACAGTGACATGTAGCTTGAAGCATTGGTTTCAGATCTTAAATAGAACACAGGAGAAATGGGAAATTGTCATCCCTTTTATTATATATTCAAAAACAAAATGAGTCCCTGTATCAGTACAGGTTTGGGGACTGGATTACCAATTACAAGAAGACAATTTGATTTTAAAGAAATTCAGTTGTTTATGCAGCAGTTATCATTTTGAAGGCTTTTTTTTTCTCAAAATTTAAATCAACCTTTTTTGTAAATGTTTTTAAATGATTGATGTTAAACTAGATCATCTTAATGAGTTTAGGTTGTTTGAATAATTTTGTTTGGGTTTTTGGCACAGGTAAATGTAAAGTTAAACTGGTTTCGTTTCAAGAAAAGATTTTAATACTTAGCTTTTATTTTATTTTTCTACTGTGATAGGATATGTTTACATTATATAACATGCATATGTTCATTATGTTGTTTCCACATAACAACATAGTGCATGTCAGCATGGTAAAATTAGAATTTGTATTCTGCACGTTGAAATGACTTTACATGCCAATTTATATGAGTATAGTCAAACTTGTTTTGTGTGATACATTTCATGGTTTTGCACATGCTCATCTTTCCTGACTGTTTTGGAGAGTCTTGAATGATAAACAGCTTTAGATTTAGAAAATGCTTGTTTTATAATCCAAAATGTACTTTAATTCCATTCAGTAATGGTCATATGTGAATCTTGAACAAAGTAATTTCATCTTGGAAATGACCTGAACATTTATCTTTTGAAAAGCATGGGAACCATGTTTGTAACTACTGCTTTTACAAGTGACCAGTGACGGTAAAATCTGATATTTAGATTTGATCAATTTTTCCATCACTATGCTAGAATTATTATAAATAATAAGCTATTATATTTTTTTAAATGCAGCATGGGTAACATGTATATAATTTTCCTTTTGCAGTAACATTATAACTGTTGAAACTGTTCTTTCATTGTAGGTATTCTGCTGTCCTGGTTGTCCTGTGAAATTCACTAACGAAGACTTTATTTTGAACCATTAATTGTGCAGACATGTTCCTTATAGAAAGAAAATGGAGATGATTTGTATGTTTCTTGAAGCATTTATTGCAAAATCTGAAATAAATGCAGACCTGTTTACCCGTCCATTACCATATTTGTACAGAATAAAGTCCCTTGGTATGGTCATTGATCGGAAAATACGATTTGAGGATGCATTTATTATTAATATTTTTGAATTAATTTGTAAGTGATTTTTATTCCATTTTGTTTCGTTGTATCATCTCTTCAATCCGCGTCCGTGTCTGCAGTCTGTGCCACATCATTGATTTTAACATTCTCCGCATTCGGTTGCTTAAACAAAGAAAATTGTTGATGATAAGAAAGTTTTAGCATGAAAATAGAAAGTCTAAAAATAGAAAGCAGCATTTTCTACCAGTCTATAATACTCTGTGGCCATGCCTTAAACCATCGTCTGAAAGAGAACTTAGATTTTTCCTGTGCACATGGTAGATGGAATGACTGTTTCCGGCATGTGGAATCAGAAAATCATGCAAAATTGGAATCATTAGTGAAGGGAAATATAAATGTTTTGTCAATGAGGAAGGGAAAGGAAGTCAGTAATCAACACATATTTCAAAAGCAAATAACACAGGCTGAGGCGATTCTCTGTGAGTTGATCATAAATATGAATTTGTCATTGACCACAGCTGACAAGTTAACAGAAGCAATGACAAATATGTTCCCAAATTCCAAAATTGCACAAGATATTTAGATGCAATCCATTACTGTAAATGTTAACAAAGCTGATATCAGATTTTATTAAATAAATAAGATTGCCTTCACATATCTAGATGAACTTATTATTTTCTGAGAGGATGGGTGGTGGTAACAATTTGTGTCATAATGTTTTGTATTAAATCTTCCTTAAGCGTGTAAAATGTAGCGATTTGGCTTTATTTTAAATGTTGCGGATATGTATGAAGCTGAGAAAACAGATTTTCTAGAGAAAGTAACAGATGTAAATAACAGCATGAATTTGGGTGTGTGGAGGTATTCCTTTGTGGGTTTTTATCACTGTAATATAAACATGTTTAAGTCAATGGTCAATATCTGCAGATTTTGCTTAGAACACAGAGGTGCCTGAAAATCAATGTCTTTACAAACTAGGAGTTATTTACAGAATAGTGTGGGGTGCCGAGTGGTCTAAAGCGCTCTCCGTTATGGATCACTGCCATCTCACCTGTGTCTGCGTGGGTTTGAGTCTCGGATTCAGCCAATGTGTGCATGTGAGAAAGCTTGCCAGTAGCTTCTCGTGGGTCGGTGGTTCTTTCCTGGCTTTTCCCGGGTTCTTCCTCCACCATATATACTGGCCGCCATGTATAGCCTATCTTGTGCTGAAAAATGGCGTTAAACCCTACAACAACAACAACAACAACAAAAAGTGCATCATCAGTATGTCGTGCAATACTACATAATGGTAATTATAGTGTATTTATAGTGTCTAAAGTTTGTGCCCTGTTTCATAGGTGATATGTGCTAAGATGCTAGAAACACTGAATGAAAATACTGACAGACACTGCTTAAAATACTGACAAGAAAATATATGGGTAAACAAGTCTGTAACTGTTCAAATATAGCCCAATAATTAATTTGCTTCTTCTGGGCACCATACATGCATTAGAATTTTATTGTATTATATATTTTGGTGTTTTCTGTGATACAAAGTTTTATTGGTTGCATTTTTGAGTATAAGTACAAAAGTATTTTTTTTTTGAAGAACTAATCAGCTCTTTGTTTCCTCTATATAATCTGTTTTTAATAGAATGTGAAAATGTGAATTATTAATTTTGAAACAATACAATATCAACGTATTATGTATTATATATATATATATATATATATATATATATATATATATATATATATATATATATATATATTTGTGTTACATAAAAATGTAAACTAAAAATATTTATTTTGGGTCCTTGAGTTATGGCTGTCATCACCAGTTTTGAATGAGGAAAACTTGTACTACTTCACTATTTTCCTATCTTTACTGAAAACCCTACTTAACTAATTCAGTTGTGCATTTGTTTAATTAATTAAACAGATTCTTGTAAAACTCAGTTTGGCTCATATTGTATTTATTGATCACTCAATCTAAAAATCACCCACATCTTTATCAGATTTGACTTTTTCACTGAAACATTTTAATTGACATGTATTGTGCTTTGCAATTTTTGATTTGTAAACAGTGCATCTTTCCTTGTGATAACCTGTCCTGCAAACAATCCACTGGTTTTTGTTGGTATCAGCACCATCTCTTACATGCATTACAAGCTGCAATTGTTTGATCTTTGTTGGCATCGTGCCACAGAAACTTCTGCAGCCAAGAATCTTTGAAGTTCCATTTCTTTATTTATCATATTCCATGTTAAAGTCAGATTTAGTTTTAAGCCTTTTTTTAATATAACATTTCATTCAACTTTTCTTCATCTTGCACAGGCTTTAGTAGTAAATAGGGCCACCATAGGGACAATGGGAATTAGCATTACAGACCCCCCCCCCCGGGCCACTATAGGGACAATGGAAATTTAACATGGAGAAAAACGCTGGGCCACTCTAGGGACAATGGGAATTTAACATGGGGAATAGAGTTTGGGCTTGTCTGGGGACAATGGGAATTGAACATGAGGAATAGAGTTGGGCTTGTCTAGGGACAAGGGGAATTGAACATGGGATTTTTTATTTTTTTTTTTAAATTTTTTAAAAAAAAGGGGTAGGCAATTGAAAAGTCATTCTCTTTTCGAGAAATATGGCTGGCCCTGAAAAGGGCCTTTGGGTTTCTTCTAACACTTCCACTTCTTCAACCATCTTCTCACTTTTGTCACTATTCCTGTCTTCTTTTTCTCCTTTTCTGGCATCCAGTCAGGATGACCTAGAGCTCTAAACTTTTCCTGAACTTTTATCCAATTCTGATTCAACCTCTCAAACTTTGCCTGTTTCTTTTTGTTTTCCACATCTTTTCTTTCTTCCCTCCATTTCTCTTTAATCTTCTCTACTTCTTCCTCCATTACTTTTCTCATCAGATCTTCCCCTTTCTTCACCTTTTCCAATCCCCATTTTACATTCCTCCACTCTGTCCAGTACAATATTTTTTCAGGAACCACCTGACTTTGATGACATTATCCAGTGCTTCCTTCAAACTTCCCACTCTGAAGTAAGGTGGGTTAATGAAGCCTCTTGACTTATTGACTTCTTCTTCAATCATCCCTGCTATGATATCTCTTGCTGTCTTTAGGCCTTGAACTTGACTCGTTACAAAGTCTTTCATATCTCCATGCCTCCATTCCTCTTCTATTCTTCCTAAAACATATTCTACATCCATTATCCAGAAATAGATGTCTCGCAATAGATTAAATAGAACTGATACTTGAGTCATTTTGTCTCAGTTATTCCTTAGAATGGTTCCAACATCAAACTTTGTGGGTTCTTATAGTGAAAGCGCGGACGTGATGGAAAACATTCCCCTAAAAACATAAAATTGATCTTACCTAAATCATGACCAAACAACGCGTACGTGAAGGAAAACATCCCCACTTTTCTCATTTCATATAATAAAACCCAAACTATACTCTCCACATACGCTAAGAAACCCATAATCTACTATTCACACAAACATACCAGAGCTCTTACAAACACTAACACACAATCACATACCCTCACATTTTTAAAAAAGAGTCAGTGTTTATATTCACACTACTCTACCTACACACATTGGCAAATTGATTGTTATTTCTTTTCTTGAGTATTGGGTAGCCCTTAAAAGGGCTGTTTTCTTTTGAACTCCAGATGCACCTATCTAATGATGGCACCTTCCTGGCCTGGCGCCACACACGCATCTTCTTCCCCAGTCTCCTTTCACCTTTCTTCTGGGGAGCGCAGAGGGAGGATGATTCGCTTCAACACCCCAATCCTCTGTCTCGGGAATATTGTACGACATCCTCTGTCCTATTTTCTTTTCCTCCTCTTCCCTCTGTCTTCTCTTCCTTCTTTATTCTTTCCTCTTCTACAATAGCCTCCGCGGCCAGTTCATTTAACAGGCGCCTGACATATTCCAGATGTATCTGGAGTTCAAGAAGTTTGCTTATTCTGCTATTCATTCTTGTGATGATCAATCAACAAGGGTAGCTGGACTGCCCAGCGAGTTTCAATTTATAGTGAAAGCGCGGACGTGAAGGAAAACATCCCCCTAAAAACATAAAATTGATCTTACCTAGATCATGACCAAAGAAACAACGCGCGGACCTAAAAGAAACACTCACTCACTTTTTTATGCTACCCATTCCTATTCTAAACATTTTTTCATGAATCACTTCAATAGACTATTCACATACGCAAAGCAATCCAATCTAACCCAAAATATACACCTCAAACACCAAAAAAAGACATTATTTTAATCTACTATCCTCACCAACGTAGTTGAGCAGTTACAAACACACAATCTTATACAAAAACACACAAACACATATCCTCACATTTTTTAAAAAAAGAGTTACTGTTTATATTCACACTACTCTACCTACACACATTGGCAAATGGATCGTTATTTCTTTTCTAGAGTATTTGGGTAGACCTGAAAAGGGCTGTTTTTTGTTTTTTGTTTGCTATGGCAATCTTTTTTTAGTTTCTAAGAATGCGATGTCCTCTGAGGATAGACTTTCTGGCAATAGGTCTGCTTCTTCGGAAAGAGAAGAAGAACTCTTTGGTGTCGATACGACAATCGACAAAGCCTCTGTCAGCTTCAGGTTGCTGCTGCTGTTGTTGTTGCTGCTGTTGCTGCTGTTGCTGCTGTCTCTGAAGTCTGTACTTCTCTGTCCATTCTTCTTTCTCCCTGTTCACTTCTTCTCTGAAGAGCTCTTCTATCAGGTCTTCAGTGACTTTTAACATTCTCACATTCTCTATTTCTTCTGGTTTCGGTATCAGACTGTGTCTGACCCTATGCAAATTCACGTAGGCTTCGTTGAGTTTAGCTAGTTTGGAGCACATCTTCGTAGGAGGATGAGTCGACAATGGATGGTTAGACTGGAAACAACCCCGGTTCTTAAAGTCAAAGCGCGGACGTGAAGGAAAACATCCCCACACGGTTTTCGACCCGCAACGTTCAATGAGTGTCATGAGAGGAATAGAGAGAAGTCAAAGAGCATCAATCCAACATTCTTATAGCCAAACAAAAGACAAAGGCATTTTTTTCAAAACACAACATTTTTATTCAATAATCACTTAACACTAAACAACAACTCAAACATATTTTAAACAATAATCCAACATGATAACATCAAACATTTTTTCTCAATTGACAGTCTACTTTAAACAAGGCTGACAACATTGTGAATGAAATTGTGATTTCCACTGTTGGAAGTCATTAGGCCGTTGATGGACACTACGTTTCCTAGCTTGAGACAAAAGATAAGCATAATGGTCACAAAACCATCGATCTACTTTCACATCATTTCTTGAAGAAGAACGAGGATCAAAATGAGTCACTAAATGTTCTAAGGAATAGCCCAGGCTGCGATGATGCAGAAAATACACACAATGTTGTCCACACACCAAGGAATCTGTGCCTTGTAATTTCACATTATTGAATCGGGTAGTCTGAGCATTTCTTCTCATAAAGTCAATGATATCGTCTTCCAAAGGGGGCAATCTGTACGAATCGAAATATTCCACACATCCTTGTTGAGGAAAGTAAACGGCTACCCAGTGGGTTCCTGGGAGATGACTGTCGTCCGTGTTGATCACGTAAGCTAGATGGTCTTTAGGTTTCCGATGAGGGAGTTCATCTTTAGCACAGACAACAGGATTCCAAGAAGACGTATACGAACTGTGGTTCAAAAGGTAATAAAGTTCCCAGGTATCCATTTGTGTTGTTTTTTCTTCTTCACAGGTAATAATAAGTCGTCAATTCGATCCTGACTTTTTGCTTGAAAATGTCTGACAAATAACCGTTTCTTCGTTTCGTCTCCTCACTCTGATTTAGGAGAGCTTCGATACGATGGATCTCTTGAGTGGTTAATGGTGGACAAGAATGTTCACGCAAGTCTTTATACCACTGGTGTAACACGTCTTCGTCCGAGATGAGACTCCAAGCTTCGTCCAGATACTCGTCCAATTTTTCTTCTTGACTCAACATCAGGCATTTATCGTGTTGAATTTGACTGGGATGATCGTTTTGACATCCATAGCAATTTTTCTTGATCAATTCCGTCATTTTTCGACCAAGTGTTTGGCAAAACAGGAGACTAAATGGGCTTCTTGTTCTGGCCATCTCGACTTCATCATGATCACTTCTTCTTCCACAGTCTCCTCACATTTCATGTCCAAAGTTTCTCCACTAGGTAAAGAGGGACAACAGTCTTCCATGGTTTCTAGTAATCTAGGATGACTTCTCTCAAACTGTTGATTTCTATCGTATTATCGAATTCTGCATACAGGATGACGTTCACCGTTTCATCAGGGTCTCGGTCTTGAAACTGAATTTCCACACGAATCTGGCCGGATTTTATAGGGTGGAAATGTCCCTCGTCGCTGCCTTGGTCTGGAGTGAAATCAAAAGCCCACAAAGCGTAGCCTCCTGCATAATCCTCGTACGTAATACCGTGACTGGTATTGGTTCCTAACTGTCCGGTGGCATCGTACAGGGACAAGTACGATCTCAAGTAATTCTTCTTGGTAAAGTCAGGTTCAAACGGTCGGGTACACAAGGTTTTGCCATCGCGACTGACTTCGATTTTGGACACGCCAAAGTGTTGAAAGTAGAAAGGAATTTTTTCGGCAGCTCCGTTGAAGGCTGTATTCTCGACGATACCAACGATCAAACGTTTGGGTAACTGTCCTTGGAACAGATGATCTTCGATCATGGATCGCTGTCCCTTGGGAATGGTGAAGGTTTTCACTTCCACGCGTCGTATGGGATACTTGGCGGTCGTTCTGCTCAACGTCGGACTGATGTCGTTTCCCACTTTAGGTAACACTTCCACACGGCGTAAGTAGAGTCTGGCTTCTTGGATTTTGGTTTTGTAACCGTCACTATCAGCCAATAAATGGAAAGCGGTACTGCTACGATTCAGTCTCAGGCGGACATCCACCCCGTTCAGCAAATACTTTTCTTGCAACCACATGTCCAAATGCAAACGATCCATCAGTTCTAAACTTGTGTCGACTCCCGTGATTCTCTTTCTTCGTTCTACAAATCCATCATTGTTGTCTTTCTTTTCATCAGTTTCCAATATTTCAAACTTGGTAGGTTCGTCAGCTTCCCATACCACACAGGCATTGAGATGAGTGTTCTTGGCATCTATTCCGTACGTCAAGAGATTTTCCAGGTAGGCACGATAAGGGTAAGTATCCATGCTGCTACTGACCAGTTTGTTATTCAAGTACAAGTCCACTCCACTGAACAAGGAATGCATGAAATTGTTGACGGGAGCTACTGCTTCATCGTCTATAGCACCTCCAGTCTTATCTAGAATTTTGACTTTCAGGTACAAGTAACTGCTATTCAGATCGATGTAATCTTCGGGCTGTCCCTTGATTTCAAACTCGATGGGAGCGGAATCCGTCAAAGAGGAGACGGGGTGAAATTCCACCCACTGGGATTCTTGCATGGTCATCATGGTGGGGGGCATGGCAAACAGATCCAGTTCCGACTTGGAACAAGCGCAAGACTCTCGGTGCATCATTTTTTTTTGTTCTTTCTCAATAATCGAAAACGTCTAAGTCTCGAACGGTTCTTCTTTTCTTGGCCTTTCTAGCTTGAAGTCTGGTGAAAGGGTGTTTTCTTCGTCGTCTCTTTCTGCCTTGTCCTTGCTGAATGCCTGACTCGGTAGCGTGCAGGGCATTTATAGGTGTGTCTCGTCGGCCTAAAATGTCTTTGCCCGTTTGCAGCAAGACATTTTTGCCTGCCCTCATGAAGGCTTCTTTAGGGTTTTGTTTGTCGATGATGACATTTTGGAGAAATTCTTTTCCTTGCGTCAGTGCCGCATCTTTCAAGGCGTGCAATCCGCGTGTCACCATCGGTTTCAACACCGGGGCCACCGAACGAAAGGTCGATTTTAACATATCTTCTAAACCGTGTCCTCGCTGTCGAGCAACCCCTCGGTACACTGGATACATGACTTACGAATCGTGAGAGAACCGTTTTCGAAAATGGAGTTTCACCGTGACTTTTCCTTTGGTGAATGGAATATTTTGTCCCAAATCTCCTTTTATAGCGATGTTGACCGTGTCCAAATACGACTTACTGACAGGCAAATAGTGAGGATGGACAAATTCGCGGTGAACGTGGTAAGTGTTTCCACCTTCCTCGTCAGCGTTCGTGGCAGAATCCACTTTGAAAGGAATGACACGCAGTAACGGCACAGAGGTGTATCCCACCATGTTGTACTCCACCACATCGGAATACACGAACATCAAATTCAGTCCTTGATTCAGTTCTACTGGGGTACGAAATAACTTGGTAAAAGACTCGTTGTCGTAAACGATGGGTAATTCGTTTTTCTTCATCATGGCCATTCTCATGTTCATGTCTCCGCCCAACATGTCATACAATTCAGGACAAAATAAAATGGACATGATTTTACTTCGTTCAAATTTCATCGAGAAGCGACGAGCTGCTTTGTGGTACTCCATGGTGACACTTTTGTTGACACTTTCCAAAGCTTTCAGAAACAAGCCATTAAACCTGGTGGCTATGGTGCTGACCAAATGTCGACCACTAAAATAATAGCCTGGGGGAATGAACAAGTGATAGGTGGTGTACTTTTGATTTTGTGTACGGGTTTTCTTGTCATATTTGACATTGCTATCCATCCGCTGTTGCAATTGTTCGTCATGAACTTCCACATCAAAAAAAATTTGATTGGGAAGGATATTGAGGACTTGGGTCGGATGAATGATTTCTACTAAAGCCACTTCCCAATGGGCTTCGTGATCTAAGGGGATGGCCTGAGGTAATTTGGCCGTGTAACAGCACAACGTGTTGTGGGGAAACACCTCCATGGAACTGTCACTGGGTAAGGTTAAGTAAAATTGGTTTTGGTGACTCATAATTCCAGAGTTCTGTGGCTGTCCGAGGGGTTACTGGACGTCAGAGGCGTGTCTCCGCCCAAAATGGGGTTCTGGTTGTTGTTGTTGGAGTGGTGACTGACACTGGCACTGGACACAAGGTTCCCGTGGTTCCCGTTCGAGGAGAATTTCAGGGAGGGATTGGGAAGCAGGTAACCGATGCAACTGCTCAATAAAATGGTCCACAATTGTTTGTCTCCATGTTGCAAACTCAAATTGGCAATGGCTGCCCCGATGACACAATACACCACGAAGATTTGGCAGAAAAAGACGATTTGCGTTTTAGGCACACGTTCTCCACACCACACCCACAAGGGTTGTTTTTGTAAATCTTGCACAGAAGAACTGGGTGAAGGAGGAGTGGTCGACGTAGCTGCGTCTGTGTGAAAGGGCATGATGGTCACTTCTTTTTATAGTCGATGACTTGCGAAGCGTCGATCCAAGAATCAAAACTGGGTGGATATCCTTTCCAACGTACTTTGACTTCTTTGACACGTCGTTTGCCCACTTTACGGGTTCTGCGTTCGAGAATGCTTTCGATGTCGTACACGTCGTCTTCTTTTTTGGTGACACGTTGTAACTCGGGCAAATAAAACGTTCCTTTGAGCACTTCTCCGCTCATGTCTTCCAATTTATAGACGGCAGGATGACGGCCATGCACTCGTCCAGTGACACGAAACAGTTCGGTCGTCCAGTCAGGTAAGTAACCTTTGTCAAAAGTGCGTTTGGTTCTGCCAATGCGCACCCAATCTCCTACGGCCAACATTCCACTTTTCTTGGGGACAGCTCTCGTCGGGGACGTACCAAACAGACGCTCAAACACCAGCACTTCGTTCTCGGGAGTCACGTCTTGCGGGGCACGTCCGATGCTTCGATGGTAAGATTGGTTGTACGCTTGCACCAGGTGTGGTAAGATGTCGATGTACTTCAGAGTGTGGTGATGCGTAAAATATTTCCACATGCGTTCTTTCAAAGTGCGTTGAAAACGTTCCACGATGCTGGCTTTGGTTTCGGGATTCTCGGTGGTAAAAAAATGAATGTCACGTTTCTTTAATTCTTTTTGGAAAGCTTGGTTCAGAAATTCGGTGCCTTTGTCCGTTTGCCATCGAAGAGGGTGACGACCACTTTGTTTCAACACCCGTTGCAGGGCTCGCACTAACTTGCTGCTCGATTTGGAAGTCAAGGGCACGACCCAGGCAAATTTGGAAAAGACGTCGATGACACAAAACAAATATTTGTAGCCACGATTGTAGCTGGCCAAATGAGAGACATCGGCTAAATCGGCTTGCCATTGATGATCGATGCCTTACACTCGGGTGCGACTTCTGAAAAACTTGCGTCGAATGGGTTTGTGTAAAGTGTAGGTAGCTTGTTCTTGTAACCATCGTTGCACTTGAGGTAAACGGAGACTTTTCAGTCGCGTTTTGGCAGCACGATACAATTTTTGAACTCCTGCGTAACCTGCAGGATGCGAGGGATCGTAGTAAATGCTGGCTAAGACTTTTTCCATTTTTTTGTGTTGGTTGGTGTGTTAATAAGGCACCCACTCTTGGAGGATGCTACTCGTTTTCTCTTGGGGTACTTTCTTGGATTGCAATGCTTTGCGTGTGCGACCGGCAATAGGTGTCGAAGAGGAGGATGTCTGAGCGGGGGATATCGGTTCTTATTTCACTTCTGTCTTCACTTCTGTCTTCACTTTCTTTTTCTCTTGTGATGAAGAAGGGGTGGCCATCATCTTTTTAATCCATCTAATTCTGGAGGTAGGTGGTGTTGTTAACTTGCGTAATTTTTCTGGTGGAGTTTGAAACCTTTCTTCTTCTTCTCCTTTTTCTGTCTTGGTCACGGGTAGTGATGGTACTGGTACTGGTACTGGTACTGGTGATGGTGTTGGACTTTTCATCAAGGTCTTAAAATCTTTCAAAGTGGGTAGAGCTGTTTCGTCTAAAGCTTTCTGGTGAAAGAGTTGCAGTCGTTGCAAGAGTTGACCGTACTTTTGCGATTTTTCTGTTTCGGACAAATCTTGGCGATCCATCAAGGACTGCAATTCGTGTTGTAACTGGGACATCTCGCTCAAATTGGGATTGGGAGGTAAATGCGGGGTACGTTGTTCTTGCCACCGATGATATTCCATCCATCGTTTGTAAGGCACTAAAGTCAGTTTTCGTCCTTCCATGGGGTTGTCAGGGGTCGATTCTGAGATCTTGGGACTTCCGAGGGCCTTTTTATCTTGCTCCCACCAGTCCTCCCAACATGGTTCCCAAGACTCCTTTCAGTATGGGACCTAACAAGAGGGGTAAAATACCTCCACGTTGGACCAACATCTTCTTCTTTTGACGAATGGGAATTTTCGTTTGAACCATTTGGCGAAGAATGTGACGATGTTTGCCTAAGCATTGTTTCTGGTGTTTGGACAAAGGGATCGTGCCTTTCAAGACGTTCAAACAACATTCGCAAACGGTATCGATGACCTCTTTGGAGGCCGATTGAATGAGTTTTTTTCGTAGGGGTGGAGAAGCTTTGGACAGGACAGATAACAGGTCCCCATGTTTGACTAAACGTGGTGGCAGACCTTTCCTTTTCTTTCCTTGGGGTTTTCTGGAGGGTGACATCTTTGAGTCTTCAGGATCACCAAAAAAAACACTGATACCCTACTTGGTCACACGCCTTTCTTATACTGGAACGCGTCGCCACTGATTGTCTTTACGTCGTATCAGTTTGAGGACAGGCATGACACGTCGTGCAAGGGTACGCAACGGACTAAATCGAGCCAGTTCTTGCTTGGACAAATCCAGTAAACTTT
Source organism: Sinohyriopsis cumingii (assembly GCA_028554795.2). Classification (NCBI taxonomy): domain Eukaryota; kingdom Metazoa; phylum Mollusca; class Bivalvia; order Unionida; family Unionidae; genus Sinohyriopsis; species Sinohyriopsis cumingii. Next base: position 4,669,118 of record JAPYKE020000126.1, on the reverse strand, counting down.
GTAACATGCCCGATCTTTCTTGAACTTTGATTTTGGGAGAAGGTACTTTGTGAGCAGCAGCCACTGCCACTAAATTGGAGGGTCCTGCCACTGGGGATGTTCTTTTGGGGGTCATCAACGGAGAAGTTCTTGGTGTGCTTAACGTCTCCAAGTACTCTTCAGTTCTTGGTGTCATCAACGGAGAAGTGGATGAACGTGAGGCTGCCGGAGACGTAGTCACCGCCGTGGCAGGTCGTGGTTTGCGAGTGTAAGGTTGCGTCCTGGCCGAAGAAAAAGTGCCTCTCTTGCGACTAGTTTTCTTCTGTGGACTTTTCTTTTTCTGGGGAATTTTTCTCTGTTTCTTTTTCTGGGGGCTTCTTTTCTTTTTCCGGGGTTGTGTCTGGTCAGAGGAGGGTCCCGCCACTGGAGAAGTTCTTCTTGGGGACCTGGTCTTTTTCTTCTTCTTGGAGCTTCGTTGGACTTTTTTCTTGGGTATAACTTTGGGGGCATTAGGATCCCATTTTAAGAGTGAGCGAATGATGACCCCTCCTAGAGTACCGCTCCCTCCAGGTTTCAAAATGATTTGTTTTTTGGTTTGAGTGTCGATGCGGGGATCGGCCAGTTGGACCAAAGCGACTTTGTTTCGATCGAAAAAGCGTTTGGTTTGATGAGGAATCTGAATGATTCCTTGGAGTATTTGACGTGCCGTCACCGTGAACCATCGTAAGACTTCTTTGAGACTAGCTTCTAAGACACGAGCTCGTGTTTGTGGATTTTTTTCTCGACTGATGCCATACAAGGCACGAATCAATTTGACGGGAAGATGCGACTGAAGGGACGTCATGTTCACACTGTGTGAGACAGACGAAAAAGGGTCTGAGGTTTTTATAGATTTTTTTTATGTGGAGTGAAATGAAGTCGAGGACGGAAACGTGTACAGGACAGGCCCTCCGTCTTGGCACCAGTGGTGAAACAAGTGGGTACGAAATCGCAAATCCTCGGGAGTGGTAGGTTTCAAATCGACGAGTAAATAGGCGGGTGGCGTTTGAGTGGCATCGTCGTACGCCTGAGTCAGCCAAGGCGTTCCTAACTGTTTGGCTAAGACTTGCACTTGCGATTTATCTCGAGGGCTTTTAAACAAGACCACGTAATGCGCATCGAGACTGATGGTGCGATGGGCTTTACTTTGTTGAAACAAATTTTGGGTGATGTAAACGACACTGGCATTACGATGATGCCCTTTGCGCGTGAACCACAGTTTAATTTCTTCTTCGTCTTCTCCTAACATGTCGTCGAAAATGACCAAATGGGTTTGACGAGAGTCAGAGACGATGCCGTCGTCTTCTTTAGGAATGCCTTCCACAAACACGATGGAATCGCCTTGACTTTCTCGCAAAAGGCTGTACGCCGATTGCCACTCTTTGTAACACCACACGATCCGTTGAGGTGGCCGATCGATCAAATGATGTTTATGTTCGATCAAACGTTTGACGAATTCGGTTTTGCCTGAACCGCTAGGTCCAGCAATGAGCATGTTAAAGGGATGGTGAAGATACAAAGCCTCCCAACTGGCACGATCTAAGTGTTCGTCGATGACTTTGACAGTAGAGGAAGAGGGGGCAGAGACAGCAGAGGTAGCCATTGTGTGAGGAATGTCACTTGTGACACGAAAACAAACAAGACAAGAGTTTATATACTTTTTCAGAACACGTTTATTGAATGTTTTTTCAAACATGAATACGAAAGACAAAAATACATAAAAGCCAAAGGCTTAAGTACACGGATAAATTGCACATGATAACCATTAACGTGGAATAAACACAAGTGTCTGTACAACAACATGTTTTGGGTAATGTTCTAACCAGTTCTATAGTAGGGGGTAAGGTCACACAAGTGTCCTCCCGAAAGGGTCTTTCAGGCCTGTCCACGACAATCCCGTCCTGGGTGACGGGTTCTTCTGGCACCGTCACTAACACGGGTTGAAAAGTAACTTTTTTCCTTGAACAACTCTCGTGCATACTGAGCCACTTCTTGGGTCCAAGCCTCAAAATCCCATTCTTTCCAGGCACGGACATCTGTCCAGTGGGGATGTAAGTCACAAGCTACACACACATCGTCATACACGTCTTGGGTAGCTAAAAGTTGACGAATCTTTTCTTCCCGTAGAGGTCGAGAAGTATCCAGATGAAACCGCAAGGCTTTGAGCAAAAGAAGTTTTTCGTGACCATTTAAGGCCATTGAGGTGGTAAGTACTGATCGTAAAGAGTCCACAAGGAATCGGCTGGTAAACGAAATCCCAGAAAACAAGTCACTAAGACACACACCACTTGTCGTCCCAAATTGAATGGATACAGTTCTTGTAATAATCGATGGTAATGATCCACGGTTTGAATATGGTCATTGAGTTCCTTCCACGGAATCTGTTCAATCACATGTGACATAATCCGTGGCATGGCAGCCTGATTTTATAGTCTCTTTGTTTCGGAAGCAATACAGCTCTCGGTAAATCCTTTCTCTCAACTCCTCAGGCAAGCCCAAAATGTTCTCTTGTAAAGTATCCATAAGCATATACACTGTTTTTGGAATCGTTGGGTGGTGGCCAATAGCCTCGTTTAACTCTGTGCCCAATGTAATATCCACTCATAATCAGTCTTCTTGTACTTTGGAACAGAGCATAATTTAAAAACGGTTGAATAACTTTGCGTTTGCGTTTCACTTGTATTTTGATCAGTTCTCGGTAAATGCGTTCTCTCAACTCCACAGGCAAAGCACGAATGTTCTCTAGCAAAGTATCCATGAATAGGTCATACTAAATCCTCTTTGGTCTGACACAAGAAATGTACTCTTTGCACAAACATGGTTTTACTTCAGTGTCGAATTTAAATCGTTTAGTCACTAATCTACACATTACAATTCGTTCAGAAGTTTCCTCTTTCACTAAGTTGACATTGTGTTCAAGATGTTGGTAATTCGTTAACTCTTCCTCTGGAATTCCATGCAGTAAGTTTACAATGATGTAGTAGATAGAATCGTCCATAACAAACCAATCCTTTTTAAAACCAGGGGATCGTTGATCAATGTCTGTCCAATGGAACACTTTCAATTCAATCAGTCCTTGTATAGCCTTCAGGTACCAGTGGTTCAAACACCGGTGACGTAACGGATGCAATTGTTCTTTATGTTTCACTTGTATTTTGACCAGCTCTCGGTAAATGCGTTCTCTCAACTCCACAGGCAAAGCACAAATGTTCTCTTGTAAAGTATCCATGAACAGATTATGGTAAGTTACTTCAATGTCTCGGTCCCACTAAGGGTAAGTAATGACAATTCGGTGACCATCGAGCATGTTCTACGTAGGCCGAATCTTGCGGTTCCCAGTGGTGAAGTGACACACCGCAACTGAAGCACCTGACTTTATCTCCTTCGCCCAAGTAGAAAAATCCGGCTCTGACTAATTCTTCCGGGGTCGGTCCTCCCAGACACTTAGGCCATTTTCCTTTGAACGATTGAAGACGATTTTCAAAGTCGCAGTATTCCGACAAACGCACAGGGAACGAATATTCGTCTTTCACAGGTTCGTTTCGATGAGGGTTGAGTGACATGGGTAGGAGTTTGCTCAGGGCTGGATGACATCCGTAGTGGGTAGACGTGAAGGTGAACATTCCCCTTTAAAACGAAACCCAGTAAAATGTCCAAGAGGACGAGCGGCATCACTTTCACATCCCTCAGGTTTGACACGCACAGCATCACTTTCCATGATAGGGGTCGTAAGAACAAAGTTCCCATGATGCTTTACGGCATCGCTCAGGTCACAACGTACAGCATCGTACCCATCGCAACGCTCACAATCGCATTCCACTTCAGAAGCCTCACACTTGAATTGTGCCTTTCTAAACAACTTGTTTTGTGCTTCTCTGAAAGTTTTCATCTTGTTCGCTCGGTCTTGGTAGTCACAATGAACTATCGATCTTGCCTACGGTTCCTTTTTTATATACAGACCAATACCGATGTGACCGTACGGCAACGTAAAGTGATTGGGAAGTCTCACTCGCTTCTGGTACACGATTTGATAGATTTTTTCCAGGGGTCGACTGACGATGTGGTGAGTGGGTAAACGTACAATCTTGTTCGGTTGATAGGTGGTCACTTTAAAGTTTCCATCCTCTCCCGAATGCAAGGCTTCTTTCAATACCCCAAAGTTGACCACTCGACTGGTACGATGATTCAGAGTCAGTCCTTTCACTTTGCACGTCGTGTGCACTTCTCCTTGTTTGTCACGGTATTCGTAGCCGTAATTTTTGGGACCGCCACTGACGAAACTTAGAATCTTGTCGTCGGGATGCTCGTCTGTCCAGGCTCCTAAACGGTCTCCTTCGATGTCAGGGTGCTGTTGACTCGGGTGATGGATGTAAATGCAACTGTCCGTGTCAAAGTACAGGACACGTTCTCCTAACAGTTCTAAAGCTTCGTACAATTTTAAGCGAGCATGAGCTGTCACGTAAGCCGCAATGATGACATTTCCAAAAGGGTCGTCTTGTACAAAGTCCAGATCTTCTTCGTAATTGACCAAGATCAAATCCTCTCGAACGACGTCCACGTGTTTCATGTATTTGGTTTTGTCGTGAATCATTTGGAAGTAGCGGGAAGGTTCTGTCAAATACTCCGTCTTGGGTAACACGGTCGTTGTGCCATTTTACCCCACAAACAATTTAACATCACTTTGGCAAACGATCGCCTGCCTTCGTTTTTCTCGATGTGGTCTAAAGAGATGCCTTCTTGTTCGTAGTATTTCTCTTTGAATTGTATTTGGTCTTCGGGAGTGTGACACCAGGAAGGATAGCCGCTGGCTTCTTGTTTCAGTTTCAAAAAGGCATCCACGTAGTCAGCGAAAATGCCTTTTTGACTGGGGTCACCCTTGTGGTATTGTTGTGTCTTAGGAAAGTGGCAAATTTCGTACATTTCTAACAGTTGGTATCCCGTGTCCAGAGCTTTGAACGATTCTACGCCGACCCAGGTTCCCGTCAAGGCACGTTCTTCCTGGCTGTGCTGACAAGGCTGGTCTTGGTTGCACGTTTCGTCACAAGTACGGCACAATGGAAACATCAGTTTGCCTTGGCAATGGTGAGGTAAGACGGGGTGGTATAGGTTCGTGGGAGGCAAAACTTTACACTTGATCAAGCCTTCGTATTGTCGAATGTTTTTCAGATCGATGTGTTCCGTGAACAATTGCGGGTGTCCTACAGGAAAGCGACAATATTTGCACACGTAGGGATACAGCGAACACACGTCCAAGTATTTGATTTCTTCTCCTTTCTCTTCGTCGGCTTGGTACAGCAAACAGGTGGCATTGGTCCTTCCTCCGTACAAACTATCCCTCGGGTTCAGCGGGTCCATGAACTGGTAACTTTCCACGAGGCGTTTAAACTCGGGATCGGTTTTCATACGGTGATCGTACTCGTGTTCCCACATTTCCACCACTTGGTATCCTTGCTGTTCTAACTTTAGGCGCCGCTGACGAGTGTCCTGGTACAAGTCTTCCATGGTTCGTTGTAAAAACTGATTTTTAGTGCTACGGTCAGGGTAACAGACGGGACATCCGTGAAATAAGCAACCGTTAAACTCGTACACGATCTTTGGGTTTTCTAAGTCCCAGCCATCTACCGAATACGTTCCGATGGTCTTTTCAGCCCCTCCGTTGCGAGCATGCTGAATCCACTTGTCTTCCTTGTCGCTCAAGTAATGTAACCAACGTAGGGCTTTGACCGAGTATTGACGTTTGACAAAGTGGGTCGTTTGAGGGCTGATGACAGCTACGGTGGTTTCAGGCATGAATCGTTGGCGGTACACTAAGGAGCACGCTTTGGCAATGGTGCAAGCTTCTTTCAAAGGATCGACCCCTCCGTGTTCCATGAACAGTTCTCTAAATTTTCCACAGCAACGCCGTAAAATGTCCACGTCGGAACGACAATACTTTAGCATTTCTTCCTGAAAGTCGAAAGGGTCCGAGGCGTGAGCCTGGTACCAAGCGTAGAAAGCTTCTCGTTGTTCGGTACGCATGTTGTCGGGGTCGTAATAGTGAGCCTCGGGCAAATGGGGTAGAACGGCGTGTTGATTCGCTTCTGTATTGAAAAAGTGTGGAAAGTACCCTTTAGCCATTTCTGTCATTCCAAACGTTTTAGGCATTCGACTCAATGGCATGGCCAAATAGCTCATCGAATCTTTAAACTGTACTTGTCCCACTTGCATGAAAATGATTTTGGCTCCGTTCAAAGTCACTTTAGGACGCTCGGTGCCTTGTTCCGTATAGTATCTGAGAAGAAACTGTCCATCGTATCCGGAAAAATTGTGAGCCATCACCGTGGCATAACGATGACAATCTCCGTAACGTTCCATGTCCTCTTGGCTCCACGTCTTGTCGATGGGGTCTAAAACCCATTGGGCAAAATCGGCTAACGTGTTCGGTCCCCGAAAGATTTTTTCACGCCCTCCAGGAATCTTGCTGCAGTGAGGGCAATGACTGAAGATAGGTTCTTGAATGCACTTCTCGCACGCTCGATGAGCCACGCAGAAATTAGGAATGTGAATGCCGGTCTCTTGCATGCATTCGAAATCGAAAAAGATGAAATTGCCTTTCTTCTTGTGACCGTCCTCTTTCTCTGGTGGGGGTTGGTATTTTTGCACGTAGCATTGGTGTTCCAAGTCCACGATGTGGTGACAAATGTGACATTTTTTCTTTCCTCGACATACGTGTGCCTTGGCAGTATTGGTACAAATGCCTTGTCCACAGGTAGGGCACAATTTCAGGAGTTGACAAGCACATTTCTTCTGTGAACCTTGTGTTTTCAAATGTTGTTGGTAACAGGTAGGGCTGACAAACGTGCGCAGACAAGTTGAACAAGGCACTGGTTCTTCGCTCAGACAGGGTGGAGAGGCCAAACATCCTGGGCATTTCATTCCACAATGCTTGTGTTGCTCTCGATTATTATAACCACGGTCACATTTCTCACAGTAATATCTGTATCCCAGGAATCCGGTGATACTGGTAATGGTATCGAAATGGTCATCGTGATAATAAACATGAATGTATTTTCCGTCCTTAAAATCTTGGCCTCGAAACAACAGAGGCCCACGCACTTCTTGAGGGTGAACTTTCAAGGTGTAGCGTGGAGCTAGGGCATCTTGCAATTTTTGCATCTCAGGAATGCCACAGGGTGTGTCTTTGGACAGGTCAGCTTGTTGCAACAGGAGTTCTGCTTCGTTTCGTTGTTTGGTTCGGTTCGATTTTCGAATGTTCTCCCAGGTTCTTTTCCATTCTACCGTGTCGTTCTTGTTGGCATAGGTTCGTCCCACCACGATGGCACGGGCTAAACACATCTGGTCTTGAGGGTTGTTAATTTGGACGAGACTCTTTTTGGTGCTGCGAAGATCGTCCACCAATAACATCTTTTTGCGTCCAGTCCCTTGAGGAGGACAGACGTGGGCCATTTTCAGTGTGGCTTTACCATCGGTGATGTCAAACTGCTCATTAGATTGTTGTACGTGTTGAATCTTGTCCATGACTTTGGAAGGGGTTAGTTCTGCGGGTCTGCTAAACTCGATCCAAACAGGGGATTTCAAGCTGTCGTGATCTATGGATAGTGTCAAGCGATCGTCTTCTTTGGGTTGACATTGTCGCTTGAGTGCAGTGAGCAAAGAATCCCACATCTCGGTGATGAACCCTTCTGCTTTCTCCAATGGTATGTCAGCTTTGAAATCTTTAAACTTCACTGTGTATTTGTAAGCCGTGGTTCTAAATTTTCTAGAGGAGCGCTTTTCCGTCTCTCGAATGGAATAGTACTTTTCAGGGTTGACTAAGGGTGGTGAACTTGGTTTAGAGGTTTCAAATTCTGGTTCACTCATGTCCTCTTCAAAATCACTGGCATGAATTTGTGCCAAGATTTCAGCCCTGGTACGAGGCGATAGATCACGTTTCTGCCTCTTACTTTCTTCTTCTTCTTTCTTCTCGAATGAATAGGATCGTTTCATCTTGAGTGCAAAACGTCAAATGACTCAAGTTTAAACACCATAAACTAATTTATAGAAATGACAAACCAGCGTATATAAAAAGGGTGTGTGTCTTGTCCTTTCACTATTCATTTCACTCTCAAGCTGAGCACAACGATGGAAGAGACTAACCAAATCGAACGTTTCATCAGAGCTTTGCGAGGGGTCATTAGAAAATTTTCTTCAGACCAGCCGACGGACTACTCTCCTTCCTTTCGAGATAAAAGTCAAGATACTTGCTATATCTGTCTGAAGAAAGGGCATTGGTCTTCAGAGTGTCCAGACCGTCAAAAAAGAAAAAAAAAGGGGCTAAAAAAGACAAAAGTCAAGATACCTGTTATTATTGTAAAGAAAAAGGACATTGGTCTCCAGATTGCCCAAAAAAGAAACAAGAGGAGTCAGAAGAAAAGAAGGATTCTTCAGAAGAAGAGAGGGATTCTTCGGAAGAAGAGAGGGATTCTTCAGAGGAAGAAGAGGAAGAAAGAAGACAATTCTATTTACAAGAGGCAAAGAAACAGGAGAAGAAAAGAAGAAGGGAAGAAAATGAGGAAAAGACGGTGAAGAAATTTAAAAAACAGAGAGACTAAAGAAGAAGGAAGAAGAAGTCAATGAACTTTTAATTAAAGTTATGTGTTGTGAATTGTTAATTGGATTGTAACAATGGATAAAAGAATAAATTAATGATATAAGGTAAGTGTCTTTGAGTTTTGATTTTAAAATAAGAACGTACACTCACGCACTCATACAAAGACACGTACTATAAGGGTAAAATGGGCTGTTTGCTATTTTTTTTTTTTTTTTTTTTTTTTTTTTTTGAGTTATTGGCAAATTGAAATTGTATTTCTTTTCGAGAAATGTGGCTGGCCCTGAAAAGGGCCTTTTTTTTCTTTATGGTGTAGGGGAGAGTTTAAGCAATCAACTTTAACTGCCTTAAGCCTTTGCCACGGCCAAGGCCTACTTCTGGACTGCGTAATGTTGATGATGATTGGGTTGAAATCACTAAGGGTGGTACGGTAGGCTTAGTCACAGGGTTAGCGTGTTTAGCTCGGGAAGGTCGTATTCTCTTCGGTCGTGATAAAGAAGTCTGATACATTTGTTTCAGACTTCTTAACTCCGCTAAAATGTCCAACAGTACCGTGACCGTTTGATTTTCACCCTCTTGTTTCTTTGCTGCTACTTCTTCTTGCTGTTGTTGCTGTTGTTTTTTTCTTACCTCTTCTTCTTGCTGCTGTTGCTGTAGGAGAAAAGCTTGTTCCGCTTCCTTTTGTCGTTGTATAAATTTCCCCAATTCTTCTTTCTGTTTCTGTCTAAAATTCTCCACTTGCGGTAATGAAGAAGGTAACGAAGGTTCCGGAACAAATTCTTGCGAGGAGAGAAAATCCACAAAATCCCAATTCACCTCTTCTGAAAGTAAGTCCGGGTTCCCTTGGGCAGTCTCCCCTGTTGGTGCACCCCAATGGATCGTTTTCTGAATTTCCGTCCTGTTGAATCACTGTCGCATAGATTGACTGCACACAAGCGCTAGCGAATCTATATAGACTACATGACGTCACAGACTGCTCTCTTCGGATTGGATGCGGACTGACTGAATTTTGTAACGCGTGTTCGGATTGGTGAATGAACTCAATCCGTTTCAATCCTTCCTCTACCTATAAATAAGCGCAGTTCACTGCATTGATTCACCTGTTCTCGTCGCTTCAAGATGTGGACCGATGTGCAATCTTCTACGCTTGTGTCTTCCATGATGTTCCGGACGGACATACCCATGTATGTCCGATCCAAGTGGACCGTTGTCCACTGGACAGACACCAGTCTGTGGATACGTAGGATCTACGTAGAAAGACAAGGATGCCTCAAAAGAGTCCTGATTTACGGGCCAACAGTGAGAAGCAGCCTAAGGACAAGAAGAAGACCAATGCGGTGCCCTTTATGTTAATGGATACATTAACATAAACCCAAAGGCCCTTTTCAGGGCCAGCCATATTTCTCGAAAAGAGAATGACTTTTCAATTGCCTACCCCTTTTTTTAAAAAAATTTAAAAAAAAAAAAAAAAAATCCCATGTTCAATTCCCCTTGTCCCTAGACAAGCCCAAACTCTATTCCTCATGTTCAATTCCCATTGTCCCTAGACAAGCCCAAACTCTATTCCCCAAGTTAAATTCCCATTGTCCCTAGAGTGGCCCAGCGTTTTTCTCCATGTTAAATTTCCATTGTCCCTATAGTGGCCCGGGGGGGTCTGTAATGCTAATTCCCATTGTCCCTATGGTGGCCCTATTTACTACTGGCTTTTTAAGAAAACAATCCATCCAGATGCATTCTGTGGAAAAGCCATCATAGTCGCACATAAAATGGTTTCAAGGAATCAGTTGAATGGTTCATAACAGCAGATTCCTTGGGGGAAACCCTATCCTCCAGTCAGTGAAATTTGTTCTTGTGTAAAACAGCACTGTCTGCTTCCATTGTTTGTATCTACAAAACCTGTGGCTGCTTTCAGCCGTAATCAATACATTTCAGTAAATAGACAATGCACTGGTATTGTACATGCTGGTAAGAATAAATGACATTTGACCAAGTCATATCAGAGACTTATAAAATTGGTACTAGCAGCTACCTTGCTTGGCGCTTAGTATTAAGAGGTTAGTGTTAGGACTGATCGGCCTGATGACAGGATAATGTGACTGGGTGGGGCATGATGCTACATATCTGCGGCATCATGCCCCAGTGCTTGATATCACTACAAAATATCACACTGCATATACTATAGCGATATGACTGAAAAATTGTTAATGATGTGCTAAAAATCTAAAACACTTACACTTAATGTCTTTTTTTTCATTTAATTTCATGATTGTAACTGACACAATCAACAAAAAACTTAATAGAGAGTCGGAAATCTTTTCATTTCTTTGATGTAATAGATTTGATAGATGTTCCAGTTCAGAATATTTCCGTATATTGGACAGCTTGTTTTCCTTTTATTTATTATTGTCTTCCAGTACTAATTCTAGAGTGACTGCATGTCAGTTCCTACTGGACATGATGACATAGTTAATGGGTCTCACTGCTCGGCTCCTTAAACTGCAGGTAGTCTACACAGTATTAGGTTTTTTCCCCCTCTTTTCATCATGGTATATAGTAATTATTTTGTTAACCCCAAACTTTTATTTACATTTCAATCACATCAATAAATGGGTCTTGATTTTGCTGTTATATGATGTCCACGTGAAATTGACCAGAGCTATTTGCCCTTCAAATATTGACCCACTGTTTCTTTTTCATGTTATCAGCTGTCATCTACTGTATCGGTTTTTAGTGAAACTCATCAAACGTCTTCATGAGATGAACATTTGTAAAACTTTATTTTCAATATTTGTATTTGAACCACTCTATTGATGTTACCATTGTTGAAAATTATTAATGTTTTATAAATTATTTTATGTTGTTCTTGTGGTTGGGAATACATATTATTTGTTTTTCTCACCCAGGAAACAGAAAAATATAGTTGTTTTGCTAACCCTACTTTTCTTATCTCAGGCCAGTCATCTTAGTCAAGGTGTTCACGCGCTCAGAACTACTTTAAAAAAAGAAACCCTTGTTGTCTTCTGCTGTGCCTGACGTAGTTCTTTTAAAATCAAACAACAAATATATAACAAAAAACATAGTAATTTATGTCAATGCATCTTTGAGAACACACCATACAAAACCATTTTGAGAGAGACAGAGATACACATGCATATGATGTCAAGCTTTTTGATATTATACTAGTTTGTTCCACGCATTGCTCGGTACATTTTCAAGTCAACGTCATTAATTGTAGCTAAAGCTACCTAACTAGTTTTAGATACTTCGTGTGAAAAATACACTGTTTGCAACAATTATGATGCTGGCCTGAAAATTTACAGAGCTACAGAGAGGACACAGTTCTCAATGCTATGTGAAATGAACTATGACAGAAAATATTGATCTATGCACACAGGCTATAGACCTATACACTTCATAGCCTCCCAACTCTCTTAACTACGGAAAACTTAGTAACAGACAGAAATGTGTCGTCAAGCATGCTTTATTCTAATTTTGTTAATCATATCCGTTGTGCCCCAGTTGAATAAAAAATAAATTTGCAGTATTTAATGACAAATGTTGCACTTACCCGTCAGAAGGAATCATTTATCCGTCGACACATCCATAAGCAACTTTCACTATAGCACTTGCTATATTTCCAAGACAGAAAAATAAATTTTCAAAGAATCCGTGAACTTGAAAGTTGAGCACATGATTATCCACTTGGGTCCGTATTTGGACGGTGTTTTATACACGGGGTAATTTTCCAATCAATAATAACGACAACACAAGTATGTCACAGTTTCACCACCTCCAAAGAAGAGTTATATACCATAGTGACACAGATTACTAATTACCCGTGAACACATGTTACATGTTACTTTTCGTTATAATAATAGCCTCTACTGCTACAACAGAGGTGTGGGCCCAGTATCGTTCCATTATTTACAACGAAATTTTCTAAATCGGATCTGATGAAAATGAAACATTCTCTTATAATAAATATTAGCTATTTCTTGTTAAATTCATATAACATCCATCTGTTAAATGTAATAATACCTCAATACTATGCAACGTTTTATATTATTATTTTGTGCGGGCTCACTCATAACTATGTGTCCTTCGGATGACACGGTCACGCCACAGTCCTCATAAACATGTTTGTACTAATGGACCGTATGTAAATATTTGCGCGTAAGCTATATTGCAAAAGTGAGAAGTTCCTTTTTAGTTTAAAGGAAATAATTGGGTGAGAAAAAGAATCTACGTTGGGTTATGGACTGAGACAAGGACATCCCAATCAAGGGGTTACATTATATTGTCTCCCCCTCGGCAAGCCTCGTGGGGAGACAAATAATATAACCCCTTGACTGGGATTCCCTTGTCTCGGTCCAAACCCCAACATAGATTATACATGTCTTTTTCTCACTCTGTCTCCATATGTATGTCTCGTGCTCTCTCTATAACTGTCTCTTTTGCTCATTATCTCGTGCTCTGTCTCTCTTGTTCAATCCCTCTCTTCCTCTTGCTCTGTCCCACTTGCTTTTTCTGTCCATCTTCTCCCTGTATCACTTTGTCTCATGCTTTCTCTGCCTTTCTCTCGTTCTGTCTCGCTCGCTCTCACGCTCTCGCTTTCAGTCTCTCGTGCTCTGCGTCTCGCTCGCTCGTTCTGTGCACCTTCTCGCTCTCTTGCTCTGTCTCAAGCTTTCTTTCGCTCTGTCTCTCGCTCTCGCTCGTGCTGTTTCTCTCTCACACACATTGTCTCTAGCTCGCTCTGTATCTCACACCGTCTCTCTCTCTGCTCTTCTGTTATCTACATTTTGAGCTTCTGTGTACTGTATGCTGTGTCCTGTTAGTTTTAGTGTATGTGCACATTGGTTTTAGTTTTTGATAAGGTGCCTAGATAAACACTGCAGGCGCGTACGTTCAGAAAATGACTATCATCCAACCTGTATTCGTACCCTTCATTGGCGACTGCCCCCGGTCACTTTTCTAGCCGCATGGCCCAGAAAATCAGTTTTTAATTCAACAGACGGGTAATCTCAAGGTCTAAGCCCCTGTACACTAATCATTTACAAATTCTCCAATAAGTAATTATTTGCATTTATTCAATAAAATAATGATATTTGTTCATAACTAATATCGATACAACAAACATCAGATCAATAATGGACCGCTCCGGTGGCCTAGTGGTTAGAGCGTCCGCCTCGGATGCGGGAGGTCGTGGGTTCGATCCCCGGTCGAGTCATACCAAAGACTTACAAAAATGGTACTGACAGCTGCCTCGCTTGGCGCTCAACATTAAGAGGCTAGTGTTAGGACTGGTCGGCCCGGTGTCAGGATAATGTGACTGGGTGGGACATCATGCCACATGTCTGCGGCATGATGCCCCAGTGCTAGACATCACTATAAACTGCCACACTGCAGACATCGTAGCGATATAACTGAAAAATTGTTAAAGCTACGTTAAAAATCCAAATCACACACACACACACACACACACACACACACGATCAATAATGTATTTTAAAATTTAATTTTCTTACAAACCCGCATAAATATATACACATATGTCCAATCACTAAATATATATATATATATATATATATATATATATATATATATATATATATATATATATATATATATATATATATATATATTAAAGTAACTGATACAATAATTTTCTTGACAACATCGTATTCCTGAGTCCTGGGAGTGTTGAAGATGTTAGCAGAAGACAACATTTAATGGTCAGTAACTATATGTTACATATTTTTCAATAGGAATTATCAACTGCATATTAATTGAAATTTTATAAAACAAAAACATTGCATACGTGTAACTGGTGTGAACTAGTACTTGACGTGTCATCGATACCAGGGATAAAACTTAGTTCCATACGATTAGCTATGATTACAGATTTACCTTTATCCAGCATAGGAAACCTCTTATGACAAAAGGGACATATGTATCGTAGAACTCCGATGATCCTTCTGCCCGATGCAGCACCAAACACTCATTTCACATTATAGGAGGCGCGGTACAGACATACAGACGAACCATTTTTAATTAGGCCTCAACAAGGCTGACCTAGCAAAGCAAACCACTTGACAAAATCCCATGAGTTACCGAAATATTGATATTACTTCATATATAACCCTAACTCTAAATGACAAAATCCATTTTCCTATCCAACCTCAGGTCTCATTTTTATGAAGTAACTACCTATCCAGCATGCTCCATGAGACATGTATCGTAGTGAAAACTGCATCCAGATCGTCCCATCCGTTCGTAGGCTATTAGCTGAAAAATGTAACCCTAACCCTAACCTATGCTACATCTGTGGGAAATCACAGGAATCTGAATTTCTCCCAAACTACTAAAAACAATTTTTATGAACCAGGTACTGATCTTTCGGGCTCCATGAGACACATATTGCTGTAAAAAGCGCATTCAAATCGTATTGTCTGTTCTTGCGTCATTACCAGAAGCACATAATCCTAACCCTAAACCCTAACCCTAAGTCACAAGAATACGATTTTCTAACGAATGCATCGACCGGTTCTCACGAACGAGGTATTGTTGGGTTACTCTCATGAAGACGCATCTTTGGACATAAGTATCATAGAATTCCAACGATCCGTCCGCTACCTTAGTACCAAACATTCATTTTTTATTATGGGAGCATTGTAGGTCGCAGACAGGCGGACGAACCATCCTTATGTTTGTCTCACCAAGGCCGATCTAGCATAGCAAACCGCATATCAAAATTCCAAGGCGGTATCGAGATAATCAGAAAATAGTGATGTGGCAACTTGTCCAATTTAAGTCAAGCAGACTGTCTTAACGGTGCTAGTTTGGAAGACGGGCTTTATTCAAATTTATGTCGTACACAGTCTGTTTGTCACATGAATCCAAGTAACTCCATAAGCCCTCAAGCTACCTTCATAGGCTAGGTGTCTCAGCATGCGTCTTTACCGGGCTCATATGGTAGGGCCAATGTCAGCAAGCAAGTCAAAGGGGTTACCAAGATATTCACCGAAAAAGACGAAATTCGTCTAAAAACGACGCAGTCAAAATTTTATTAGAAAGGCTATAACTTAGCAAAAAAAATCAAGCTCTCTATCTCAACAAAGTATCAATAGATTTATCTCCTTAAGATCCATATTTGGATACAGGTATCATAAAGCTCCGATGATCCGTCTGCTCACTATAATACCAAACACTCATTTCGCATTATAATGGGTGCTGCAGGTCGCAGAAAGACATACGCACCATCTTTACATAGGTTTACCCAAGGTAGATCAAGCAAAGCACACCGCATGAAGAATTCCCAAGATCTTGAGAAAATAATTACTTCATGGGTAACCCTAATTCCTAACACAACATGACAACAACAACAAAAAATTTTTGCTCCAAAATCTCTTGACCGATTTTTATGAACCAAGTACCTATCTATCGGACTCCATAAGACACATATTGCAGCGAAAAGACCATAAAAATCGCCGGGTCCATTCTTACGTATTACCATAAAACTGCAACACTAACCCTAACCTATGATAAACATAAGGGAAATCACAAGAGTCCAGTTTTCTTCCAAAGCACTTGACCGATTTTCATGAAAGAAATACCTATCTATTGGGCTCTATGACACACTACTACAGCGAAAAGCACATCAGAATTGCCGGGTCCATTCGTACGTTATACTAGAAAACCGTAACCCTAACACTAACCTATATAAATATATGGGAAATCACAAGAATTCAATTTCTCATAAACCACTCGACCGATTTTCATGAACGAAATACCTTTCTATCGGACTCCATGAGACAAGTATTTTAGTGAATACGGTATCCAAAATGGCACTATCTGTTCGGAAAACCGTAACCCTAACCCTGTCAGAAGAACACAATTTTCTCACAAATGTCTCAACTGATTTTTATCAACGAGGTATCATTGGATTTGTCTCCTCAAGATGCATCTTTACATTATAAATTCTATACTTGATTATTTCGATTCCAGTCTCTCTGCTTTTTCCCCAGTACATAGTAAAACATAAATATGATAAAGGTGCAAAATGCTCCTTATTTTGTCAATGAATTCCTATCAGTGAGTACTTATCTTCTATGTGTAGCATCCTTGACAAGCTTCTGGTTATATCAAGGATTACATAAAAAGAGACTTCTTTGTTACAACATTTTTAATATGTCAAACCCTAAGTACATTGTTGAGTTCATCGTGTATGCACACTTTCCAGACACTTGCACTCATCTCCTGTATTCATATCATCATTATTCCCAATGTTAGATTAAAATACATTGGAAGCATCCTTTCAATTACCAGGGCCCAACTTTCTGGAATAGTCTGCCTCTTCAACTTAATCATAATGTAACTGCAACACGATTCATGAAAGCTCACCTTTTCTGCAGTGAATCAACTTGAGCTATTTTTCACCTGTATTCTTTTCTTAAGCATTTTTGTCGCAGTATGTGGTATCTTCCATTGATACATTTATCCAGACTATACTAATACTTGGATTATTATTATTATTATAGTACTTGTGTATAATACCTTTCTGCTTTGCATTGTACGCGTCTTTTACATGTTACACTGTTATCTATTTTGTGTGTGATGTAATTTTTTGTGCTTATTTAACAAGATCTTAATGGAACTAATTGTCATCTTGTTTATGTTAAAAGTCTATTTAGATTAAAAGAGATTTTTATAACTGGAAGATGATTTATGTATCCTTTCAAAACCTTTTCTCTGCTTAACCACTAATGTCATTATTAGTACAATGGTAGCTCACCATTTAGTGTATTACGTGTTTTGAAGGAAAAATGTAAGCCTTCTTCTTTAAGTCAATGCAAACACGGATGGGACTGAACTTTGGCCGCATGTATCCCAGTTAAATATTAATGTTTTACGCAGATGCTGTAAGAAATATTAAAGAATCTGTCGTCCCCGAATCATGTGGACGTTTATGCGTTTATGGCAACTTTTTTCCATTAGATGTGTTACATCAAAACACACATGGAGTTGAACTTAAAATTCAGGATATATATATATATATATATATATATATATATATATATATATATATATATATATATATAGTAAAGCCAAACTTGAGTGTTACACAAAAACATGGCATTAGTTCTATGAAACATTTAGTTTGTTGAATAAATCGTCAAGCCTCTTTCAGTTAACAAATAACCACAATTATTTGTTCTGTTTGACTGATTTTAATGTCATTCACTTAGTCAACAAATAATATTTTCTCAATCTTAAGTCAGTTAGCATGTTGATTGCCTTCATGTTTGAGTCACTCATGTTCTCACCATGAAAGTAAGACAGCATATATACATTGTATGAAGCTGCTGAAATAGACAACGTATTTTCCTCCATACTGGTGGGGGTGGGGTGGGGAATAGAAAAAATAATGGTAGAATGATATGTGAGAAGGTCAAGAAATCAGATGAGAATCTCACTCCAATAATTCAGAACCCTTTATTTACCACAATTCCTATGATACAAATGTAGGAATTGAATACTGATGGAATATAATTACAGAGTTACCCGGGTTTATGTGAGTTATTAGGGTTTCTGTAGCGTTATCGACTTTACGTGTTGGTAATATTAATGAGAGTGTATAAACCCAGAGCTTGTATGGTGATGTCTTAAAGCAATCAGCCACCAGGGCCTTGTTTATAGTGGTGTCAAGCACTGGGGCATCACAGTCACATTATCCTGACACTGGGCAACCAGACTACCTGAGTAGTCTGAGAAAATAGTAGTCTTGTAACACACACACACACACACACACACACACACACACATACATACATACACACATCTCCTGAAATGGAAAATAATTTAACGAAAGTAAATTATTTTGCCTTAATTATCATTTCTCATTAGTAATTTTATTTCTTGGCCTGTACACTATAGTGACTAATACTTATTTTAATTTTGATGATAAAAATACATTTGATATTTGTGAGAAGGTAATTGTGAGAAGATAGTAGATATACAATCTAGAATGTAAACAGATAATTCAAAGAAAATAATTTATTTTGATTCAATTATTGCCCTATCTGAAGAAACATATTGTGGATGCTTAGAATTATGACAATGTGTGGCCTATAGGTATGGTCGTATGAACAAGCAAGTAATAAAGAAATATCGTATGATGTTAAATGTTTTATTTTTTTTTTATTTCCCACAGAAACATTAAAGACCACAACATCTGAATACAAAATGAATTTGAAATCATGCAATGAAAAAGACATAGCCATTTTTTCATTTTTTCCTTAATACTTATTATAAGGCCTCTTAACATGTGAAACAAGTCTTTATTTAAATGCAAAAGCTCAAGCACCAAAAACGCAACTTCTCAGTATATAAATTTTAATTATGGTTACAATGAAATTAATGGTGTTTACAAATCACAATATAACTCATACACTCGTCAGAGGCTGTCCAGGTGTGTGAATTATTGAATAAGATTTGGGACACAATGGGGGTCAATGGAGGTGGAAGACTGGTAAAAAGTTTTTGAAAATTAAGACATCTTTTATGTACAGCATCTACTTGAAAACATTATTAAAGCATATACTGAATGAAATGGATAAAAATTATGAAGAACACAGTACAACTTGCCATTCATATAGATCACTGTTGTAGACCTAAAGGACAGATATGGTATGCATTTGTAGGCTGGGAAAATGCCTTTCATAGTGTCCAGGGAAGCCATATAATGGTGGCTATGACAAAAAGCCAATTCTAAATATTTCTAATCATAAAATTTCAGTACAGCTTCTGCATTTATTGGGTATAAATACTGTACGCCTAATTCCTCAATTATTCATTTGCAAACACTCAATGTAACTTTCACTGCATCACTGTGCAGAGATTTAAAGTCTGTAAAGCAATTAAAAGCCAAATATTGTATACTTACTGAAAAGAAAATTTACACTTACAATGAATGTACCTCAATAATTTTAATCTGCACACATGCTTTTTGTTTGCAGAGGTACATTGTACCATTATTTAAAAAGTTCAGTCGAAACACTTAACACGTATACTGTACTCTTACATTAAAGAACTGTACAATATGCGATTGCAAATGGCCAGCAGTCACGATTAGAAAATCTCAATGAAATTGTTTGGACTGAATACAGAAAATATATACATTTCAAAACATGTCAAACTAGGTAAGTAAATTATGAAACGACAGTGTATATGTTTTATACACAACTGATTTTTGTGACCAATAGAACAGTTTTTCTGGGAAATTCATCTGACTAAATTTTCACCATGAAATGTTGGTCATTTGGATGTCATTTTTTTATAAAATCAATAAATGAAATTTATGGTATCCAAAAGTGGTTTACTGTTGCAAAGGCAACATTCTATCATGCATGTACATATTGTTCACTTTGTTATTTGACAGGAGGAACAAGTCCACTACCCACCGTTTCGTGCCCATAGGCAACTACTTTCTACCCAGATAGCCACCAAAATATTTTATGTGAATACTCTTTGGACAACAATTATTGCCAATGGTTTGATGCCTGTTCATGTTTCATATATTTATGAACATATATACATATTTAGTGCTTTAAGCCAATTACTGACACAAGTACAAGATATAAAGCATGCACATATAATAATCTAATTATTTAAATAATGTAGCTTCCCCCCCTCCCCGATTCTTTAAAATTTAGCTTATTCACTATATGTTCCATATTTGCAAGCTTTGATTTTAGGGCTGTTCCATTTAAACATACATAGTACCCAGGGAAGGCAGTTTAAAACAAAATATATGTACACTGATTTCACAGATATCATATTAAAATGATAAGAAAATTCTAAACTGCATCAATGGGTGAGTATCCCACTTTGAAAGTGCCTTTCTGGGTCCCATGTATGTTTTAATGGAATAGTTGTTAATCTGGCTGCCATCATTTAAGTTTAATCAGCAATCAAAAGCAATCTGTAATATGTTTTTATATTTCCTTTACTTTCTTTACCAAGCTGAAATAATGAGCAACATCTTAACCATTATTCAATAACACAATCATGTAAAATACAGTTGGAGCAGATGCCTTTGCTAAACAAGAAAGGTAAACAATAATGAAAAGTGGAGCTCTATTAATTGCTCTTGCAAAAAAGCAACATTATAACATGAGTAAACCAGTACTGCTTTGTGAAGAGTGAAATCATGGGAACAACAGAAAAAGTGGTCAGAAATGTACATCCCTTTCAGTATTACTGTGTACTGAATTAGCAATACAAATAACATGTTTAGTACTAATAATTGGTGATTCTTGAAAATCTGTGCTGTTGAAGACTTTATAATTCTGCTTGTGCTCTGACAGACAAAGTAGAGGTCACATAATCTGTGTAAATATGCAATCTGTAGCAGGTACATGGATTTCAGTGGAGCATAACTTTGTTCCTCTCAATCATGAGAATGACATTCAGCACTGTATCTGAAAGATAAACCTACACTATTTAATGACAAATAATGCACTTGCCAGCCAGAAGAAATCATTAATCCATAAGCAAATTTACTGTATCACTTGCCATATTTCCAAGACAAGAATAAATTTTCAAAGAATCCGTGAACTTGAAAGTTTTGGAGGGTCTTTTATACATGGGGTAATTTTACAATCAGTACTAAGAACAACACATGTCAAACAGTTTCACCTGGGGTAATTTTACAATCAATACTAAGAACAACACATGTCAAACAGTTTCACCTGGGGTAATTTTACAATCAGTACTAAGAACAACACATGTCAAACAGTTTCACCTGGGGTAATTTTACAATCAATACTAAGAACAACACATGTCAAACAGTTTCACCTGGGGTAATTTTACAATCAGTACTAAGAACAACACATGTCAAACAGTTTCACCTGGGGTAATTTTACAATCAGTACTAAGAACAACACATGTCAAACAGTTTCACCTGGGGTAATTTTACAATCAATACTAAGAACAACACATGTCAAACAGTTTCACCTGGGGTAATTTTACAATCAGTACTAAGAACAACACATGTCAAACAGTTTCACCTGGGGTAATTTTACAATCAATACTAAGAACAACACATGTCAAACAGTTTCACCTCCTTCAAAGAAAAGGAGAGTTATATACGATAGTGATACAGATCTCTAATTACCCATGAATAATCTAAACCAAGATGTTACTCTTCGATTCAGCTTGTACTAAGTATAACTACAGTAGGGCTGAGTAGCCAGTATCGTTTCATTATTTACAGTGTAACTTTTCAAAACTGAAAATGATGAAAATGAAAGTTTCTTGTAATAAATATTAATTATTAATTGTCAATTTCACATAACATCCGCATAAACTGTACTTTGGATGCAATGGTCATACCACACCCCCCATTAACATATTTGTATTAATGAGCCACATGTAAACCTTTGCACATGAACTATATTACACTAATAAAGAGTTCTTTTTAAAGGAAAATATTGGATGAGAAAAATAATCTACATTAGGGTTTGGACCGAGACAAGGAAATCCTAGTTGCGGGGTTACATTATATGTCTCCCCACTCGGCAAGCCTTGTGGGGAGACAAATAATGTAACGCCTGGACTGGGATTTACTTGTCATGCTTAAAACCGTAACATATATTTCATATCTATTTCCCCGAAAAGAGGAATGGATGGGTGAAAATAATGTGAACGAAGTAAGAATGATTTTATTTAACAAAGAAAATGAATTTCTTTTTTCTGAATTTCTATGAAGGAATGAATAGATTTAAAAGATTTTTTTTTCAAATCATTCCAGAACAGTTTTCTTTTTAAAAATATCATAATAAACGGAAAAAGTTAAGACAATTAACATTTCAGATGAAAAGTTACCATTAGGAATTTGTATGTTAATAGATATTAGTGTGGATTTTATCAAGAAAAGGAAAAACATTTTTTCTGCAGTATAATTGCAGCAATTTCTTTTTCTTCACTTTTGGAAACATTTTGGTGAAATTTTTAACAGTTATAGAGCTTAGTGAAGTGTGTTGAAAAATCAATTTTATGCTGCCAAATATTAATATAAAGATCATGAAATAAATATATCACTCTTTAAATGACTAGCAAACAATTCATACAGTGACATTAGTATTGATATTTGTATGTAAGAGCATGGAAGCATTATGGCAATTTCACTTACATTTAGCTATGCAACTCAATCAAAAGTTTGTTATTCATAAAAAGTTATATATACTGTTTATGTTGAGACAACATAACTCAATTCTGAATGTATATTTTTGTACACTGTATGTTCTGGGACACATAGTTTCTTTTCCAGTCTTAAGTTGTGAGCACATTTTAAATCATTTGAAAATTACATGTCGGAAAATGCACTCCAACTTAAATTTTTATTTAAAAAAAATATAAAACGGTGTACTTTTTTAAAATCCATTGCAGCATCATCTCATTAACCCAACCCTTCTCCTGCACATATATGATCCATTCTTTCAGTGCATGAATATCTTGTTAGCTTTGTCATACAGTGAAAATTTATTGTTGGAGGCAACACATCTCCTTAAGCAGAAACTGCATGGACTAAAGTCATTTTATTTAAGATCTGCACCAGTCATGCTAATTCTCACACTTTCAACCACCATGTTATTGACAGTCCATCTAGGAATGAGATCAAAGCACACTGGAATTTCATCCATGTTAATGATTTTATTGTCTGGAAAATCATCTTCTCTTCTGGCCTTCGCAAATTCATCAAATGATTTTATTTGCTCCAAATCATCAAAGTGACCCTGGATCATCGATGTCCATGCACGAAGTGCTATATTATGTCACTTTAAAAATTGTTTCATTTTTTCATTTTATTTCCTAAATTCCTGTGAATACTGGTCAAATGGAAGCAAAGTAGTTTCCCTATGTGCACTGAATGTGTGTGTGTGTGTGTGTGTGTGTGTGTGTATACATACATATATATATATATATATATATATATATATATATATATATATATATATATATATATATATATATATATATATATATATATATATATATAAAATCAGCACACTTAAAAAAGAATCCAAAGTCGGCTTGCTTTGAAAAAATAACCTTTTTATTGATATCCTTTAAAATATAATCGACTTAAAAGTATCCAAAGTCGGTTTCCAAGGTCAGCTTGCTTTGCAATAAAAAAATAATCCTTGTCTTCAATATCCTGTTGGTAAAATGACAAATATGATTTTATTTGCAAGATACTGTCATATAATTGAACTGGATATAATACAATCTTAGTTATTTTGCACATAACACTGCGTCATGTGTGAATGGCACATACCTTCAAGCAATCATTTCACTTTTTCACTCTCATTTGTGATTTTGTTGGATCCAGTTTTCAATCAGATAACACATTCAACCCTCTGAGTACAACCAAACACGATTTGTTTCTCTATGTTCATGTCAGTAAACATTGTGTCTTGTGTAATCTGATACAAGTGAAACATGCTACAGTATAGATGTCCATGCTACATATATGGACTTTATGGATACATTTTCATTAATGCTCATGATGGAAAAAAAAGAGAGGAATAAATGATAACAATACAATGTTAACTTCTTTCATTTTATTATCAAATAAGCATTTTGTTTATCAATTTTAATGCAACATTGGGGTACAAATTAAACACATATGACCTAGGTGTAAAAAAGTTTCACCATAAGTTCTAATACAGGAAATAATAATTATTTTATTGGGTCCAATATATACAGTTATTATTAAAAGTCAAGTAACACTAATTTATAGCAATATTGATAAACAATGAAGCCTCTGCAATAATAATAATGTAAGTAGTGAAGGGGGGCACTATAGGGACAATGGGAACTGGTATTACAGACCCCCCGGGTCACTATAGGGACTATGTAAATTTAACATGGGGAAAATTGTTGGGTCACTATAGGGACAAGGGAATTTAACATGGGGGAATAGAGTGTGGGTCTATCTAGGGACAAGGGGAATTTAACATGGAACTATAGTTTGGGTCTGTCTAGGGACAAGGGGAATTTAACATGGGAATAAATCGTGGGACTGTCTAGCGTCAATGGAAATTGAACATGGGAAAAATTGCTGGGTCACTCTAGGGACAACGGGAATTGAACATGGGAATAGAGTGTGGGTCTGTCTAGGGACTAGGGGAAATTAACATATGGAAATTGAACATGGTGGGTCTGTATAGCGTCAAGGGGAATTGAACATGGTGGGATTGTCTAGGGACAATGATGGTAGAGGGTCAAACACAACAGAGACAGAGACATACATACACTAGTACAAGCGTGAGATTTATATATAAAGCATTACCAAGACCTGAAATCTTGCTGGGGTGTTCAAAAATTTGCATAATTGTAACGATGCTATAAATAGCTACAATCAAGGAAATGCTCAAAGACAAAATGGATGTGACTAAAAGTAACGCTAAAATGACGAAATTGTCCCAGAATTTAAAGGAAAATAAACATATCCCCGAAAATTAAGTTACAATGGTTTAGACTAAAATGGATAAAATTAGTAACTACTTACAATATCAACTTGTGTGACGATCGTGGATAAACACCCATGTATCTATTTATAGCTATAATCAGCTAAAATTCCTATGAAATCCCACTATCTATTTATACTACAACTTGTGGGTTATTCCATTGGAAAACCCCACTATCTTTTCATAGCCTCAGCTTGAGTGACGTTCCTGTTTATGAACTCTAGTACATATGTATAGCTACAACCTGTGGAAAACCCCAAGTCCATATTTATAGTATCAAAATTTCCAGCGTCAGTGACGTCACTGTACTGGAAACTAGGGGATAAATGGCAACAGTGTTGCAAGTGGCTGACCTGAATACGCGTTACTGTAGGTAGGTAGGTAGAATATATTTGATAGGGATAAAGGGAGTTTTATAGGGACAGAGACCAATACACACAAACACAGACACACACACACACACACGCACACCACAGAGGAAAGAACAAAAAACAAACCCCAAAAATACTATCCACACAAATGTATGCGAACGCATACAAACCCCAAATATACTATCCACACAAACGTACGCGAACGCATACAAACCCCAAATATACTATCCACACAAACGTACGCGAACGCATACAAAGCCAAAATATACTATCCACACAAACGTAAGCGAACGCGTACAAACCCCAAATATTCTATCCACGCAACGTCGCTAACGCATACAAACCCCAAATATAATATCCACACAAACGTACGCGAACGCATACAAACCCCAAACATACTATCCACACAACGTCGCTAACGCATACAAACTCAAAATATACTATTCACACGGAAGGGAGGAAAAACAAAATCAAATATACTATCCATACAAACGTACCCGAACGCATACAATTCCAAAATATACTATCCACACAACGTCGCTAACGCGGACAAACCCCAAATATACTATCCACACAAACGTACGCGAACGCATACAAACCCCAAATATACTATCCACACAACGTCTCTAACGCGTACAAACCCCAAATATAATATCCACACAACGTCTCTAACGCATACAAACCCCAAATATACTATCCACACAAATGTACGCCAACGCATACAAACCCAAATATACTATCCACATAACGTCGCGAAGGCATACAAACCCCAAATATACCATCCACACAACGTCGCTAACGCGTACAAACCCCAAATATACAATCCACACAAACGTACGCGAACGCATACAAACCCCAAATATACTATCCACACAAACGTACGCGAACGCGTACAAACCCCAAATATTCTATCCACACAACGCTGCTAACGCATACAAACCCCAAATATAATATCCACACAAACGTACGCGAACGCATACAAACCCCAAATATACTATCCACACAACGTCGCTAACGCATACAAACTCAAAATATACTATCCACACGGAAGGGAGGGAAAACAAAACCAAATATAGTATCCATACAAACGTACCCGAACGCATACAATTCCCAAATATACTATCCACACAACGTCGCTAACGCGGACAAACCCCAAATATACCATCTACACTCGGGAGGAAGAAGAAAAAAACAACCAAATATACGATTTACATAACGTACGCGAATACACACACACACACACAGGGAAGAGGAAAAAAACAAACCCCAAATATACTATCCACACAGAAGGGAGATAATACTAACCCAAATATACTATCTACACATGGAAGAGGAAGAATGCAAATCCCATACCTACTATCCACATGGAGGTGAGATGTAACAAAAAATAAACCCCATATCTACAATCTACGCAGAGGGAAGAAGAAATAAATAACCCAATATACGCTATCCTCAAAGAGGGAAGAGGAAAAAAGCCATAATATACTAACCACACAGAGGGAAGAAGAAAAGCCTTATACACTATCCACACGGAGTGAAGAAATAACCCTTTATATATACTATCAACATAGAATGAAGAAAATAACCCATTATATTCCATTAACACAGAGTGAAGAAGAAAATGTTTTTTGAAAGCACCTAAACCCTCACCTGCAATGACCAACTCTGCCAAGCACATGCACCCCACCCCACCCCAACACTACAAAACCCATTTAACCCGTTATTTTATGGCATCAGTGTCTGATTTAGGAAACATCAAGACACAAAATGATGGATGAATAGACTGACTAGTGTTTACCGACTTGCATGCCTAAAGAGCGTGCGTGAAGGAAAACATCCTTTCATTTCAATTCTAACTAAAACATGTTCCAGAGGGATAGAGAGAGGTGAAAGAGCACAATTTCATAAAGTGTGAGTAAAAAACAAAACACGTCATCCTTATTATAATGTCAAGACTAAGAGACACTTAAGTTTTCTTTCTGGTCTATTCTCTTTTAGAAGGTAGTGTGAAATTTCACATCAGGGCCAACGCATCGGCTCACATTGTCAATTTTTCCATTTCCATGTCTTTACTGGCACACGTTCTTCATCATCTTCAATTTCTTCTTCTTCTGAATCCCTCTCCTCAGTTTCGTTTTGTTTCTGTTTCTTCTCTTTACTCGTAGGGCACTCTGAATCCCAGTGTCCTTTCTCCCGACAGCGATATTAGGCATGTTGACTTTTGTCTCTCTTTCTTAGACGAAGCAGGTATTCTGGAGATAAATACCCATTACCTTTGAGATATAGCAAACTTCATCAGCACTTACACACTTTCGTATGACTCTCATCAAATCAACGACCAAAAGAGTAAGTTTTGTTGCCACTTTCGCATGTGAATTGTGCTTTCGTATGACTTTTAGCAAATATTTGACCAGCAGGTCGATCTGTGCTGACTCTTCCATCTTCTTGATCGTTTGAGAGTGGAATGAATAATCTGACGCTAAGACACTCTCCCTATGTACAGGGACCTGCTGCGTATGAAGCCTAGTCAAATGTAATTTTGCAATAAGATGAAACGATTTCATTGATAAAGTAAAAGGCAATGACGTGCCGTGTCGCCTCACACAAGAGCTGAAGTGTTAGCTCAAATCCGTGTCAGCGATTTCGAAGACGACATAACTGAGCTTTCATCAATGTTCTCCACATATGCCACAAAACCACGAGTCCTGCTTCACGCCAAAAGAAATTTCGTTCGGTCCGTAAAATATAGTATCACATCTGAGAAACGCAAAAGCGAACTTCCAGAAAACTGAGAACGACGACTTACACCTACAACGTAAATGTATGAGTTCAAGTAGTGCGTAAAACGTAGTCAAATTAAATTTTTATAGTCAAGACGAAACGATCTCTTTTCGAACAAGAAAGCAGACACCAAGCGACAATGGCGATCCGTGTCACACAACACTTTTCAAAATGTACATTATCAGAGGTTTGTTCTAGCGATCTGCACGGTTAAATTAAATGTTGATGTATTTTGCAATAAGACGGACACAATTTCCATGGGATCGCCCATGGTGCGATTGTTCGTGCATTAGTTTAATTTTTAAAAATATTTTTTTATATGAATCGCCTATAGGATAGACACAGTAAAGCATGGCCATTCTCGTCACTGTCTGAATAGCTACTCAAGTCAATTCGAAGCGAACGCGGTAAGAAAATAAGTATAGCCAATGAAATGGCTTACAACGGGTGATGCATTGTTTTGTTCTAGGACTGTGTGGCATAATAATCCCTATGTTCTTGCGTTGTTACCATTACAGTGTAAACAGACTGAAATGTGAACTTACAATCCCTCTTTGTGTTTGTTGTACCATTTCTTCTTACCACATCAAAATACTGAGCGTCACAGTATTGGTTCGCGAGTAGTAAATGGGGCCACCCTAATGACAATGGGAATTACCATTAAAAACACCCCTGGGCCACTCTAGGGACAATGGAAATTTAATATGGGGAAAATTGCTGGGCCACTCTAGGGACAATGGGAATTTAACATGGGGAATGGAGTTTGGGCTTGTCTAGGGACAAGGGGAATTGAACATGGGGAATAGAGTTTGGGCTTGTCTAGGGACAAGGGGAATTGAACATGGGAGTAGAGTTTGGGCTTGTCTAGGGACAAGGGGAATTGAACATGGGGAATAGAGTTTGGGTCTGTCTAGGGACAAGGGGAATTGAACAGGGGAATAGATCGTGGGACTGTCTAGGGACAAGGGGAAATTGAACATGGGAATAAATCGTGGGACTGTCTAGCGTCAAGGGGAATTTAACATATAGAAATTGAACATGGTGGGTCTGTATAGCGTCAAGGGGAATTGAACATGGTGGGATTGTCTAGGGACAATGATGGTAGAGGGTCAAACACAACAGAGACAGAGACATACATACACTAGCACAAGCGTGAGATTTATATATAAGGCATTACCAAGACCTGAAATCTTGCTGGGGTGTTCAAAAATTTGCATAATTGTAATGATGCTATAAATAGCTATAATCAAGGAAATGCTCAACGACAAAATGCATGTGACTAAAAGTAACGCTAAAATGACGAAATTGTCCCAGAATTTAAAGGAAAATAAACATATCCCCGAAAATTAAGTTACAATGGATTAGACTAAAATGGATAAAATTAGTAACTACTTACAATATCAACTTGTGTGACGATCGTGGATAAACACCCATGTATCTATTTATAGCTATAATCAGCTAAAATTCCTATGAAATCCCACTATCTATTTATAGCTCCAACTTGTGGGTTTTTTCTTTGGAAAATCCCGCTATCTTTTTATAGCCTCAGCTTGAGTGACGTTCCTGTTTATGAATTCTAGTATATATGTATAGCTACAAAATGTGGAAATCCCCAAGTCGATATTTATAGTCTCAAAATTTCCAGCGTCAGTGACGTCACTGTACTGAACACTAGGGGATAAATGGCAACAGTGTTGCAAGTGGCTGACCTGAATACGCGCTACTGTAGGTAGGTAGGTAGAGTGTATCTGATAGGGATAAAGTGAGTTTTATAGGGACAAACAGAGACCAATACACACACACACACACACACAACATACGCGCGCAGACACACTCACTCTAACACACACACACACACACACACACACAAACACACACAGAGGGAAGAGGAAAAAACAAACCCCAAATATACTATCCACACTCGGGAGGAAAAAAAAAAACAACCAAATATACGATCTACACAACGTACGCGAACACACACACACACACACACACACACACACACACACACACACAGCGATCGCTTCAAGTTCCCAAAAGAAAATTTCAGGGCTACCCCATACTCTCGAAAAGAAATAACATTCCATTCCCTATGATATGTTAGTCAGTTAGAAGAAAAAATACAGAAGTGAGTCTATCAGCACATGATTTCTTTATCTTGGTTAGAAAGTGTGACTCTAAGTTGTTCGTTTCCGTCGCTTATCAAAATTTTACAAATAGTAATGTTCTGTAAAAAGTGAGTGAGTGTTTCTTTTAGGTCTGTGCGTTTTTTGTTTTTTTTGTTGGTGATAATATGGATAATGTAAGTTCGGGTACAACGAAATTTAAAGAATTAGGCCCAGAACTCGGTGTGGAGGGAAGAAATATACGCAACAGCAGCGGGAACAAGAAATGCAGACCTAGCCAGTTAGCACTGAGGCATTCTGCGTTTGACAATGCCTTTGATGTCGTACACGTCGTCTTTTTTGGTGACACGACTTGATTTGAAATAAGTACGGGCTAGCGTTTTGGTGAGTACTTAACATCCACGGCTGTCTTGCTGAGCACCTTTTTCCTCCTTTACCACGCTCGGACAGAAAAATGAGTGTGTGGTGAGACAATTCCCACTCATGTTTAAAGCCTTTCAGTCAGGTTGTTAAGGACTAGTTAGTCCTACACGTGAGTGGCTAAATTTAAAAATAGTCTGTGAGTACATAAAAGCCTGGGGGGATGAGGCTCTCTTTCCTTCCCCAGGAGTAATTAAAAATCACGCGGTGCGTTATTAAACCAGTGATACATGCTCCATTAGAGCGAAAATCACTTTAATTCAAGTAAGCAAGCAAGCAAGTTCGGGTACCGTCTCAAGCACTCTTGATGACACCAACTGTCTGGGTTATTTTCTTTCTTGCAAGCCCCTATGTTCCACTTCGGTTTGTGATAATAACTTGTGATACTTCACATTTTCTAAAGTGGAAATCTTTACAAGCCGTACAAAATACAAAACTTATATGACTTTGGCTTCTGACACTTGCACAGACTCTTCACTTTATAAGTGTCACGAGAAAATTGTATATCCCATTTTTACCATTTTCAAAAACACGCACACACTTGCAGCTTGACCAGAAATATGTACATCTTGTTTTGTGGATAAGTCACAGACAAGTCCAAGCATATATAGGTGGTTATGAACGTTAGGAATATCCCCTCATTTTTTCTGAAATATCAAAGCTTGTATGTGCATTTTCCCTTTTCCACTCTATATTAGTGCTTAGATTTGTTCCAAAAAAAAAGAAAAAACAAACGAAACAATTTTGAAGAAAAAGAAACAACTGAATTTCGAATTCAGGTTTCTCTCTGTTTATAATTTTTTTCAAGTTGATGGTGCATGACAGAGTACATTCGCCTACCTTTCCAAAGTGAGAGGCATTTCTTCACATGTCATTGCCTTTGTTAAATTCGGTTTCATTGGTTAGTTATCGTTAATCTTTAATTTTTTTCATGCATTTCTTTTTGATAGAAGATTTAAGGCTTTCTATTGTTGTAACGGTATTTATGTTGTTTAGTCTGTTGATGAAATTATCTATAGCAAAGTGCTTAAGATTTTTCAGTTTCTTTTATTATTTCAAGCCCTACAAAAGGAGACCAAGTTTGTCTTCAAAGACGATTGAAACTCTAAATTACACGGGCGTGAAGGAAAACATCGTTGTGTTTGATCTAATCATGCTTGCCGTATCTCTTTGTGTTTTAGAGGTCATATTTCTTCTTAAGTAAATACACGCATCAATAGACAGACAGATTGGGTCATCATCCTTGAGTTTCACTGTACTTTCGGTTCTTTACTTCATACAAGCCCCAAATTTATTAGTTTGAAAACGAAAAGATAGCATGCCCCTCAATACTGTAACACGTCTGTTCTGACTCTACCGATGTGAGTGTGAGTGTTTATGTCGAAATGTTTAAGTGAGATATAAAAAAAATGGTCAGTTTGAAAACGCGAACCAACACTGTGACGCTCAGTATTTTGATGTGGTAAGAGGAAATGGTACAACACACACAAAGAGGGCTTGTAAGTTCACATTTCAGTCTGTCTGCACTGTAATGGTAACAACGCAAGAACATAGGGATTATTATGCCACACAGTCCTAGAACAAAACAAGGCATCACCCGTTGTAAGCCATTTCATTGGCTATACTTATTTTCTTACCGCGTTCGCTTCGAATTGACTTGAGTAGCTATTCAGACAGTGACGAGAATGGCCATGCTTTACTGGGTCTATCCTATAGGCGATTTATATAAAATAAATATTTTTAAAAATTAAACTAATGCACGAACATTCGTACCATGGGCGATCCCATGGAAATTGTGTCCGTCTTATTGCAAAATACATCAACATTTAATTTAACCGTGCAGATCGCTAGAACAAACCCCTGATAATATACATTTTGAAAAGTGTTGTGTGACACGGATCGCCATTGTCGCTTGGTGTCTGCTTTCTTGTTTGAAAAGAGATCGTTTCGTCTTGACTATAAAAATTTAATTTGACTAAGTTTTACGCACTACTTGAACTCATACATTTACGTTGTAGGTGTAAGCCGTCTTTCTCAGTTTTCTGGAAGTTCCTTTTTGCGTTTCTCAGATATGATACTATTTTTTATGGACCGAACGAAATTTCTTTTGGCGTGAATCAGGACTCGTGGTTTTGTGGCATAATTGGCGAGCATTGATTAAAGCTCAGTTATGTCGTCTTCGAAATCGCTGACACGGATTTGAACTAACACTTCAGGTTTTGTGTGAGGCGATACGGTACATCATTGCTTTTTACTTCCTCAATGAAATCGTTTCATCTTATTGCAAAATTACATTTGACTAGGTTTCATACGCAGCAGGTCCCTGTATATAAGGAGAGTGTCTTAGCGTCAGAGTATTCATTCCGCTCTCAAACGATCAAGAAGATGGAAGAGTCAGCACAGATCGACCTGCTGGTCAAATATTTGCTAAAAGTCATACGAAAGCATAATTCACATGCGAAAGTGGCAACAAAACTTACTCTTTTGATCGTTGATTTGATGAGAATCATACGAAAGTGTGTAAGTGCTAATGAAGATTGCTATATTTTCAAAGGTAAATGGGTATTTGTCTCCAGAATACCTGCTTCGTCTAAGAAAGAGAGACAAAAGTCAAGATACCTAATATCGTTGTCAGGAGAAAGGACACTGGAATTCAGAGTGCCCTACGAGAAAAGAGAAGAAACAAAAACAAGACGAAACAGAGAAGAGGGATTCAGAAGAAGAAGAAATTGAAGATGATGAAGAACTTGTGCCAGTAAAGACATGGAAATGGAAAAATTGACAATGTGAGCCGATGCGTTGGCCCTAATGTGAAATTTCATACTACCTTCTAAAAGAGAATAGACCAGAAAGAAAACGTAGGTGTCTCTTGGTCTTGACATTGTATAATAAGGTTGGCGTGTTTTGTTTTTACTCACACTTTATGAAATTGTGCTCTTTCACCTCTCTCTATCCCTCTGGATCATGTTTTAGTTAGAATTGAAATGGAAGGATGTTTTCCTTCACGCACGCTCTTTAGGCATGCAAGTCGGTAAACAATAGTCAGTCTATTCATCCATCATTTTGTGTCTTGATGTTTCCTAAATCACACACTGATGCCATAAAATAACGGGTTAAATGGGTTTTGTAGTGTTGGGAGTGGGGAGTGGGGTGTAGGTGTTTGGCAGAGTTGGTCATTGCAGGTGAGGGCTTAGGTGCTTTCAAAAAACTTTTTCTTCTTCACTCTGTGTTGATAGTATATTTCGGGTTTGTATTATCTCCCTTCTGTGTTGATAGTATATTTGGGATTTGTTTTTCCTCTTCCCTCTGTGTGTGCGTGTGTGTGTGTGTGTGTGTGTGTGTGTGTGTGTGTGTTCGCGTACGTTGTGTAGATCGTATATTTGGTTGTTTTTTTCTTCTTCCTCCCGAGTGTGGATAGCATATTTGGGGTTTGTATGTGTTAGCGACGTTGTGTGAATAGTATATTTGGGGTTTGTATGCGTTCGCGTACGTTTGTGTGGATAGTTTATTTGGGGTTTGTTTTATCTCCCTTCTGTGTTGATAGTACATTTGGGGTTTGTATGTGTTCGCGTACGTTTGTGTGGATAGTTTATTTGGGGTTTGTATTATCTCCCTTCTGTATTGATAGTATATTTGGGGTTTGTTTTTTCCTCTTCTCTCTGTGTATATGTGTGTGTGTGTGTGTGTGTTCGCGTACGTTGTGTAGATCGTATATTTGGTTGTTTTTTTCTTCTTCCTCCCGAGTGTGGATAGCATATTTGGGGTTTGTATGCGTTCGCGTACGTTTGTGTGGATAGTTTATTTGGGGTTTGTATTATCTCCCTTCTGTGTTGATAGTATATTTGTGGTTTGTATGCGTTCGCGTACGTTTGTGTGGATAGTTTATTTGAGGTTTGTATTATCTCCCTTCTGTGTTGATAGTATATTTGGGGTTTGTTTTTTCCTCTTCCCTCTGTGTGTGCGTGTGTGTGTGTGTGTGTGTGTGTGTGTCTGTGTGTTCGCGTACGTTGTGTAGATCGTATATTTGGTTGTTTTTTTCTTCTTCCTCCCGAGTGTGGATAGCATATTTGGGGTTTGTATGCGTTAGCGACGTTGTGTGAATAGTATATTTGGGGTTTGTATGCTTTCGCGTACGTTTGTGTTGATAGTTTATTTGGGGTTTGTGTTATCTCCCTTCTGTATTGATAGTATATTTGGGGTTTGTTTTTTCCTCTTTCCTCTGTGTGTGTGTGTGTGTGTGTGTGTGTGTGTGCGTTTGTCCCTATAAAAACTCACTTTATCCCTATCAGATACACGCTAAATACCTGCCTGCAGTAGCGTGTATTCAGGTCAGCCACTTGCAACACTGTTGCCATTCATCCCCTAGTGTTCAGTACAGTGACGTCACTGACGCTGGAAATTTTGAGACTATAAATATCGACTTGGGGATTTCCACATTTTGTAGCTATACATATATACTAGAATTCATAAACAGGAACGTCACTTAAGCTGAGGCTATAAAAAGATAGTGGGATTTTCCAAAGGAAAAAACCACAAGTTGGAGCTATAAATAGATAGTGGGATTTCATAGGAATTTCAGCTGATTATAGATACATAGGTATTTATCCACGATCGTCACAGAAGTTGATATTGTAAGTAGTTACTAATTTTATCCATCTTATAGTGTGTGTGTGTGTGTGTGTGTGTGTGTGTGTGTGTGTGTGTGTGTGTATGTGTGTTCGCGTACGTTGTGTAGATCGTATATTTGGTTGTTTTTTTTTTCCTCCCGAGTGTGGATAGTATATTTGGGGTTTGTTTTTTCCTCTTCTCTCTGTGTGTGTTTGTGTGTGTGTGTGTGTGTGTGTGTGTTAGAGTGAGTGTGTCTGCGCGCGTATGTTGTGTGTGTGTGTGTGTGTATTGGTCTCTGTTTGTCCCTATAAAACTCACTTTATCCCTATCAGATATACTCTACCTACCTACCTACAGTAGCGCGTATTCAGGTCAGCCACTTGCAACACTGTTGCCATTTATCCCCTAGTGTTCAGTACAGTGACGTCACTGACGCTGGAAATTTTGAGACTATAAATATCGACTTGGGGATTTCCACATTTTGTAGCTATACATATATACTAGAATTCATAAACAGGAACGTCACTCAAGCTGAGGCTATAAAAAGATAGCGGGATTTTCCAAAGGAAAAAACCCACAAGTTGGAGCTATAAATAGATAGTGGGATTTCATATGAATTTTAGCTGATTATAGCTATAAATAGATACATGGGTGTTTATCCACGATCGTCACACAAGTTGATATTGTAAGCAGTTACTAATTTTATCCATTTTAGTCTAATCCATTGTAACTTAATTTTCGGGGATATGTTTATTTTCCTTTAAATTCTGGGACAATTTCGTCATTTTAGCGTTACTTTTAGTCACATGCATTTTGTCGTTGAGCATTTCCTTGATTATAGCTATTTATAGCATCATTACAATTATGCAAATTTTTGAACACCCCAGCAAGATTTCAGGTCTTGGTAATGCCTTATATATAAATCTCACGCTTGTGCTAGTGTATGTATGTCTCTGTCTCTGTTGTGTTTGACCCTCTACCATCATTGTCCCTAGACAATCCCACCATGTTCAATTCCCCTTGACGCTATACAGACCCACCATGTTCAATTTCTATATGTTAAATTCCCCTTGACGCTAGACAGTCCCACGATTTATTCCCATGTTCAATTTCCCCTTGTCCCTAGACAGTCCCACGATCTATTCCCCTGTTCAATTCCCCTTGTCCCTAGACAGACCCAAACTCTATTCCCCATGTTCAATTCCCCTTGTCCCTAGACAAGCCCAAACTCTACTCCCATGTTCAATTCCCCTTGTCCCTAGACAAGCCCAAACTCTATTCCCCATGTTCAATTCCCTTTGTCCCTAGACAAGCCCAAACTGTATTCCCCATGTTAAATTCCCATTATCCCTAGAGTGGCCCAGCAATTTTCCCCATGTTAAATTTCCATTGTCCCTAGAGTGGCCCAGGGGTGTTTTTAATGGTAATTCCCATTGTTCCTAGGGTGGCCCCATTTACTACTTTCTAGTTTTCAAGCTGACCATTTTTTTATATCTCACTTAAACAATTTAACATAAACACTCACACTCACATCGGTAGAGTCAGAACAGACGTGTTACAGTATTGAGGGGCATGTTATCTTGTTTTTTCTTCAAACTAATAAATTTGGGGTTTGTATGAAGTAAAGAACCGAAAGTACAGTGAAACTCAAGGATGATGACCCAATCTGGCTGTCTCTTGATGCGTGTATTTACTTAAGAAGAAATATGACCTCTAAAACACAAAGAGATACGGCAAGCATGATTAGATTAAACACAACGATGTTTTCCTTCACGCCCGTGTAATTTAGAGTTTCAATCGTCTTTGAAAACAAACTTGGTCTCCTTTTGTAGTGCTTGAAATAATAAAAAACTGAAAAATCTTAAGCACTTTGCTATAGATAATTTCATCAACAGACTAAACAACGTAAATACCGTTACAACAATAGAAAGCCTTAAAAATTCTATCAAAAAGAAATGCATCAAAAAAATTAAAGATTAATGATAACTAACCAATGAAACCGAATTTAACAAAGGCAATGACATGTGAAGAAATGCCTCTCACTTTGGAAAGGTAGGCGAATGTATTCTGTCATGCACCATCAATTTGAAAATAATTATAAACAGAGAGAAACCGGAATTCAAAATTCAGTTGTTTTTTCCTTCAAAATTGTTTCGTTTCTTTTTTCTTTTTTTTTGGAACAAATCTAAGCACTAATATAGAGTGGAAAAGGGAAAATGCACATACAAGCTTTGATATTTCTGAAAAAATGAGGGGATATTCCTAACGTTCATAACCACCTATATATGCTTGGACTTGTCTGTGACTTATCCACAAAACAAGATGTACATATTTCTGGTCAAGCTGCAAGTGTGTGCGTGTTTTTGAAAATGGTAAAAATGGGATATACAATTTTCTCGTGACACTTATAAAGTGAAGAGTCTGTGCAAGTGTCAAAAGCCAAAGTCATGTAAGTTTTGTATTTTGTACCGCTTGTAAAGATTTCCACTTTAGAAAATGTGAAGTATCACAAGTTATTATCACAAACCGAAGTGGAACATAGGGGCTTGCAAGAAAGAAAATAACCCAGACAGTTGGTGTCATCAAGAGTGCTTGAGACGGTACCCGAACTTGCTTGCTTGCTTACTTGAATTAAAGTGATTTTCGCTCTAATGGAGCATGTATCACTGGTTTAATAACGCACCGCGTGATTTTTAATTACTCCTGGGGAAGGAAAAAGAGCCTCATCCCCCCAGGCTTTTATGTACTCACAGACTATTTTTAAATTTAGCCACTCACGTGTAGGACTAACTAGTCCTTAACAACCTGACTGAAAGGCTTTAAACATGAGTGGGAATTGTCTCACCACACACTCATTTTTCTGTCCGAGCGTGGTAAAGGAGGAAAAAGGTGCTCAGCAAGACAGCCGTGGATGTTAAGTACTCACCAAAACGCTAGCCCTTACTTATTTCAAATCAAGTCCCGTTTTTGCTAATGGACAATAAAAAGTATCAATAATGTGTTAACCACCTGAGCAATTAGTTCAAATCTAACGAATCTGTTAAATTTCCTACTTCCTAACATATCTGTCTAATATTAGCACTTAGTGTACATAAAAATAGCCATACTGATCTTATTTACATTATTATGTCTAAGCGACATATACCAGTTTGGTCACTGTTAGGTTTAAAAAGTTAAGATTGTTGCGTTGTTCCAATGGGTCAAGTTTGTTTCGAGAATAGCTTAGTCAAGGAGGGATACCAAACCAAAAATGGTTCCCTATTTAATAATAAGCAATCTTTTGGAGCCCTAAAAAAAATCTGTTTTTTCTGTTAGAAGGTAACACCTCTCTCTTTTGCTTTCACGTTCTTTCCCGCACTCCTAGTCTCATGATTCTTGACATCAGGAAATGCGTAGCCATGATGGGCGGTAATGTAAGCAGCGGCAGCAGCAGAGGGGCTGTACAGACCGAAACTTTTTGCACAATAAACCCCTCCAGGAAACTATTCCTCGATAGAGGGCTTATTTCGACGAAATAAACCCTTCTATTCAGAATACAGGACAAAAAAAAATGTCCCCCGAAAACTCGAAGAGTTTCCAGGGACAAACTCGTTGAGTTTGCACTGACAACTTGGGTTACTTCAATAAATCTGAAACAGTTTCCGTGGCGGGGTCGTTATTGAAAAATCCATGGGTCGGGTCCATCCCCTCTGCTGCTCTGGGAAATGAGTTTCCAAGGAAAAACATTTTTATGTTAGCGGAATTAAATCATTGACAAATAAATAATGGCAAATATTGGAGAAGCACATACGACTAGATTAGCTCGAGAACGTCTCGAAGCAATTCAGAAATTTCTTCCTGTCCGTGATAGTGTCAGACAAAAATTACAACTAAGACAGCAAGCACGGGAAGGCTTTGCAGAGACTACGGAGGAATTATTTAAACCCGTGACCAAAGCTACTGAAAAATCCGCAGCTGTTACCAAAGAGGCTTTAATAGAGCAAAGGAAAATTTTACAGGATATTTCAGCTGGACTTAAACCCCCGCCTCCACCCGATGAAGTTGTTGTGTCAGTACCTGCTGGTAAGCGAGTAACAGGGAGAATTACTGACCCCGCCAAAAGATTTACGCCGGATTATATTGAACTTCTTAAAAATGTACCAGAAGAGAAATTACCTGAGACAATACTGTTAGGATTGATTAGAAGAGATGTGTCTTTAAACCCAGAACACGGTTCTATGACAGATGATAATTTTATCAAATATTCGTATCGTATACGTGAAAATAAAAAACAAATCAGCAGGGACGATACAAAATACGATAGACTTGTAGATGCTATACGTAAACTTGAAATTCCACCATCGCAACCTCAAGAAGAAAAATCACCGTTGCAACACACAGAACGACAACAATATCCTTCACGGCGAAGAGCAATAGATCCTGACCTAACTCCGTTAAGTGAATACGAGGCTGCATCTGAAGGAAGTCCGCGGGGCCAAAAATTCAAACAAACTAGGTCGCCGATAATTAGCTTAACAACATCTTCTGAAAGTTTGCCTCAAGACATTTTATCCCCAAGAATTGTACCATCAACAGGGGAGGGTTTAGGATCCGGTTTTATTGCCTGCCCTAATAATATCATCGATGATGTATCACGGTTGGAAGTTCTCATCGGAGGAAGACGTGCCGGAAACAATTCTCCGGAAATTATAAATGAAGCCGCAGATATCTGTCAGAGACTATTTCAGCGTGGCATCATGGATATCAGCATCTACCGGGGGCTCATTGATGAACTCGCAGACGGTTACCACAGCGACTAATAATTAAATTTGCTAGCAAATTCAGTTAGATAAACAATAATTAAATAAAATGATACTACACGATTCTTTTCGCAGACCAAAAAGTGTCAGAGTAGTAAACTCACGATTACCAGTATACGAGGTTGTTTACGGAGATGGAGTCGGTGATGTTGTTAGGGATTTAGTCACAAGAATCGCTCCGAAAGCTGGACCGTTAGCAAAACAATTCGCGATGAAAGCCGCTGATGTTGTCAAGGATAAAGCCATTGGCACTGTTGGTAGTCTTGCCGGGAAAGCATTTCAATCAATCAAGGATCGACTAGCACAGCTGATACGAAAAAAAAACCCAGTCGAGAGGTTGGTGCCAGTAAAACTACCATCCACTGAAGCTATGCCGGCAAATGTTAGTAGCGTAGTAAATAAGGCCGTAAATCAGAAATTAGCTGAGATCGCAACAGCAGGAATTACCTCCAAAGCGTTGCAAGATAGTGTAACTGCTAATTTGATAGCTGGTA
Source organism: Sinohyriopsis cumingii (assembly GCA_028554795.2). NCBI lineage: Eukaryota > Metazoa > Mollusca > Bivalvia > Unionida > Unionidae > Sinohyriopsis > Sinohyriopsis cumingii. The sequence continues at coordinate 4,628,382 of JAPYKE020000126.1, read as the reverse complement.
GTGGTTTCCGGTGACGATAACATTTTAATTAGATCATCACAAATAATAATAATGTTTGCACGAAAATCCAATGACGCGTTTGATATGTCCAAACCAGTACTTAAAGATGATTCTGTACGTGATTTTCAATATTATTCTTATGAAGCACGTGATCCTAACCAACGCGGAAGAATTGAACTACAGGTCCAGGATACAAGTAGATACTTCTTGCCCGCTGAGGCCTTCATCGAAGTTGAAGGTAGGCTTTTAAAGAATGATAACACTAACTACGGAATCGGCGACCGAGTTGGATTTGTTAACAACGGCATCATGGCGTTATTTAAATCCGCTATTTACATGATAGATGGAAAAGAAATTGAAACAATTCATGATAACGTCGACGTTGCCACAACAATTCTCGGGTTGGCGAGATACTCGGATGATTACACCAGATCAGCCGGACCATCAATGATGTTTGCAAAGGATATAACCGACAGCCCCGAGAACAGGAATGTAACAATGAATAATGCCGGTGACGCAGTTGCATCGATGAACGAAAATTTTAATTTGGGTTTTGCAACACGTAGATCGATGTTAAGTGGAGATGAAGAGTTCTCAGGTGTGATTCCATTGTCTCACATCTTTGGATTCTGCAGAGATGTCCACAAGGTCATATTCGGTGCCAAACACACAGTTGTACTTGTGCGAAAACCTGATGATAATGACGCTATCTGGCGAGATGCTGCTGTTGCCCCTGGTCAGGTAATACTAACTAAACTGTGGTTGTGGATGCCAGTGTTGTCTCCGTCAATCACCGAAGAACAACGACTGTTGTCTTTCATGGACACGGGCGGTAAATCACTGCTATCCTCGAAAACAACAACCACAGACGTTATTCAGGGTGATAATGGTGGGTTGTTTACATGGCATATATCATCGCAACAAGGAGTATCAGCACCACGACATATTTTCATTGCATTTCAATACCGTGCTAGAACAGATAGCCAGGAAAGAAATCCAATGGTATTTGATACACTTGGAGTTTCTGAAGTTTCGTTGAGAATAAATGGGCATCAGGAGCCATCTGAGGATATATTAATAGATTTCGAACATCATCGTGTCGCACGCGCGTATCATCGTCTGATGTCATTTATGGGGCGCGACCTTAATGTAGACACTGGCCTGCAAATATCACAGCGAGACTTTATGAGTTTATATCCGATTTATTACTTTTCGCTGGAACATCTTGATCTGGTTAAACAATCTGTTGTCGACCTACATTTCCGAGCTCGTGTAGGTGTTCCTGCTGGTGGTTACAGAGCGATTGCTGTCATACTCTCCGATAAAGCAATGCTGCTTGAAGGTGTTGGCGGACGAATGAGGGTCATCGACGCTCCAATCGAGAATATGTAACGCAATTAAAATCAAACTTAGGATATAATGTCATACAGTCATGTTAATGTCACCTTGACTTCCGGTCAAACGAAGAAATTGCAATCAAAGAACGCAAGCACGTGCGGGACATCAATAACACTAAAACGAGATCAGATTACTGGTGGTCCAAACAAATTGTCGTTGACTAATACTCAGCTTAAACATTTTAATAAGGCACTAACAGCAAAAACCGGTGTCCGACTTGATTTCTCTGCTGCAGCTATCAAGGACATGACTAAAACCGGTGGAATATTTCCTCTTCTCGCAGCAATACCGGCGTTGATTGCCGCGGCAGCACCAGCCGTAGCAAAAGCCGCAGCACTCGGTGCAGTTGGAACTGCAGCTGGAATGGCACTAAAAAAGGCAACGGGAAAAGGATACAAGAAAAAAAAGGGACGCGGTCTAAGACTACCAGGAACTCCACCATCATGGTATCCAAAAAAATTCTAACGCCGTTGAGCAATTTTGATTTACTCGATGCTGTTAAAAAATTGCGTGTAAAACATTTCAGAGGCGTATTTATGCGAGATCAATTACCGCAACGACCGAATAATCCAGAAACTGGCATTATCAATCTCGACAACAAAGATGGTCACTGGGTTGCTTACGCGATCGATCCACGTGGAATTATCTATTTTGATTCGTACGGTTTAGCACCGCCAGTTGAGTTTCTCAAGTATGTCAGCAGATTTTCTAATGTTCCAGTGTGGCAGTCGACGTTACCAACACAAACATTAATTGATCCGCCCATTTGTGGGAGGGAGGTTTTAAATGTTCTTGATGCAATCTCAAGAAATCCAGCAACTCCTCCTCATAAAGTAGTGTATGAATATACCGCATCGAGAAATGCTAGCATTTGAAAAACAGCAATAAGAATAATGGTGGATATTTACGGAAGACCTTTCACACGAGGAGGTAAACCAAGCACAGATGCTGATCTCTCAAAATATGCGACCAAAGATGAAGTCGATAATCTTTTGAATATAGCTGGAGTTGACCCAGATGAAGTTGCTATTTTCCAAGACAGGCAAGGAAAACTAAGAACGAGCAACATTAAGTGGAATGATATAATTCGCAGAGTTCTTGGAGCTACCAAGGATAACTTCGTTGCATTTAGTGATGGCGGCCGGATCAAGGACTCGAATATATCAATCGCAAGCATCAAAGACAGTATTGATAAAGGTGTTGATAAATGTGTGAAAAAAGCCGGTGACACGATGACAGGCGAACTCAGCATGAGCGGCAACAAAATAACCGCGTTAGCGAATCCCGAATCCGACCAGGATGCGTCAAACAAACAATACGTGGACATCGTCAACGGTAAACTAAATACGCTGCGTGCAGAGCATGATGTTCACGTGGGCGCGTTTACAAGATTTCGAAGAAACTTCGTAAAAACTGATGAGGTCGTGGATAAGTTCTTTGGGACTCCTCCAGTCGTCGATGTAAAACTCGCTGATGTAAAGACCGACATTAACACGATCAAACAAACACAGCAGGATATCGTATCGGGTATTCCTGATATCGTTAACAAAACCAGTTTGATTAAAGTTCCCACTGGAGTTACTCCGGGGCATATCACCAACATCGTATTCACGGTATCATCGGGATTCGCAACATGGTCACGACAAAATAACACTATCAAATATACAGCAACAGCCACCGGTGTTTACAGGTTGTCTGTGTTTTCAGCCGCTAAATTTGAAATCTTCACAACATATCCTTGGAGACATTCCACCGATAAGTATTCCGGGGTTTGCACTGTAATACTAAACAGCGGAACCGAGGAAACATTTATGCTTGAAGCCGAGGACGATAGTTTAACAGCAACATCTTACTGGTTTTGTTTGGAATTCGTCGCTGCAACGCCTCAATTGGTTACCGCGTAATTGAATAATGTCAACGACGCCAGATGCTCAACAATATCGATACAATCAAGTCCGTGAGTGGCAATCTGAGTTAAAAACTGTCATCGAAGTAACTAGTCAAAAAGTAAAAAAATACAAGCGCCGCATAACAGTGCTGGATATTATGGTTTATTCAGTATCTGCCGTTGTTGCATCTGCCGGAGCAATACTATCAGCGGTCACTCCGGTAACTGCAGCAGTCGCCGCCACGATCTGTGTTTCCGCGGCCACAACAACAGCTGAAGTTTTCGGCATCATAGCAAAAAAAATATCATCATGTGCTAACACAAAATTACACGATTACACGACAAAATTAAATACAGCCACGACCGCATATCAGAAATTATCATCGCTGATATCATCATCGTTAGACGTGCAAAGTAGCGACGCTACGATATCAGATTCTGAATTCAAACTAATGTCAGATGCGTACAATGACTATTTGAAAACTAAACAAATAAATAATGTCAATAGAACTGCTTCAACAAATAGTCACAAACACAACACCGGTAAGGACCACAATGATCTCAGTGTCCTCGACGACACCAGAATTCGGTATTAATTTTCGAACTCCAATTCCAGTGAGTGAAATCGCGTTAGCAAAGCTCAGTGTGTATCACAGCTGGCCCAATGTTAGGTCGGCATCATTTGGTGGTCTGCAGCCAAATAATTCATTCGTGTTCGGGAAAAGCAAAGCCGACTCCGGCGAACAGGGTGAACTTGACTGGAATACAATTACACTTCCCACTGGGAGTTATCAGATCGAAGAAATCAATAATGAGATACAACGCCAAATAAAACGAATCACCGGCAAGGAAGCCAAAATATCTATAACAGCTCATGAACCAACGCTGTCTGCGGTCATTGAAATCTCAACGCCAGGATACGCCGTGGATATTTATAACAGCTCAATCCGAACATTATTAGGATGGCCAAAGGCCCCCGAGGTTAAACCTCGTCCACCAAAACCTGAAAAATCGGATTTTATGACCTATAAAGAAGCACTACACGACCTCGAGTACAATTATTATTTACTCCTTGCAGATCAATTACTAGCAAGAAAAAGTACTTTAATGCCCGATACTTGGAGTATAGAAGCTCCACGTGTTAAGGGGGGGCAGGAGCTCCGTGTTTACCGTCTAGATGATATAGAATCTGAATTATTTATTCCGATCAATCTAGTATATAAACAACAGCTACAACTCCTGCGAGTATATTTCCAAGATTATATTTCTGATTTAACAAGTCCGCGTGATAATATTATCACAACCATAGAAAAACTAAACAAACTCGCATCGGCCATGGAAACTATAAATCTAAGAATAATTCAGGCTTTACTGGATCTTAAAGACTATATCGATGATAATTATAGACAGATAGCCAGAGCAGATTTTGCAATTAAATATGGTATTCAAGTGAATGATATTTCAGATTTTAAATTTCCTGGATATAACGTGCCCGAGCTGAGAAAATCAGTCTCTGATCTCATCGATCAATCTTTCGAAGATATTCTTGCCGCGTACGAACGAATAAAACCACAACCTGTTATTCTCAAGCACGACAACAGTACAGCATCCGATGGCAGACACATCTCACCCGGGATCGTAAATATCACAGATGTTATTGCGGTCAATCTTGTATGTGACGTCATCGATGGCAGTTACAGCGCATCAGATACTACGACGGCACAACAGGGGCTTATCCTGTATACGTTCACACCAAGAGACCCCCCTGGTTTTCTGATTGTGCAAGAACCAATCAATCCGGTCTATCTACGGTGTCATAACCCGTGGTTGTCAACGATAAATTTCAAACTCACCGACCAGAGGGGGAATTTGTTGGACCTGCGTGACGAGACTGTTAGTATAAACTTACTGGTGAAGTCCTAACTCAAGGGATCCATAATATTTATAATAGTTTTTTTTTTCTGCACTGATCCATTTTCGTCATTTTATCGTGCAAATACCCTATCAAAACCAGCATAAGTTATCGTTGAAAGTGCTAGCACGCATTTAAAAAAAAACGGTTGTGTATAATGTATCAACCCGAGTACATTCATGCACGAGTTCATATTCATGATAAGCAAATTCTTTACGAGGCAATAAAAACCGCATTTCAAATACAGACATTCCCAGAACAGTATTTCCCCGTTAAAATAGTTATTGACGTGTATGGTGACGAAGACTTCTTGTTAACTCCGTCACAATTAACAGAGCTACAGCAAAATCATATGATCATAGTTTGGTGTCAACGAGAACAGATTATGAACTATTCTCATTCCTGTATTGATGTTGAAACGCTTAAGCAAATCCTGAAAATCTGAAAGCGCCCTTCACTTGAGAAACTCTTTGAGTTTCCAAGGGCAAAAAAAATAATACACTTTTTTTTTTACCCGTGGAAATGTGCTTTACACTCCAAGCGGGGGGGGGGGGGGGGCGCTAGCGTTCTCAGGTTCTACTTTCACTTTGTGCTGTGAGTCACACGCTATGCGGTTTATACTTCCTTGTCGGCCTCGTAGTCAGAAACACTAGTATTTTTGTCAGAAATGCAAGGCATTTCCGTGTCTAGATTCTTTATATAACCTTTTAACCGTCTCACCCTGGTGCTAATTAATTTTCGAGTCTCATACTCTTGTGACAATCCAAGACGAATCTTCTCAACTGCACGGCACAGTGGAATAAATTCAGATACCTGATTTTCAGTTATCCCGGCAAGTGATCTGTAAACACGATCTTGCAAACCCTTAATGAACCTATAACGAGCAGGGAGATTGTTCTTCCCCAAGCGTGATAGCTCATTCAAGGATTCAAAATCTGACATAATTGTTTCAGTGTCTAGTAAAATATTAAAACCTCGCTGTTGTAATTCTTTAATTTCAACAAGTATGGTATTTATATTTTCGTGATTCATATTATTATATATTTTTATATTTTTAATAGAAACACTTTGCATGAGAAACGCTAGCTTTCCAAAACAAAACGAGACAGTCGGAAACATTTATCCCCTGCAAGGGCCTAGATCGTCAAATAACGTTCTAGAACCCCACGAGGACTGCTTCCGACATGACAATACAACATGTAACACGAAACACTTTATCCCCTGCAAGAGCCTCTAGATCGTCAAATAACGTTCTATAGGCTCAAGAGGACGTGTTTAGTGAATTGACAAGGACAAACATATAACACGTAACTTATCCTAAGGACGGACCCCTCTGACTGCCAAGTGACTCAGAGGCACATTTATTTACAAGACGAGACAGCCCTGGCTTCTAGGATCGAGTTCTCTAGCAGGCCCGGCAAACATTTATTTGACAACACAAACAACCTTTACCTCTGATTCGAGTATCACAGCAAGCAAAGGTACAATGAACATGTAATCTTATCCTAAGAGACGGTACAGAACAGACAACCTTTACCTCTGATTCGAGTATCACAGCAAGCAAAGGTACAATGAACATGTAATCTTATCCTAAGAGACGGTACAGAACAGACAACCTTTAACCTCTGATTCGAGTATGACAGCAAGTAAAGGCACAATGAACATGTAATCTTATCCTAACTTATCCTAAGACCTTATCCTATGACGACACAAACATACACAGGTGGGTCATTTTCTACGGTCAGCAGCAGAGCAAAACCATCCATTGAATCGACCATTGGATGGTGCACAAAAGACACCCGCCATTGGCGGATTAAATTTATGGTTTTGCTTGCGCGTGCTGACTTTCGATAGACCCAAAGGTCTTAGGGAGCGATTTCGTATATAACCCAACTGTTACTTGCGAGTTGGAAATTCGCTCTAGCAGTGGGCGGGACTTGTTTAAAATATTTTAATTGTATGTTTTCTTAAGCGCGGTCATATAACAAGCACAGAAGAGCAAAACAGTCGGATATATTCAGTAAAACGAGGATATTGTTTGTAAAAAAATATATATTCTACGGTAAATAAATGATTACATGTTATGAACTCGATAAAATATTTTATCAAGGTGGCTTTCTTAGGGGGAGCAAATCCTCTGACCAGCAACGACAACTCTGCAAAGCGTTACACACTCTCGGAGGAGTTATCGTCGTTTGTGTCAACGATAAGAGTTATATAACAGAATGAAATCTTCTGTTTGAGCTTCTTTGAAAATGCTGTTTTGTAGATCCCATCTGCGACATGCTGTACACAAGGTGGACAAATACCGAAATACCTACCGGCTGCGCTCATTGATTGAAATATTATTTCTTCACGAGTCTCAACATTCACAGATTTCACTGCTCTTCTTATAGCTGTTTTACATTTAACTCTTCCTCGTATGGTATTCTTGCTCTGAGTGATCGCTTGAAGGTTTTCAATACTGTTATCAAGTCTGTTCCCGTTAATATGATCAATGACAAGGCCTTTAGGGATCTCTCCGTTAAAAACCTCATAGACGAAACGATGACATAAATACCTCCCTTTCCTAACAGTAAATCTTAAATAACCAGCATTATCAACTGTACCAACTTGTTTCCTCAGCCTGTAGTTTCTCACTATGCCATCTCGGTTTGCCTCATAATTTGGAATAGTTGGATGTCGGACGAATTCTTGATTCATTATACTATAAGCAAATCATTGTCTAATTCATAATTTGTCTGAAAACTTATTTATGTAATCACGCTCGCATTTGAGAGCGTTATCACAGTCTGGATTTTTTTTATCATAATACCGTTTTAGTTCTCGATAGCGTTTTCCACCACACGCTGAACATAATTGCGTTTTTCCTCGTACTCCAATGCCGCATCTGATACACGGTATCGGTCCTAGACTCCCACCGCGGACCTGTTGAGCATGTTGTCCACAGTATTCGCCTCTGCAGGGTTTGCTACACGGCGCTGATGAATTTAGTTTGATCCACTTGCATTGGTTCATCATATAATATATTTGTCTATTTAAATATTTGTCTTAATTATAATAATGGGTTTTGAAAGACTATCCAGAATAAAACCCATATCAGGTTCTAGATTCGATCTTGACCGGTTAACCGCTGATCCACGACGAAGAGAGTTAGCAGAGGTAATTGGTGTTATCAAGAATGCCAAAGAAGAGTTTCGTCGTGATGGTGCCGCACACACGTGGTCTTCGTATAAAATTATCCTCGGAAACGCGAGCATTTCTCGTGACCGTATCATTGATGCTACCATGAACGATACAATCGCGCGTAACATAATTGGGTATCTCGACGATAGAAGATATTTCGTACAGATAAAATTTATTGTTGGAGTCGGCGAGGGAACGTGGATTATCAGAGACAAACTAGACCCTGTTCTTGATGCCAGAGGCGTTCGTGGAAAAACCGTTCTGTTAAGTAAAGACTCAAAACCGGGAGTACTTGTTGGGATTGATATACCATATTATGCCAGAGCGTATCCTGTGACCGCAGTTGTTTATGGAATTTATCCGATGAAGAAACCACGCGTTGATAAACTCAAACCGATGAAGGTGTCGGTGTTGAATTGTGTAGCTGAGCGAGTAATGGAACATTTTAAAAATGCAATGCGAGGAAACGGCCTAACACCGCTAAGACAAACTAAAATAACAGCGTGGGCGACACGAGTAGCGGATAAAGGAGCGTCAATAAATGATGTTGCTGAGCTAGAGCGATTACTAAAATTTCCTATAACGGTTTCATCGTTAACCGGTGAGGTATTGTATGAGTGTAAATACAATTCCCGTGGAACACCAATAACTATTATCGATCATAACAGTCACGCCTGGACTGACTCGGTTAGGATATTTCCGCAAGACCGTGTTGTGAAGTATTATCCGGAATTGCAAAGCAATTCTGGGAGCATGTTTGATTTTATTTATCAGATAAGTAAAACCGATCCAGTGTCTGTGTGGTTATTCAGAAGTAGCGAAGATGGAGAATATGATCAGTTTGTGAGACCCAACGGGGAAATATACAGAACAATGGCGTTACAGCAGGAAATGAAAAAACTCGCAGAAAAATATCATGCTGGCAACACTGATACGTTACTGACACACTGTTTTACTGTCCCGGGTGTTGTCGCGCATGTAGCCCGGGAACGAAATTCATGGAGACCAACTCCGAAAAGTTTTCTTGCTGATATCCAGCAGAGCTGTGTCGAATACGGACACGGCGGTTTGTGGAATACTCAGTATGATCACCGCGGTATGATATCCGTGGACATGACGGCGTGTTATCCAGGAAGTTTCCTTGGGCGTGGAGAATGCAGCGAATATTTTAAACGGTTTGGCCACGCTGGCAATACCATGACAAGAGTAGCTGTCAACGGTGTTTTACCCGATTTTGACTTGACCGGATTTGCTTGTGTGTCGTCGTTTAAATTCGCTAAGGATTTACATCCTGTGTGTTATGTTTGGTTTGGCAGACATTTCGTTGAGAAGCGATGGGCACCGATAGTGTTATTGCGATACATGCTTGACAGTCGAATACTGTTGTCGCTGACGGTCAGCGAAGCGATTATATGTTATTGTCGTCAAACCGAAGTTTGGTTGCCAACTCCAACGCCGGTTACGTTAGAAGAAGTCATCGAAGATTGGTCACGAGAATATCCAGAAACTTCTATCGACGCTATCATCAAGAAAGCTCCTGAAGTACTTAAAAGCAAACTCAGAAATGATGAAAGCACAGCAAAAGATCTAGGACGAAGAATAATAGGGAAATTCACTCAAGGTGGAGCGTATGATCATAAACAACATCACAGTCGATTAATCATGGACAAGACTGAATTGGATCTTATTGTCGCTGATGCAGCCACGAACAACATGTTCTGTAACCGCAAAGATGTGTTTCTGTCAAACGGGGAAAAACTAGGGACTGTTTTTAGTTATATTGACGGAGAATCATCTCAGTACATACATTTGAGATCTTCGATGCTGGCTTATGTATCCATAAATTTGTTGTCGATGATCAATAGATTCCCTGTTGCCGCAGTGAGAGTTGCAACGGATTCATTTTATATTGATAAAAAACACTCAGCGCTGTTGGATAATGTTATATCGGATGATCCATCGTGGGGCTCGTGGAGAATAAAGAATGAAATGTTACACGGATATTGTAAATCGGCTGATGTTGAAATCGAGGATGAGTATCGCAGCGCAGAAATATCTTCGATGGTTTCGTCGGGGGCAACTTCGTTGTTGCCGCCGGTGCACGATCCTGTTACAAGACACAAAACAGTTTATCTGAACGGTCCTGGTGGTTCTGGTAAAACAACTCGAGCGATTGAATTATTTAGAAACTCTGACATGATTGTGCTAACACCCACACACAGACTTGCCAGGGAGATGAGACAACGGGATGTTAACGCGTGCACGTATCACAGTTTTTTCAAATACAGCGGCGGCACGTGGACACCTGAACGAATGGGAACGAAATATATTCCCGAGAAAATCATCTGGGATGAGATAGACACTGTGCCGTTGGATACATTAAAACAGTTTCTGGATTGGCTGCTAAAGAAAAATACCGCAGTGGTGATGTGCGGCGATCATGGTCAACCACCCCCATTTACAGGTGAATCTCCACACGAGTGGCTGAAAACTTTTGTAGATTATTATGAGGAAATAACTAACGATGTTAGAGCACTCGATGAAACGCTGAAAGAGTTTAAGGCACTGATCAGGCTACAAACCAATAAAGTCCAGTGTGAGATAATGCGTGAAATAATTCCAGAGACTTCGCTGAGCGACTTTTGGGAAACGTGGAAACCAGGTGATTTAATTGTGGCAAGTAGAAAGATAGTCAGGGACACACTTCAGCAGCGGTTATTTCAGTTACATCAGAAGAAATTTCCCATGTTGCCAGTGCCGTTGTGTTATAGACCAGCTGATACGCGATTGCAGAATATTGATGTTGATATTCCAGGGCGCCTGACTGCGTCGGGTCCGGAGAAACAGAATTTAGTATTAAATGATATTGTCACAGTTGATGTTGATGCTGTTGAACAGGCACTGAAAATGAGCAAATCCCCGTGGACGCTAGGATACGCTATGACCATCCACAGTTCGCAGGGACTAACTATTTCAGATACAACAGTTTGGATTGTTGATGATCGCATCGAGTGGTCAAATTTAGTTTATTTAGCCGTGTCAAGAGTAAGAAGGATAGGTCAGTTACGAAGAATTGTATTAGATGATGTTGTCAACGACAGCTCAATCGCTGATGACACAATAAGAAAGAAATTAGCCGGTTACAAACAGAGCGACAAAAAAAATGGTAGAGAGTTTGATCCCAAACAAAGTTTGGATGTTGAATTTGTAATACAATTACAACAACAGCAGAATAATCACTGTGCGAGTTGTAATTGTTTATTGCTGTGGCAGTATTCGAAAAACGACCCAAGGCAATTCACCGTAGATAGAATAGATAGCAGTCGCGGTCATACACGTGAAAATGTGATGTTGACCTGTCTTGAGTGTAACCGACGCAGAGGTGTTGCTGCAGTTATTTAAATGATTGAATCACTTCAGTGCGGATCACTTTAGTGATCGGGGTGGTAATTGTGTATCCTCGGGAATCACCTGAAGTTGCTCGCGTTTAAATCCGCGTTGAGGAGCAGTCGAATCTAATCTGTAGATTGCGTTTCTCCCAGTTGATCTGGTTATGCTGGATATCTTATGTGTAGTAACACTCCATGTGGGATCGGTTGCTCTTTTTTTTCCTCCTTCTAGTTCGCCTGGTTCGTATAAATACCTAACGGTGACATTACCCAGCAGTGGGGACGCTAGCGTCCCTGGCTGCGTTGAAACATTTTGTTGCTGTTGTCCGCGTTCACTGACGCGGGGTATATATTTTTTTGTGATTGCATTTACAGGTCTCATGTTTGTTGTTCTGGTAATTTCATTATTCAGTGCGGCTATCACGTTTGGCAGTCTTGCAACCCATTCACGAGATCTCGTATCGTAAATGAATTCCCTCGCGTACTGGTATCCGAATAATCTCTCAGCGAGTGTTCTATTAAATCGCTCAACAATTGCCTGATCCCGATGAATTTCAGTATGTCCTCGTCGTATGGTAACGTTATGCTGCTTTGTCAGTGATGACACCGCGCCCTGAAATTCCTTGCCAGGATCAACTTGTAATAATCGTGGCCAGTTTAGAGGTCCTCGTTGATAAATTCGTTTAAACGCAGAGGCGACTTCGGACGCTGTTTTAGTCGCTAACGGTTCTGCTTCTTTGTATCTACTGGCAACATCAACTACTGTTAGCGCGTATTTGTATATTTTTCTACGGACAGTATCATGAGGCAGGAATAGTATGTCAGCCTGATGAACTTCATTGGGCACACTAACATCAAAATGTGCAAAGTTGATTTGTCGAGGTGGTGGTAAGTAGATTTGCCATATTGCTTGTTTTGATAGCCAATTTTTGGCAACCTCGCGTGTTACTGATGCAGCGTTGGCGAGTTTATTAATTGCTGAGTTACCTCTCCAGTATCCGATTGGGGAATAATAAATCGCTTGCATTTTTATTTAATTATCCAGCGCCTAATACTAATTTAGATTTCATCGCTGATCTTACTAACCAATTAGCGAGTGACTCCTTAAATGATTTATTTTTTATGGCGCTTAGTGCATGAATTAATTTCACATCCGCGATATGCCTGTCTTGTAGATCTTTACTTCGATAAGCAACATCATGTATGTGACACGCTGCGTCGATAGCGTTTATCGGATACTCTCCCGGTTTTGGTTTAGATTGTTCATCAAGTCTGATATCTAGTCGGGTCCCTGGACCGCAGTAATTGTATCCTGGGAGATGTTTTTCTCCGGGATACTTTGCCCAGGGAGTTCCGGGGAGCTTTCCAAGTTTGGCTGCAATGTCACCTCCGCTAAATTCTCGCTTTTTTTTTGAAATCTAAATTTTTTTGTGCCACATCGCGTACACTTACCAGAAAGTGCTTGTCTGTTATTTTTTGTTGTAATGGTTGTTAGATCATTCGTAGGGGTTCGTGCCTTACACTTCACACAATATAGATCCATAATTATTATTCTTTATATACAAATGGAAATTACAGATTTTTCTGCGACAAAAAAGAAAGAGCCAGTTAAGCATAATTCAGTGCTACCAAACTCTATCCGCGCGATTATAATTGGGCCATCCGGTTCAGGTAAAACACAGCTGTTGCTGAACTTGATAATGAAGTGGATGAAATGGGATAAACTGTATTTGATAGCTCCATCTGTAGATGATCAACGATGCTATAACGTTATAAAAGATTTTAATGAGAGTGCAAGCGCGCTGAGTAAAGACGGTGAGGATGTTGTTGAATTTATCACTGATATCGAAGAAGCCCCCAGCGTCGAGGATCTTGATGAATCAATTAACAACCTAGTAGTGTATGATGATGTTATGTTGGACAAGCAAAAAAATCCCGCAAGAATATTTTCCCGGGGACGTCACAAAAACACTGATGTGATTTATGTTACTCAGCGTTATACACAAATTCCTAAAGTAATCAGGGATAATTGTAATCTTCTTGCGATATTCAATGGAGTTGATACACATACACTGAGAAATATTCATCAAACCTGGTGTGGTGGCGATATGGATTTAAATAAATTTAAAAATTTCTTCAGTCATGCTCAAAGAAAACCTCACGGATTTGTGACAATAAATTTACACGATCCCAGAACAAGATACCGTATTGGACTTGATACACTATTTGCAACATAAAAATGTTTTTCCTTGGAAACTCATTTCCCAGAGCAGCAGAGGGGATGGACCCGACCCATGGATTTTTCAATAACGACCCCGCCACGGAAACTGTTTCAGATTTATTGAAGTAACCCAAGTTGTCAGTGCAAACTCAACGAGTTTGTCCCTGGAAACTCTTCGAGTTTTCGGGGGACATTTTTTTTTGTCCTGTATTCTGAATAGAAGGGTTTATTTCGTCGAAATAAGCCCTCTATCGAGGAATAGTTTCCTGGAGGGGTTTATTGTGCAAAAAGTTTCGGTCTGTACAGCCCCTCTGCTGCTGCGGCTTCTACCAGTTGACTGAGGGGGTATCCAGTGCAGGCTTGTCTGTAGAATTGGGGAAGAACTCTGACCCCTAATCCCCATTGAGAAGGTCTTGGTTTAAAGGTGTCTAGAGATTTGTAGGCAACGTATTGTATGGCTCTAATAAACTGCCCTGCTTTGTTGACGTCATACAATGCTTGATCTAGCCCTATTTCGGTGTACTTCTCAACGAGGTTCAGCGTACCCCTCCTCCTCCTCAACCGCCTCAATTTCCTCTTCTGGTTCTGATACTAATTCTTCAGTTGAGGTAGATAGTTTCAAATCCGCTGCTATGGTGTCTGTCGCTGTTATTGTTGTTGTGGTTGTTCTTTCAGCTGAGATTGCCTGTAGTATTGGAGTGAGAAAAGAACGTAGTGCCTCCGATAATTACATTTGAGTTTGCCATACCGTTTGTCTAACATAATTGGCCCTTTGTTTTGCCACCACTCTTTCCGGGACGGGTTGTTTGTTAGGTATAGTCGGCTGTTGACTAGATGCTATTTGTGTTCTCGAGGTGGGTGGAGTGTTCACTGGCTAGGTCTGCATTTCTTGCTCCCGCTGCTGTTGCGTATATTTCTTCCCTCCACACCGAGTTCTGGGCCTAATTCTTTTAATTTCGTTGTACCCGAACTTACATTATCCATATTATCACCAACAAAAATAAACGCACAGACCTAAAAGAAACACTCACTCACTTTTTACAGAACATTACTATTTTTAAAATTTTGATAAGCGACGGAAACGAACAACTTAGAGTCACACTTTCTAACCAAGATAAAGAAATCATGTGCTGATAGAGTCACTTCTGTATTTTTTCTTCTAACTGACGAACATATCATAGGCAATGGAATGTTATTTCTTTTCGAGAGTATGGGGTAGCCCTGAAAATTTGTTTTTTTTTGGGGGGGGGCCTTGAAGCTATGGCGATCGCTTAGGTTATAAGATGGCGGCCTCCTCTGACGACAGGCTTTCTCACAGGATAAGGTCTGCTTCTTCGGAAAGAGAAGAAGAACTCTTTGGTGTCGATACAACTGTTGACAAAGCCTCTGTCAGGTTCATGCTGCTGCTGCTGTTGCTGCTCTCTCTGCTGTTTATGAAGTCTGTACTTCTCCGTCCATTGTTCTTTCTCCTCCTTGAATTCCTCCTTGAAGAGCTCTTCTTTCAGCTCTTCAGTGACTTTCAACATTATGATATTGTCTATCTCTTCAGGTATCGGTATCAGACTTGTCATGACCCTCTGCAAATTCACATAGGCTTCGTTCAACTTGGCTAATATTGAGCACATCTTCGTAGGAAGATGAGTCGACAATGGATGGGCAGACTGGAGACTGCCCCGTTTTTATTTTCAAAGCGTGGACGTGAAGGAAATCATTACTACACGGTTTTCGAGTCGAACCGTTCGAACAGTGTTATGGGAGGGATAGAGAGAAGTCAAAGAGCATAAATCAGGATACCTATGGTTAAACAAACCAAAAAGGCATTTTTTTTCTTCAAAACACAACATTTTTATTCCAAATTACTTAACACTAACAAACAACTCTAACATTTTTTAACAATAATCCAACAATATAACATCAAACATTTGTTTCTAATCACAAACATTTTTTTCAACTCACACATTATTTTGGACAGGGCTGACAACACGTTATGAATGAAATTGTGATTTCCACTGTTGGAAGTCATTAGGCCATTGATGGACAGACACTACGTTTCCTAGTTAGAGACAAAAGATAAGCATACTGGTCACAAAACCATCGATCTACTTTCTCATCGTTTCTAGAAGAATGACGATCAAAATAAGTCACTAAATGTTGTAAAGAATAGCCCAGACTAAGATGATGCAGAAAAAACACACAATATTGTCCACACACCAAGGAATCTGTGCCTTGTTATTTCACATTATTGAATCGTGTGGTCTGAGCATTTCTTCTCATAAAGTCGATGATATCGTCTTCCAAAGGGGGCAATCCGGAATCGAAATGTTCCACACATCCTTCTTGAGGAAAGTAGACGGCTACCCAGTGGGTTCCTGGGAGATGACTGTCGTCCGTGTTGATCACATAAGCTTGATGGCCTTGAAGTTTGCGATGAGGGAGTTCATCTTTAGCACAGACGACAGGATTCCAAGAAGCAGTGTACGAACTGTGGTTCAAAAGGTAATAAAGTTCCCAGGTATCCATTTGTGTGTTTTTTTTTCTTCACAGGTAATAATAAGTCATCAATTCGATCCTGACTTTTTGCTTGAAAATGTCTGAAAAGTAACCGTTTCTTCGCCTTGTCTCTCAACTCTGATCCAAGTGAGCTTCGATGCGATGGATCTCTTGAGTTGTTAATGGAAGACAATAATGTTCACGCAAGCCTTTATACCACTGTTGTAACACGTCTTCTTCCGAGATGAGACTCCAAGCTTCGTCCAGATATTCGTCCAATTTTTCTTCTTGACTCAGCATCAGGCATTTATTGTGTTGAATTTGACTGGGATGATCGTTATGACATCCATAGCAATCTTTCTTGATCAATTCCTTAATTTTTTTTCTGTCAAGACTATAGCATAACAGGAAACTAAATGTGATTCGTGTTCTGGCCATCTAGACTTCATCATGATGACTTCTTCGTCTTTGTCTTGGGGTTCTCCTTCCTCAGGATCTTCAAATTCCATGTCCAAAGAATCCCTACTATATAAACATTGATAAAAGTCTAATAGTGTAGAATGACTTCTCTCAAACTGTTGGTTTATATCGTATTGTCAAATTCAGCATACAGGATGACGTTTACGTATTATCTGCGAGTAGATTTTCTGCAAACTGAAATTCCACACGCATCTGGCCGGATTTTATAGGGTGAAAATGTCACTCGTCGCTGTCTTGACTTATAATTCGTTAGAGAACCGTTTTCGAAAATGGAGTTTCACTGTAACTTTCCCTTTGGAGAATGGAATATTTTGTCCCAGATCTCCTTTTATAGCAATGTTGACAGTGTTTAAATACGACTTACCGACGGGCAAATAGTGAGGATGTACAAATTCACGGTGTACGTGATAGGTGTTTGCACCTTCCTGGTCATTGTTTGTGGTACTATCCACTTTGAAAGGAATGACACGCAGTAACGGCACAGAGGTGTGTCCCACCACGTTGTACTCCACCACATCGGAATACACAAAGATCAAATTAAGTCCTTGGTTCAGTTCTACAGGGTTTCCGAAAGCTCTGTAAAAATCCATATTACTGTTGACCTTGGGGCTCAATTTGTTTGCGACCATTTCTGCATGTCCACCCAAAATTTCAAACAAAATACTATTGAACCTGAGAGACAATGTGTCCGTATCTTGAAATTTGATCATGAGACGATGAGCCACTTTATGGTACTCAATCTTCACACTTTTTTTTGCTCTGTTCAGTGCTTTGCCAAAGGCTAAGTTGAACCTGTCCGCAATAGTGTCCACCAAATGTTCACCACTAAAATAATAACCTGAAGGATTTTTCAAGGTGTAGATAATGAAGGCTGGATTGCTGGCTGACCATGTGTCTCCTAAAAACCCGATTTTAGTGATTTCTTCTTCCAATTGGGCATTCAGGATTTCCACCTGGAAAGTGTTTTGCTTTTCGGTGATGTTTTTGATTTGTGTTGGGTTAATGATTTCCACCAAAGCCACTTCCCAATGGGCTTCGTAATCTAATTGGATGGTTTGAGGTAACTTGACCGTGTAACAGCACAAAGTGTTGTTGGGAAACACCTCCATAGAACTGTCACTGGGTAAGGTTAAGTAAAATTGGTTGTTATTGTTCATAATTCCAGAGTTCTGTGACTGTCCGAGGGTTTACTGGAAGTCAGATGCGTGTCTCCGCCCAAAATGGGGTTGTTGTTGTTGTTGTTAGAGTGATGACTGACACTGGACGCAAGATTCCCGTTCTTCCCGTTCGAGGAGAATTTCAGGGAGGGATTAGGAAGCAGGTAAGCGATGCAACTGCTCAATACAATGGTCCACAACTGTTTGTCTCCTTGTTGCAAACTCAAATCGGCAATGGCTCCACCGATGACACAATACACCACGAAGGTTTGGCAGAAAAAGACGATTTGCGTTTTAGGCACACGTTCTCCATACCACACCCACAAGGGTTGTTTTTGTAAATCTTGCAGAGAAGAATTGGGTGAAGGAGTGATCGCAGTAGCTGAATCTGTGTGAAAGGGAATGATGGTCACTTCTTTTTATAGCCGATGACGTGCGAAGCGTCCATGCAAGAATGAAAACTGGGCGGATATCCTTTCCAACGTACTTTGACTTCTTTGACACGTCGTTTGCCCACCTTATGGTTTCTGAGTTTGATAATGCCTTTGATGTCGTACACGTCGTATTTTTTGGTGACACGACTTGATTTGAAATAAGTACGGGCTAGCGTTGTGGTGAGTACTTAACATCCACGGCTGTCTTGCTGAGCACCTTTTCCATCCTTTACCACGCTCGGACAGAAAAATGAGTGTGTGGTGAGACAATTCCCACTCATGTTTAAAGCCTTTCAGTCAGGTTGTTAAGGACTAGTTAGTCCTACACCTAAGTGGCTAAATTTAAAAATAGTCTGTGAGTACATAAAAGCCTGGGGGATGAGGCTCTTTTTCCTTCCCCAGGAGTAATTAAAAATCACGCGGTGCGTTATTAAACCAGTGATACATGCTCCATTAGAGCGAAAATCACTTTAATTCAAGTAAGCAAGCAAGCAAGTTCGGGTACCGTCTCAAGCACTCTTGATGACACCAACTGTCTGGGTTATTTTCTTTCTTGCAAGCCCCTATGTTCCACTTCGGTTTGTGATAATAACTTGTGATACTTCACATTTTCTAAAGTGGAAATCTTTACAAGCCGTACAAAATACAAAACTTATATGACTTTGGCTTTTGACACTTGCACAGACTCTTCACTTTATAAGTGTCACGAGAAAATTGTATATCCAATTTTTACCATTTTCAAAAACACGCACACACTTGCAGCTTGACCAGAAATATGTACATCTTGTTTTGTGGATAAGTCACAGACAAGTCTAAGCATATATAGGTGGTTATGAACGTTAGTAATATCCCCTCATTTTTTCAGAAATATCAAAACTTGTATGTGCATTTTCCCTTTTCCATTCTATATTAGTGCTTAGATTTGTTCCAAAAAGAGAAAAAAAGAAACGAAACAATTTTGAAGGAAAAAACAACTGAATTTTGAATTCCGGTTTCTCTCTGTTTATAATTTTTTTCAAGTTGATGGTGCATGACAGAATACATTCGCCTACCTTTCCAAAGTGAGAGGGATTTCTTCACATGTCATTGCCTTTGTTAAATTTGGTTTCATTGGTTAGTTATCGTTAATCTTTAATTTGTTTGATGCATTTCTTTTTGATAGAAGATTTAAGGCTTTCTATTGTTGTAACGGTATTTATGTTGTTTAGTCTGTTGATGAAATTATCTATAAGCAAAGTGCTTAAGATTTTTCAGTTTCTTTTATTATTTCAAGCCCTACAAAAGGAGACCAAGTTTGTCTTCAAAGACGATTGAAACTCTAAATTACACGGGCGTGAAGGAAAACATCGTTGTGTTTAATCTAATCATGCTTGCCGTATCTCTTTGTGTTTTAGAGGTCATATTTCTTCTTAAGTAAATACACGCATCAATAGACAGACAGATTGGGTCAACATCCTTGAGTTTCACTGTACTTTCGGTTCTTTACTTCATACAAACCCCAAATTTATTAGTTTGAAGAAAAAAAAAAGATAACATGCCCCTCAATACTGTAACACGTCTGTTCTGACTCTACCGATGTGAGTGTGAGTGTTTATGTTAAAATGTTTAAGTGAGATATAAAAAAATGGTCAGCTCGAAAACGCGAACCTATACTGTGACGCTCAGTATTTTGATGTGGTAAGAAGAAATGGTACAACAAACACAAAGAGGGCTTATAAGTTCACATTTCAGTCTGTCTGCACTGTAATGGTAACAACGCAAGAACATAGGGATTATTATGCCACACAGTCCTAGAACAAAACAATGCATCACCCGTTGTAAGCCATTTCATTGGCTATACTTATTTTCTTACCGCGTTCGCTTCGAATTGACTTGAGTAGCTATTCAGACAGTGACGAGAATGGCCATGCTTTACCGAGTCTATCCTATAGGCGATTCATATAAAAAAAATATTTTTAAAAATTAAACTAATGCACGAACAATCGCACCATGGGCAATCCCATGGAAATTGTGTCCGTCTTATTGCAAAATACATCAACATTTAATTTAACCGTGCAGATCTCTAGAACAAACCTCTGATAATGTACATTTTGAAAAGTGTTGTGTGACACGGATCGCCATTGTCGCTTGGTGTCTGCTTTCTTGTTCGAAAAGAGATCGTTTCGTCTTGACTATAAAAATTTAATTTAACTACGTTTTACGCACTACTTGAACTCGTACATTTACGTTGTAGGTGTAAGTCGTCGTTCTCAGTTTTCTGGAAGTTCGCTTTTGCGTTTCTCAGATGTGATACTATATTTTACGGACTGAACGAAACTTCTTTTGGCGTGAAGCAGGACTCGTGGTTTTGTGGCATATGTGGAGAACATTGATGAAAGCTCAGTTATGTCGTCTTCGAAATCGCTGACACGGATTTGAGCTAACACTTCAGCTCTTGTGTGAGGCGACACGGCACGTCATTGCCTTTTACTTTATCAATGAAATCGTTTCATCTTATTGCAAAATTACATTTGACTAGGCTTCATACGCAGCAGGTCCCTGTACATAGGGAGAGTGTCTTAGCGTCAGAGTATTCATTCCACTCTCAAACGATCAAGAAGATGGAAGAGTCAGCACAGATCGACCTGCTGGTCAAATATTTGCTAAAAGTCATACGAAAGCACAATTCACAGGCGAAAGTGGCAACAAAACTTACTCTTTTGGTCGTTGATTTGATGAGAGTCATACGAAGGTGTGTAAGTGCTGATGAAGTTTGCTATATCTGCAAAGGTAATGGGTATTTATCTCCAGAATACCTGCTTCGTCTAAGAAAGAGAGACAAAAGTCAATATGCCTAATATCGCTGTCGGGAGAAAGGACACTGGGATTCAGAGTGCCCTACGAGTAAAGAGAAGAAACAGAAACAAAACGAAACTGAGGAGAGGGATTCAGAAGAAGAAATTGAAGATGATGAAGAACGTGTGCCAGTAAAGACATGGAAATGGAAAAATTGACAATGTGAGCCGATGCGTTGGCCCTGATGTGAAATTTCACACTACCTTCTAAAAGAGAATAGACCAGAAAGAAAACGTAAGTGTCTCTTAGTCTTGACATTCTATAATAAGGATGACGTGTTTTGTTTTTTACTCACACTTTATGAAATTGTGCTCTTTCACCTCTCTCTATCCCTCTGGAACATGTTTTAGTTAGAATTGAAATGAAAGGATGTTTTCCTTCACGCACGCTCTTTAGGCATGCAAGTCGGTAAACACTAGTCAGTCTATTCATCCATCATTTTGTGTCTTGATGTTTCCTAAATCAGACACTGATGCCATAAAATAACGGGTTAAATGGGTTTTGTAGTGTTGGGGTGGGGTGGGGTGCATGTGCTTGGCAGAGTTGGTCATTGCAGGTGAGGGTTTAGGTGCTTTCAAAAAACATTTTCTTCTTCACTCTGTGTTAATGGAATATAATGGGTTATTTTCTTCATTCTATGTTGATAGTATATATAAAGGGTTATTTCTTCACTCCGTGTGGATAGTGTATAATGCTTTTCTTCTTCCCTCTGTGTGGTTAGTATATTATGGCTTTTTTCCTCTTCCCTCTTTGAGGATAGCGTATATTAGGTTATTTATTTCTTCTTCCCTCTGCGTAGATTGTAGATATGGGGTTTATTTTTTTTTTACATCTCACCTCCGTGTGGATAGTAGGTATGGGATTTGCATTCTTCCTCTTCCATGTGTAGATAGTATATTTGGGTTAGTATTATCTCCCTTCTGTGTGGATAGTATATTTGGGGTTTGCTTTTTTCCTCTTCCCTGTGTGTGTGTGTGTGTGTGTGTGTGTGTGTGTATTCGCGTACGTTATGTAAATCGTATAGTTGGTTGTTTTTTTCTTCTTCCTCCCGAGTGTAGATGGTATATTTGGGGTTTGTCCGCGTTAGCGACGTTGTGTGGATAGTATATTTGGGAATTGTATGCGTTCGGGTACGTTTGTATGGATAGTATATTTGGTTTTGTTTTCCCTCCCTTCCGTGTGAATAGCATATTTTGAGTTTGTATGCGTTAGCGACGTTTTGTGGATAGTATATTTGGGGTTTGTATGCGTTCGCGTACGTTTGTGTGGATATTATATTTGGGGTTTGTATGCGTTAGCGACGTTGTGTGGATAGAATATTTGGGGTTTGTACGCGTTCGCGTACGTTTGTGTGGATAGTATATTTGGGGTTTGTATGCGTTCGCGTACGTTTGTGTGGATAGTATATTTGGGGTTTGTACGCGTTAGCGACGTTGTGTGGATAGTATATCTGGGGTTTGTATGAGTTAGCGACGTTATGTGGATAGTATATTTGGGGTTTGTATGCGTTTGCGTACATTTGTGTGGATAGTATATTTGGGGTTTGTACGCGTGAGACGTGTGGATAGTATATTTGGGGTTTGTATGCGTTCGCGTACGTTTGTGTGCATAGTATATTTGGGGTTTGTATGCGTTCGCGTACGTTTGTGTGCATAGTATATTTGGGGTTTGTATGCGTTCGCTTACGTTTGTGTGGATAGTATATTTGGGGTTTGTTTTTTGTTCTTCTCTCTGTGGTGTGTGTGTGTGTGTGTGTGTGTGTGTGTGTATTGGTCTCTGTCCCTATAAAACTCCCTTTATCCCTATCAAATACATTCTACCTACCTACCTACAGTAGCGCGTATTCAGGTCAGAAACTTGCAACACTGTTGCCATTTATCCCCTAGTTTCCAGTACAGTGACGTCACTGACGCTGGAAATTTTGATACTATAAATATGGACTTGGGGGTTTTCCACAGGTTGTAGCTATACATATGTACTAGAGTTCATAAACAGGAACGTCACTCAAGCTGAGGCTATAAAAAGATAGTGGGGTTTTCCAAAGGAATAACCCACAAGTTGTAGTATAAATAGATAGTGGGATTTCATAGGAATTTTAGCTGATTATAGCTATAAATAGATACATGTGTTTATCCACGATCGTCACACAAGTTGATATTGTAAGTAGTTACTAATTTTATCCATTTTAGTCTAAACCATTGTAACTTAATTTTCGGGGATATGTTTATTTTCCTTTAAATTCTGGGACAATTTCGTCATTTTAGCGTTACTTTTAGTCACATCCATTTTGTCGTTGAGCATTTCCTTGATTGTAGCTATTTATAGCATCGTTACATTTATGCAAATTTTTGAACACCCCAGCAAGATTTCAGGTCTTGGTAATGCTTTATATATAAATCTCACGCTTGTACTAGTGTATGTATGTCTCTGTCTCTGTTGTGTTTGACCCTCTACCATCATTGTCCCTAGACAATCCCACCATGTTCAATTCCCCTTGACGTTATACAGACCTACCATGTTCAATTTCCATATGTTAAATTCCCCTAGTCCCTAGACAGACCCACACTCTATTCCCATGTTCAATTCCCCTTGTCCCTAGAGTGACCCAACAATTTTTCCCATGTTCAATTTCCATTGACGCTAGACAGTCCCACGATTTATTCCCATGTTAAATTCCCCTTGTCCCTAGAGAGACCCAAACTATAGTTCCATGTTAAATTCCCCTTGTTCCTAGATAGACCCACACTCTATTCCCCCATGTTAAATTCCCTTGTCTCTATAGTGACCCAGCAATTTTCCCCATGTTAAATTTACATAGTCCCTATAGTGACCCGGGGGGGGGGGGGGGGTCTGTAATGCTAATTTCCATTGTCCCTATAATGCCCCCTTCACTACTAATGTATATGTTCAAAATAGATCATCCATTTATTAGAACCACGCCAATTTTCTCTCTAAAATGCTGTGAAATGTAGTAGATTTTTCAAACGTTAGTTTAATTTTTCGATTATATAATACTAAGACAAAAAGTATCCCATAAATATATACCTTGTAATGAAGCAACATTGAACACTGATAAACAAAACTAATTTTTTTCAGCAGTTTAAACTATAAAAATTGATGTTATAAAAGTAAACTAAAATCAAAGTGCTGTCAACAATGCTCCTTACATTGCTATTGAGACAAATGATGCCTCTAACTTGCATAATATAAATTCAGACCAAAACTTGCTTTAACTGCATTCAAATACATGAAATTGGAGTGTTATCCATACAACTGAACCTGAATGATTGCAGAAAAAGTGCAGTATCCAGTGTGTTCAAGAAACAAAAACCTTAACATCCAAATCAACATTCGTCATTCTGATTAACTTACCCAATAAACTGAATGTAATCTGGTAACGCAGCATTTCACTTTACCTTCGATGTAATCCTTCCGAAATTGCCCACTGCCTTTATTGGATCACTGAACAAATGAAAGAAAAAGAAACATTTTGCATTAGATGTCTAAACACCTTGCAGACCATTGGTGGAAACAAAAAGGAATCAAAACATACCCACCTTACATAATTTATTTCACCAACATAAAGCAGAGGTCACATTTAATTGCATAAAGAGGTACCAAGTCTATTTGTAACTATCAGAAAATCTAGATGATTAATATTTACATCGGAGTTGAGGTACCAAGTCTATTTGTAACTATCAGAAAGTCTAGGTGATATTTACATCTGAGTTGAGGTACCAAGTCTACTTGTAACTATCAGAAAATCTAGGTAATTAATATTTACATCGGAGTTGAGGTACAAGTCTATTTGTAACTATCAGAAAGTCTAGGTGATATTTACATCTGAGCTGAGGTACCAAGTCTATTTGTAACTATCAGAAAATCTAGGTGATTAATATTTACATCGGAGTTGAGGTACCAAGTCTATTTGTAACTATCAGAAAATCTAGGTGATTAATATTTACATCTGAGTTAACATTAAGTCAGTACTCAGAATTTAGTCCCTAACCAGCGCTGAAATGAAACATACAATTATTAGTAATGGTTAAAGTATATACACTACCGGTCTGATAACATAATACTAAATTTCTAGAAGCACAAGTCTCAATGTCAACGTTATTTTAAAAAAAAACACAATGTCCAATGAAAACAAAAGTTTCAACCAGATTCATTTGCATATTTGCATAAATAAATATTTAATGACTGGCAGAATTTCTCCATTATCCCAAATGATTATATTCAGTAATAATAAAATAATAATAATAATAATAATGAGGACTTTGTATAGCGCCTAATCTTTAGAAGCTCTAAGCGCTTTACAACATTAGACAACAACTATAAGATAAAAAAAACCCATAATGATATGATCACAAAAACAAACACCATGAAATTAGAAAATATTAAAACAACCATAACCATGCTGAGAATATTTAAAGTAGGAAACATTATTAGGTCTTTAAGTTTGTTCTTGCAGTCGAAATAAGTGAGTTTTGAGAACACTCTTGAATGTGATCACTGTGTCTTTGTGTCTAAGTTCAGTGGGTAATTCATTCCGCATTTAATTAATCCAATCCTAACTAATATGTTTTAATTAATTAATTAATTAATTAATTAATAATAATAATAATAATAATACTAATAATAATAATGATAATAATAATAACATAATTTCATTAAAAATATATAATTTATACTACAAATACGTTAAGGGTATTTATTCATAACAAGTGATTTTAATTATTTATTTCCTAATTGATCCTACTTGTCCTGACATCAAAAGCAAACAAATTCAATTAAAGTGGATTAAAAAGAGGAATAATTGGTTCATGTTTAAGCATGATAATTTTATTTATAAACAAGTGATAATAAAGATTATACAAATGTCTTCACTCACCTTAATTAGACATGTTACATGTTTGCACCTTATGAAATTCCCATGTTGTTTCTTCATGCAACCTTTTAATTACAGTAACCTCATCATGTACAAAATGATAAATACTGTTTTAGGACTTGTTAATGAGTAATGCAGTGTTAATACTTACTCTTTTGTTATCATTGAATGTTATCTTGTGAGACAAATCGCAAACCAGTAAGTGAACTTATTTTATTTCAGTCTACAATTTTAAAATTATTAAAATTGTGCATGTTTAAATGAATGTAAATATTTAATTTCAAGTTGATTGTAAATAATTTTAAATTTGATTTTTGAATATGTCTTATTTAAAGTCAGCATTCTTGATATATGTCAGCATATTAATTATTAATGTCATTTAATTTTTTTAGTTTACTAATTAAATTTAAAGAAAGAAAGTGATATCATAATACATAGTGATACTGATGTAAGGTTACAAGAAAAAAGTAATGTTAAGTGGTAATTCAATGTATGTTTCTTTGTTTACTCATTGTTACAAATGCATTCTTCTTATTATTATTCTTCCGTTTCCTTAGCACGTTCGCCGGTGCATTATGTATATTAGTTATCTCAAAAGAAGCTTCTTATCTATGCAGATTACTAAGGTCTCACTGGATAGTTTCGTATTTTGACACCTCCCTAATTTTTAAGGTAGAAGGCATGAACGTAATTATCACAAGCCTGGCATTTATAAATTCACACATAAGCTAAATTTATAATGTGGTTCAGATTTACTTTGAGTTAGGTTTGGAAATAGGTTGGCTTGTTGGTGACTGCCTGTCACAGTTAGATTTGCATTGGAGATCAAATGCGTAACTTGGGCTGTAAATGAGCTGTCAACTTGGCTTACGTATTTATGTGTCTGCTACAGAGGTAAATATCTAAAAATCTAGATGGTTGAGGGGTGATGAAAAGTATGCTAATTTGTTATAGTACTAGTGAACTTTATTCATGCATAAGGCACATACTGATTCTTTTAGCTGCCTTGTCACAGAAAAATATTTCTTGTCAAAAATGAATGTAGAATTTAGGGGTTGGTGGCAGTTAGTTCAGTATAAAAACCACCAGTTGCATCAGGAATTAATCTGATTACTGCAGTCAAAATCTCACATGTATGCTTTCTACAAAAATCATTAGTTTGTTTTTATTTGTATCTTCAGTGTAAAATTATTCTCATTTTTCTGTAATTGGTCATCGTCGGATGAAAATTCACCAGATAAACTGTCCAGTGAGACCTAAGCTAGAATGATCGGTCCCTCAGCGAATACGAGAACTCGCGAGACAAATCTAGCTAAAGCTGATCGCTCGAGGCTGATCGCCAGAAAGGAGTTGCTGTTATACATCAGGAGACTGAGTAAGACTTCCATACGTAAGCAAGGCTAACTTGTGTAGAAAAGTTAGCAAAATGTCGAATCTGCTGCTTTTGTTGGTCTTTGCCTCAGCCTTGGCAGTTTTCATCGCTTCATCGGATGGTAAGTACAGATAATGTACACACATGCATTACAATTCAGCGTTATTCATTTAATCGTTCAGATAATCAGCAAAGATGATCATGCTATATTTTAAAGGAAGATTTACAGATAGTTATGCGCGTATAATTTGTTTAAGGGGGCCCCGAGTGGTCGAGTGGTCTAAAGCGCTCTTCGTTACGGATCACTGCCATCTCACCTCTGTCTGCGGCGGTTCGAGTCTAAGATTCAGCCAATGTGGGTATGTGAGAAAGCTTGCCAGTAGCTTCTCGTGGGTCGGTGGTTCTTTCCGGGTTCTTCCTCCACCATTAATACTGGCCGCCATGTATAGCCTATCGTGTGCTGAAAAATGGCGTTAAATCCCACAACAACAACAACAATTTGTTTAAAGGCATACAACCTCAGATTTTCGACTTTTTCTGTTCTTGCAAATGCATGATTTTATGACAAGTATAGTACAAATAATGAGTAATTACACGTCATCCAGCTTCATAAAATGTACACCTGTCAGTTTAATCAATGAAAATGTAATGATTTTCTTTACACGTATATACGGATTGCTAATTAATTATGCGGAAACGGAATTTACCGATATTCCCCGAAGTCGCAATGTCACGTGACGAGCGTCAACAACTATGGAAGTCGAGGTAAGCATGTGTTTCTTTTTTTATGTAATTATTGCCTTATTCTTAATAGTTTTTCGTCTATCCTTCTCCTTAGTTCTTTTTAGTCACGCGCAATAAATGTATTGCTTATAGATTTCTCATTGTATATAATAAATTACAAGAAATAGGAAAAAAAAAACAATGTGATGGAGTAGCAAGACAATAAGGGGTTCCTCTAAGGAGCAATTCTTGAAATTCCCATTCCGTATTACTTGTCGTGTTTGTGAGATTGTGTGGTATGTTGCAAGATAAACTAACTAAAAATATGAGAATTCATATCACTGTAATCAGAACCACTACTAAAAGATCTCGCTAAAGTCGCCTCTTTGACTCAGAATGAAGTTGATTGGCTTGTACATTTGCATTACCACCTCAGGCTCACTAATCCGATAATCGATATGATTTGCGCATTTGTTTTTACGCTTTAATAATAATAATAGTGTTGTGGGCAAGTTCTATTCGAAATAAATATCCATTTCATGGCTATGTCAGTAATAAACATATGGTACATTGTTATGTGATAAAAGTATTAGCTTCGACAAGTGCAATTAAAAAAAAAAAAGCCCCCTTATATTACAGTTGAAAAGTTTGTGATTTTTCTGCCTTTTATCACATATGATTTAATTATAGATTTCAGATAACACTGTAAGTGAATCAGTATCTCGGACGTCATCACTTCATGACAGTACTGACAGCCCAGACCAACATCAAGTAAGAGATGTTAGAAGAAGAAGAGGTGTTAGAAGAAGGGAGTCTATTAGAAGGGGTACAGGAAGAGAGTCAAGTAGAAGGGGTTCAAGTACTAGTGGTAGAGGAAGAGTTACAAGGCAAATGAGAGGAAGAGGAAATCAAGGACCGTTACTTAGGAGGACACAAGTGGCAACTACAGCTGAAGCCAGAGATCATCAGTTGAAGGTAAACAAGATTTTTGTTATCCATTACAGTTAGCTTTTTTATTAAGACTTATAAATTTATGATTTATTTTTTGTCAGTTTTTTTCATAATGTTGAATTCATTTCTTATAGGAATGCATGGCCAATATGACAAAGGAAGGAAAAGATAACCTTTTGGCTCGAATATGCCAAAAACACCCCCAGCATGGTATTTGAAGTGATAAATGGCTCATCAACAGAGCAACAAGGATATCATTCAAGACTAGGAGGTGAATCACCAATTTGGTGCACATGTAGTAACTGCCATGAAATGCTAACTGATGAAGAAAAGCAGTACTGCAAACATAATGTCAAACTGCTATTCCTGGCTTCCTGTAAGTAATTTTTGTGTAAATTGTCTTTCTAGTTCTACTTTCCATAAGTCTCACGACTGTAATCTGCCTCAATTGCCCAACCAGAGTTAATATTTTTATTATTTAGTATTTATTAATAAAGAAATAAGCAGCTTATTGAAACACTTGTTTATCATTATGTTTGCTTCATTGCCTAACACAAGAATCAATATTTTCCCACAGAACATTTAATGCTTATATCTTTTTGGAATATATTTTAATGACAATTTTTTTAAATTTCTGCAGGACTTTGACCTGGTTGTTTTAGATGAAGTCATGCTTCTTGTTGCACAGAGGTATAGGCAAGCTGTCCTGGCAGCAGAAGAAGACAATGATTACAACCGGGGGAAAAGGCATGCTGCTTATAGGCAGTTTATTTTATGGACTTATGGATACCTTGGTGCTGGCAACAGACATGTCATTCCAAGCTGTTGTGTATGGCGTATAAGGGATAAATACCCAGATAGTTTCAGCCAGTACCGTGGCTTTACTCAAGGAAGACTTGGGTGATCTTTTTAGTGATGTGATGTGTGAATAATAGAATCTATGATGAGGTTTGCACCAAGACAAGGAAATCCCAATCAAAGGTTGGGATTTCATTGTATTGGTACAAACATTGACGTAGATTATTTTTCTCACGCAATTTTTCCAAATAAAAGAACCTTGTAATTTTGCAATATAGTTAGCACATTCAACACATATTAGGAAAGTACTATAATTGCCTCTCACTTCATAAAAAGTCATCAAGTCTTGTACTCATGTATGAAAATAAGAATAATTACCTAAATAGAATCTAGCTTTATATGCTGCTCTTAGAAATAGGAAATAAAGATTTTTTTTTTAATTGTTACATGTTGGAAGTACTGCACAATAAGCATTATGAACAATGTGCTATTGTGTATAAATACAGCACATTGATATAAATATATGAATGAGGGCAATTGGGTGACCTGTCAACACTAATTACTCAAGTTCATGCATTAGAAAATAGAAAAATAAAAGAATTTGATATTATTGCTGTATTATGATGTTTAATTGAAGGATGTCATATAAAAGTAACAATAAGTAATTAATAGCTTATATACTCCTAACCTTTAACTTTCCTCAATTTGGAAAACATCCTGTGGTATGCAGCAGCATGATACTGTTCAGTACAATACTGGGTGCACAGTTCTTACTAGGCATGTAATGACTTTGATGAGATTTTGAATTTATGACTTAACTGGAAATTTATATTTTCTGTCCTGGAAATGTGGCAAGTATTGCTATTACTATTGTAGTGGTACACTACATGAAACTCTTGTGAAATAGCAAGTGAATGAGTTTCCATTTGCAATCTCATTATGATGTTTGATTCAATTGGGGCAGATTCAGATGTTTGATTTGTTTTGAAGAAAACAAACAAATTTGACATAACACATTTTTGGCTGTTGCTGGCTTTGCAGTAGTTCTTGAGAGAATTTGGTTTGTTTTAACCAGTGACACCTATTGCCTGTACGTCTGGAGTTCTACCAAATAGATCAGCTTCTTGTATATGTATGTGTGTATGTCTCAAAATATTTTGTTTGGTGTGTTAACAAAGTTGGAGAAACTAAGTTGCTTTAATTTATGACCGAATATATATATATATATTGAATATTTGTGTATTAAATATATTATAGATGTAGTACCTGATTTGAGATATTAATTTCATGGAAGGATTCTCTTTCTTAGGAACTTGTGAATTTATTTTAAGTTGTACAAAGCATTTCTTTTGTTTTATGCAATTTTTATTTTGCATGAACAAAATTTGTTAAACATTTTATTAGCTACCTACCCAGTAAAGAATGACTATATGTATGGCTATGTTTTAAAAGCAACTGTGAGGAGACCATTTATTGGTATGATACTACTGGTATTATACAGAAAATTTATTAAAAACATAAGATGAATTAAGTTGACTAGCATTGTTATGGGATGCAAAGGATGTAAGGCACAAAAGTATAGGATGAACATGATTGTATTCTTGCACATGCACATTAAGTAAAATGATAAATAACGCATATTCGTATTGAGTTGAGAAAGGAAAACTTATTGCAGTGTTTCATGAATACAGATCAGTTTGTAAATATCAACAGAACTACAAACACTAGGATACTATTATATCCAGCACAATACTGCTCATTAGTTATGGCATTTCAATAAAATCATGTATCATCAGTCATCTGATTACAATTAAACCAAACATTATACTTGACATCAATTAAAGCATCAAATTTTCAGTTCTTTCAAATGTGTTCATTCACTACAGAAATAATAATACCCTTTATATGAAAACCCAAATGAATGTACACAACTGCATACACTGTAAAACTAACTGTTATATATTATGAAATTTACTAAACTTATATAATTACAAATGTGCACGTACAAACATAACTTTAATTCAAGAGTATAGTCAAGTATCAAAAACTGAACAATATCATCTAAGAATAATTATGGCGTATATATAAAACTCTCTCCACATTATAACTACTGTATTGCTACTATATTATATAATTCTCAGCAGTTGTTTCAAATTTATAGATGGACCTATCAGCTGAAGTCATTGTATCCAGAAGTGTCTTGTCCATCAATCTCCATCTTTACATTAATGGAGTTATTTTACACAGTTTATGATAAGAGCATTGTTCCATAAAAGTCATAAAACTGACTTTTATATGAGGAACTAGTCTACCATTGCTATAAAGGATTGGTTACAGGCATCCCAGCACAAAATACTATCCAGTTTTATAGAAATTACATTTAAGTTTTATTATCCTGTGTTGGTTTATATGCTTTTGACTGATTACCATTTACTCAATGCCAAATTTTAGTACATCACCTAAACAAACTACTGCACAGGAACAGATATTGTACTTAAGCTGAACCCCATGTGTGTTTCCTATTGCATTTGTTTTAAAATTAGGGTAACTTGGTATAGGGGCCCCAAGTAGCGGAGTGGTCTAAAGCGCTGTCCATTACGGATCACTGCCATCTCACCTCTGTCTGCGTGGGTTCGAGTCTCAGATTTGGCTAATGTGGGTATGTGTGAAAGCTTGCCAGTAACTTCTCGTGGGTGGGTGGTTCTTTCCTGGATTTTCTTGGGTTCTTTCTTCATCATTAATACTGGCCACCATGTATAGCCTATCGTGTGCTGAAAAATGGCGTTAAACCCTATAACAACAACAAAGCTAGGTACTTGCTAAACTTGCGATAATGACTTTGCCCTCTGACTTTTCAGACGTAAAATGACTGGCTGCAGTTTATAACTTCCTTGATGTAGCCATTAAGTTCTGGCAGTGTTGTAACCCAAGGGTAAATGTATTTATGCAGCGCTGATACCAATTAGCCTACGCCGACAAACTCTGCACATTCACGGGCATGTTTTAATCGCTAACTGACCATTAACCCTGTCTGCAGCAAGATATCACTGCTCAATTTCATGAAATTGGGTCTACTGTACTACGATGAAAATATACCAAATTCTGTTTCAGAATTTAAACATCAATTTGTGTGTGTGCGATTTTGATTTTTAACGTACCTTTAAACAAATTTCAGTCATATCGTTACAATGTCTGCAGTGTGGCAGTTAATAGTGATGTCTAGCACTGAGGCATCATGCCACAGAAATGTAGCATGATGTCCCACCCAATTACATTATTCTGAC
This sequence comes from Sinohyriopsis cumingii, assembly GCA_028554795.2. NCBI lineage: Eukaryota > Metazoa > Mollusca > Bivalvia > Unionida > Unionidae > Sinohyriopsis > Sinohyriopsis cumingii. The sequence continues at coordinate 4,594,973 of JAPYKE020000126.1, read as the reverse complement.
ACCAGGCTGACCAGTCCTAACACTAACCTCTTAATGCTGAGCGCCAAGTGAGTCAGCTGTTAGTACCATTTTTATAAGTCTTTGGTATGACTTGGCCAGGGATCGAACCCCATGACCTCCCACATCTGAGGTAGATGCTCTTACCTCTAGGTAAATAGTAATTTTGTTGTTGAAAAATATAATCTGTGAAGACCATTTTCTAATTTATTTCTTTTTTAAAAAAGGGAGAATTTAACAGCATTATTATTTTTATAAAATCAGTTTGAAACCATACGTGAGCCTGTAATGGTGGACATCACTGCATCTGTGATGTACCACTTCATTAGATTGTATACTTAAATAATTGGGCAAATAGATTCGTTGCTATCAATATATAGGCAAATAATAAAACCATAAATATGCAGCCCTATTAATGGATTTTTCTAATAAATCTAGAAAGGGAGTAATTAATTATGCACTCACATGGCACAACACATGTTCTTTGATGTATTTGTTTGGAAATATGGGTCCAGTTCAGTTATATAAATTTTAATGCTACAGTGTGTTGTCTATGGATAGTTACAGTAATGTTTTACCAGGAACAATGGAATCAGGACGAAAGTATGGTTTGAAGTCACTTGCTAATTTGCTCCAATGTACATGTTGTAGAGGTTGTTTCAAAGTATGCTAGAAATCTTTTTGACTGCAATTTTACACAAAACTTTTAGAAAATTAAAAATAATTAAGTGGTACTTTATTATGCATTAATACTGACTTGCAATTACATGATTTTAATCTTGTTACTCCTATCATTAAAATGAATTACAATGTATAGTTTCTGCTGTGCTTTCTTTTTTTCACATCATATGACCAAAATACACTGTATTTACCTCAAACCAAACATACATATAAGACTACAAGTATAAATACAATGGGTATGAATATAATAAGTTTAATACAGGTACAGTATGTTTTAATAATAAATATATAACAGAGTTTTCATCTTGAAAATAAGGTATTGCTTAAAACTGATAAATGCATACTGAGAAATATAGGACATAATTAAAATAAGAAACGCTGTTTAGCTTCCACTTTTCCCTGTTCTGTCTAAAAGAAGTCACTTCTCCCTAAAATTTAAGTCTAGCTTGACCCCTGGGAATGTTTCTTACCATGAAGGTAAAATTTGCTAGGGTCGGCAATAGGAAATGGGGATGGTTGGCTGACTGAAAACAAAAAATATTTTTTAAAAAAATTGCCTTATGCATACCCTTGTACTGATTTTTTGAGAGTGACTAGAAGGTATTGTGAAGTTACAAAAGGTCTTTCACCTTTTTGTTAAAATGCATTTCTAAGAAAGTATCATTTTAGGTCTTTAAAAGCTTTAAGAACATAATCAGCTGTGGTCTGAAGATAAATTGCTACTTGGAAGTCAAATAGAAGCTGGAGTTTGGCTCAAGGTAGGCACTTCAAGAAATACTTAATCCAAGTCTTTATATGGGTCCAAGGTATGGATCATTTGTTAATTTACATGCACTAGAATAGTCTCTCCATAATAATTTGATACCAATACATGGTACCTGACTAAAAGACCTGCATCATTGTAACTTAAAACGAGATTTCTGCTTTGTAACAATCTCTTCTGTAGGCGGTGGTGGTATCTGAGCGAGTACAGCAGATATTCTTCTTGGATCACTCATTTCCAAAACAACTGGCTGGTTCATGCCAACTCCATCATCTATCCTCATTTTCAATATTTTTGTAATTATTTCTTGAATATGCAGGTACTGTTTATCAGCTCTCTTCAGGTTTGCAGACCATCTCCCACTCTTTTTATTGAATGACCTTTGGTATCTGACAGGAAAATGTAAACATTTCACTGAAAATCATTTTGCTACAGATGGAAATGTCAATATAGCAAACCTGTATCTTGCCAAGATATCAAAAAAATGTTTAGATTATTTACAGAATTTTCTAATTAAAATATAGACTAATCCTAACCAAATTTGGTCTATGAAATTAAGTTATAAAAATTTTCTTCTTTATTATGTTAGATTAAATTGTACCACACGCAGATGGTTTATCAGCTTTCAGGTAAAGCATTAATATTTTAACAAAAATGAATTATTTCATTAAAAAACAAGAATCAAGTTTATTACCTTATTGTTCCATCTCTGTTAACAATCACATCTCGGTCAATATGATTGTTATGATCAAGAGCTGCCAGCAAATTCCTAGCTCTGAAAGCTGGTGGCTTATATGAATGTGCTTTGGAGGCATACAATAAAATCAAATTCTGGAAATTCTCCAGTTCTGCTGTACTTCTGAAATTTAAAGTAAAGTGACTTAATGAATAAATTGATTCAGATGCAGAAAACTATTTTAAATGGATAAATCTCCATAAAATAATCTGTTTTGATGAAAATATGAATATTGTACAGTATCATTATTTATACAGTGCAGAGAATAATCAAGTCATTCAATCCCAAAGATTATTTTCATTTTTCACCTGAAATGGGGGTAGGGAATGCATTTGTGGGTTAATTCTGAATACATCCAAATGCATATGCTTCCAAGAGTTTTTTGCTTAGATTGATGCCTAGGTGTGCTAAAAACATCATTTGACATGTGCAGGAGGGTAAAAGCTGGGGTTATTTTTTTCTTTTCTGTGTTTACTGACCCATCATTTTCCTTTCCTGGCCACTTTTTACTCCCAATCCCCAACTTATCCTACTTTTGCAAAGGTTCACTTGTCTGTGTGTAGTTCAGACTGGTCTGAATTCAATCGCAGGCAAAAAAAAAATCTAAAATCTGGACACAGAATCCAATTCTAACAATAGGTGGCTTTTTGCTATAAAAAAATTGGGTCTCAAAAAATGTTTTTCCCCTCTGCATTTTGTAATGCAAGTAGAAAGTCCAGATTATTGGGTATGTTGCAGAGCAACATCTTTCTGCTTTCTTTTAATACTGCCCACTTTGGAAGTATGATACAGCCTCATCATGCCTACAGGCAGGATTGGGGCTGAATGAGTTAAGATAACAAAAATGCAGTACACACATTCCTACAAGCGGGATTGGGGCTGAATGAGTTAAGATAACAAAAATGCAGTACACAAGTTTAGAAACTAATCATTTTAGTAATGATTGTTGCAGCTAAAAGAACATCAGTAAAACACCAAAACATTTTTTCACACTTACCTAAAGTTAAGGTAGTAAGGAATCCGGTTCAAGGGCCTGTTATCCAGAACAATTCTGTGCAGTGCAACATGCGGTGGAGTGTCCTTTTTGAGCCATTCTTTACTTCCTTCACTGGGAAGAGGTCCATGATTACATGCATTTGTTTCACTTGGACCATGTGGTAATAACCATTCATGTTCATTTACAACATGGTGCAAAATACCACTCCATACACCCTATAAATAAGAGATAATATATACAATGTATTTTAAACTTTAAATGTTGTAAACAAAAAAAAAAGAATGGAAACATTTCACTGACAAAAAATCAGTCTTACATCATTATAAAGCAACAAGAGTGTTGTATATGTGCTTACATTAAAATCCTCCCTGTTGTCAGAAATTTGTGCACAGTGCCAGAAATGATTAACAACATCTTTGGTCCACTCCAATAGATTTCGGTTTTGTTTCTCCTGACCAGCCTACAAATCAAAGTACTAATTGTTAGTTCTCATTCAAACATTTGATCTTTCATACAAATGAAACTTTTCTTTTATGTTAAATATTAGATTGCTGTTTTTCAAGTTCTATATCTGCTGGTAATTACTTCAATTCATATTTCATATTAAAATTTTCTTGTGACTTACTTGAATTAGTTTTTGCCTAAATTCTTTGCTCCATGCCATACATCATGTGAATGCTTGATTTCTGGAAAGTCTTTCTCTGAGGATTAAAAGTAAGACATCAGTGGCATGCACCAAAAAATTTCACTATAAACTGTTGAATTGAAATACACTTATCATTATAAATAAAGTTTCTGATTTTACCTTCAATCATTCAGAACTAATATACTGCAAACCAAACATCTTAATTATTACATGTCACATGTGCTGGGCACAGATTGTTGTTTAATTAAGCAAATTGTCACTAGGACATAACTATGCACAACAAATCTACTTGAAGGAGTCAATGGTCACAAAACTGTGCAAGTCAGTACACCATATCTACCAAATAAATAACCTGTTATGAGTAATGTGGATTATATATATATATATATATATATATATATGTTATTGTGATTTGTTTGAATGTGGTTATCTTCCCAATGTAAACCTCATACCATTGATTACTGTTAGTGCACACAGGCTGCACAAACCAACATTGATATGATAGGCTAAAGACAGTAGAGCTTAAGTTCATTATCAGTCAAATATCATATAAATAATGAAGAGGAATACACATTATTTTCATGAAGTGGCATTAGCCTTAATTTCAATATTTGGTATTACTCGGGATGATATATATTTCTATCCAGCATTCAGTACATGTTTATATCACGTTTGTTATATTTAAAAATAATTATCAGAATTTATATTTGTCGCTTATTAAGAATATAAACATGCATACAGGTCATTTCATTATGTCAGTAATTATGCAAAAGCCAACTTACTCATCAGAGCATTAATCTGTAAATGTGAATCCGTGATGACTTCTACAATTTTTATTTTATTTTCCTTTAAGAAATTCAGCCCTTTTACAAAGCATGCGTTTCCTAAGTTTGTGCTTTTCCTGTTTGTCATTCTTTTGTCCATTGTTATGATGCACACAATTTTCTTGCTGGAATTTTCCATGAATGTGTATGTGCAATACTGGGCTGAATGTCCAGGGCTGTCCATCCTGCCATCTCCTAAAAAAAAAGGACGCAGTTCATATTAGCTCTAAATTTCATATAAGCATTTGTAGTAAGTATTAATAATAACTATCTTATAATAACAACTGCCACATTGTTTTTGAGTAACCTGTAACATGATCAGATCTGGGATTTAGCATGACATTATTGACTAAATAGTGAAATCCAGCTTTCCCCACCTAAATTTCCAAATATGTTTACAAGCTAAATGATCCAATTTCAAGTCAACGTGTTAAAAACAGATAAGATACAAAATATTTTGTATAATATTAAGAGATCACGAGTAACAAGGTAAACACATTGATCACCTGGATATATTGTTGTAGGGTTTAACGCCATTTTTCAGCACACGATAGGCTATACATGGCGGCCAGTATTAATGGTGGAGGAAGAACCCGGGAAAACCCTGGAAAGATCCTCCGACCCACGAGAAGCTACTGACAAGCTTTCTCACATACCCTCATTGGCTGAATCCAAGACTCGAACCCACACAGACAGAGGTGAGCTGGCAGTGATCCGTAACGGAGAGTGCTTTAGACCACTTGGCCACTCAGGGCCCCGCCTGGATTTGTCTTTGTTCATCTTTCAACAACTGATTACAGTTTATATCAAAACCAAGTGCTGAGCATTATGGAAAAAAAACACCAACTGCTATGTTGTTTTTTGGGGGGTTAGAGGTGTTTTCATGATATCTGAATTTTGAAAGAACATGTATATCTTTGGAAATACTTTTAATTTTTCTGATAAATTTGAAATTTAGCTATATTAACTAAAATTTGACTTACCAAGAATTACAACTTCCTTTCCCTGTAACGATTGAAGTATATGTTCCTGATGGTCAAACCAATATTGGTCAATGGATGGAATTAAATACGTCCTTTGAATTTTATGAAATGTCGTAGAACTTCTAATAGGTAGCTTCAGAAATTTTGAAAACATGACCATCTTCTGAAAGGTACTGCCAGACAATAATATGGCAGATGCCAAAAGTAAATCACCACCATGTAGTTGCCGATTCAGCAGAGGCTGTGAACACCATTTCTTGGCACAATGTCCATTTTCACAAACCTTTAGATAAATATAAAATCTGATTTAATTTCCATACCATAAAGAGTTCTTTTTTATATTTAGTGTGACAGTTTTGTGTAATAAATAGGAACTTCTACATATATGTTTATGTTTATTCTGCCATTTACTAAATGTGAACCTACTGACATTAACAGCTAACATATATGTATGACCACCAGTATAGTATGCATAAACAAGTCTAACAATTCAGGAACATTAGTTTATACCTAGACTGATATGACAACAACATGTATAGTAATATAATGTGAATAACATCCTCCAGTTTGCAAAACTCTGATACCTTTTAAAGCACATCTAACAGATTTGCTGGTAATGGAGTAAATGTATCTTTGTAAAAGTAAAAACAATATTGATAAATCTCATAAAAATTGCAATATAAATAATGCTTAAGAATGCATATTACACTGGAATGTAACTTAGCTGCAATCTTACCCATTTTAAATATAATGCTGATCCAACAACGTGTCCGCATAGTGATATTTCTGTCCCACATCCCTTGGATCTGCAAGTAAGTGGCACATTTGTCTTCGCAAGACTTTGAAGTGCACTGGAATAAACTAAAAAGAACTGTCACCAACAAAGTTAAAGGTATCTTCAACAGTACGGATACGCCAAATATCAGGTCCTTCTATTTCTGGTTGATAACTACCATCATCCTCATCATTTGTGTCATCTTCTTCTTTAGCATCTTCCAAACAAATGTTACTGTCTGGTCTTAAAGATAAAAATAAAATATTTATGACATTTCATAAAACGCTGTAAGAAGAGAAGGTTGTATCTTATGAAGTTTTAGTATACAAATCTAATATTTGTTGGCTTTCACATACATATTCAGCAATTTTGATGAAAAACACAACCGATGATATTACTATCCTCATTATCTTTTCACTATTTATTACACAGTTGCATACATGATAAAATTTTAATCAAAAAAAAAATTCTTTATTGAAAAGATACAAAAATGTTCATTACCTGAATGAAAGATTTAAATTTGGCTGATAATCATCTGAAATATGGTCATCAGCTTCAAAGCTGCTCTCAGAAACTTGCATTGTAAGACTAGAAAAAACATAATAGTGTCAGGTCATGCGAAAAATATTCAAACCCCTCTCTCATATCAAGCATTAAAATGTTGGTAGGACATTTTTATAAAATATGTTGTGTGTGGGAAAGCACATTAGATATGGGAAAGTCCAGTTGTTACTTTCAAAAGAAAGAAAAAAAATATATATATATATATAAAAAAGTCAGAAAAATTAATTTTCAGTCAGTGGCTTTTTAGCTCATCTGGACAGGTAAGTAAAAACAAAATTTTTAAGGGGCCATCCATTTAATACGTAATAAGTTTTATGCTTGCTGCGAAAATGAAGATAATCCCTAATTCCCCTTAGGTAGCCTCAAACACAGCAGCAGTACATGTTATTGTTTACACGCGTGTCCAGCGATATTGATGCAGGGCTATAACATTTTATTACAATATAAATGGAATAATGTCAGTTTATATACAATATGTTAATTTAAAAGATCTGATACATAATTAACTATACAGAAATAAATGGCGGTTTCTAAAATTGGCTGTTCATTGCAAAATTGAGACTCGCCTATCCAGCACACAGGGCCCTGGGGCTCGTTACAAAGAAAATCAAGGGATGGGGGTTCTAACCTGTAATAATATAAATGAATATATATTATATTATTACAGGTTAGAACCCCCATCCCTTGATTTTCTTTGTAACGAGCCCCTGTGATCCAGCAAGAGTCTGTAGTCCTACCTGTAAGACCCGACGCTGATATTTATGTTGTTGGCGTCAACAAAATCAAAATGTGCTATGTCTTACATGTAGGACTACAAGAATCTGGCGACCTCTGGATTAGTTTTCAGGCTCAAAGTGGACTTCATTTTATTCCATCATTCATGCTGGTCACTAATACATATGCGTGTGTTGCCATCATTTGCCCAGAGAGCTTTTTTATTCTTTTTCCTTTCACAATCCGTAAGTTGTCGCTTTCTACCACCTTTCGATCTAGTTGCTTCCGCTATTACATTTGTAAACACGTTAATTCTTAATCTTCGGAGAGGTCAACTAAGAGGTTACATGAATATAGGCGTGGCAAACTGGGAGTTTTTGTCTGCCAGACAATAATGAAAAATCGCGGTTTTTTTCAACAAAATTTCCGATACTACCCTGATTTCGGCTTCTGTAAGAGCACGAATCATAATTATTAGTCTAAATAAGTAATTATGAACTGAAAAAAGAACTATATCAGTTTTTCATTTTTACTTAGGTTGTATGCCTTTAAAATCATATCCATAATTGATATATATATTTGTATGTTTCCCAGTATAGTCACACAGTCATTCATGTCAAATATGTACAAATGAGTGTGCGACGATACATGGTTATGTGCATGAACTTCTATTTTTATTATTTTATTACAAAAACTGAGGATCACATGGCAGATGGGTCAGCCATGACCAAATGTGTTATCCTCGTTAAAGATAGTTTATTATTATTATTATTATTATTAATATCATTATTATTATTATTAAATCCCATATTTAAAGCTAGCTTTCAAACACAGGGAACTGAAATAAGGGCATTCTAGCTGGACAGTTAGCTGGGAGTCTAAAAGCAATTAATTTTGACATGAATGAAATTCACACTTGCTAATAACAAGTTGATGACAGATTCGTGTGACTTTGATGTTGTATTCTGGCAGCAGCTATCGGCCATCTCATTATAATGAAGTTTCGTATAAAGAAGTTTGCACATCATATAAGGAAGAAAGCACAGCATATAATGAAGTTTGCACATCATATAAGTACAAAAGCACAGCATGTAAAGAAGTTTGCACATCATATAAGTACAAATGCACAGCATATATATAATGAAGTTTGCACATCATATAAGTACAAAAGCACAGCATATAATGAAGTTTGCACATCATATAAGTACAAATGCACAGCATATAATGAAGTTTGCACATCATATAAGTACAAAAGCACAGCATATAAAGAAGTTTGCACATTATATAAGTACAAAAGCACAGCATATAATAAATATTCTCATCTTAAGACAGCTCTAGCGTTCCATAGCACGGCGTACCGGAAATACGGGGTTGGTCTGTCAGCGCCTTACCGTTAAGAGTTAATATCTGTACAAAGGCTCTCTGATCATGAAATTTAAACCCTACTATTTCCTATATATTTGCATGTTGTAACCACTTCTAAACAAGAATGGCAAGCAAACAGTTTAAAGTCTTAAATATTGTACAATGTCACTTTCAACAAATTCAGAAATGGTTTGAATATTTGTAAACAAAATGGGCAGATTATTTTGTATGTGGACTCATACAGAGCAAACATAAGAAAAACATTTATAGGCTGTCTTACCAAACCCAAAGACAGAACAACGAGTTTCAGTTTTATCCAGCCATAATGACTTAAGACAAGTCAAGTAATGTAACAAAAAACAGACCAAAATACTGTTGGTATTGCCATATAAACAAATTTCAGTCCATTTTATCGACTAAAATCTCTCTCTCTCTCTCACACACACACACATTACAGCACTGTCTAAAAACTGAGCTACATTTAAATGCAAAACAATGATAATATTCAAGGCAGTGTGCAGAGTAAACGTGTCACTTCTAGAAACACATGAATTTCTATCTGCAGTGTTTTCACATGTAAGTAAGCCCACCAAATGTATTACATGAAACTATGCAACCACAACCTTGAGAAATATGTAACTCTGTTCAGTTTTAGTCGACAGTAGGTAGTACCATCTAAGGAGAACGTTCTGTTAAGCAATCGAACTGTGCAGCACATCATTACAGAATCCATGTTTGACTGAAGTTGAATAGCTAAGGAGCAGACAAGCTCAATTGTTTGCAGCTAATTAGTAACCTTTTATTTATAAAATACAGATGTGCTGCACGATATTCGTTCGACCGCCCATATTAATTGACCATGTACAGGAAATGGAAAAATAATTTGATATTATTATATGCTCAATTTTTCCACGTTAACTTTACATTGACAGAATCGTTCAATATTCCCCGATACTGAACGCGTGCGACAATACAGATATAGCATTCATGCGAATAAAGGAACAACTTTCTTTTGTAAATAAACAATGGATTCAGGCGCCAGCACTTTTGATTTGTAAACAAATCATGTACACTCGCGTAAGAGGCTCTTTACGTTGTGGTTGTTTACTTGTTTCTGAATGAACTAAAACATGTTTCGTGGACTGCAAAAAAACCCAGCTGTCTTGCGTTGATACAATGTTACGGATTTAGGCTAGCTACCTTGTATAAATGACAGATTAGGTCCTTACAAATAACAAGGCATATACCCTTTTCTTTAGCTGGTGATAAGAATGGCAAAATAAAATATACTTACAGTTTTGCATCCTGAATTTCCTCAAAATGTTTTTTCTTGATTCTGCAAGTCCGAATTACATGAGCCATGTCATAGTTTTTCAATCTGGATTACACATTTCGAAAGTGCTGTAATTTTGATGATAAGTGCAATTGCAACCTCCTTACTGCACTCAAAATGAATTACACATTAAATTGCATAGCGTCTTTGTGAAAATTGCAATTGAAAGACTTCATTTTTTTTCCACGTTATGATTTCAAACATTCAGTGAAAGAAACAGAAACACATTTGCAGAGGTAAACACGCTTCTCCCGCGCCACTTCAATCCGATGTATTTCATGTATAATTTGCACAGATGAATCCAGTCCAAAATCACAAACTTTCGTCGACTCGAAACAAAACACCAAAATATATTCACTCCAGATCAGATGGAAAGTCGTTGCAATGCCCAGTCATTCACAATATGACTGCAAATTTCAATTTTAACTAGACACGCCATTTTCTTTCAAAAGTTATGTGGACCGCACGACCAAGTTCAAAGTTATCTGGGCGGAGCTATGTGCGCATTAATAATGATGTCATTTTGTAATGTCAAATCTGCGCTTGTGTATTTAATTTGGAATACGGCTTCATTCAGTTACCTTGTTTCGTATAGTGTATTTTGTTTATATAATTAAACCTTAGGTAGAATTAAAAAAATGAGCATATAATAAAAAGGTTACTGCATTTGTATGGGAAAATATGAACTTGTTTTGTCGGAAGGATATACTGCACTCCCAAGGTTGTGCAGTATTCCATCCAAAAACTCGTTCATATTTTCCCATGCAAATGCAGTAACCTATAGATACAGCCTCTGAATTGCATAGTTTGTGCAGTAAACAAATATGAACAGGTCAAAAAGCAAAGTCCACTCTTTTCCCTAAGATTAAACATAACAGATAAAAAAATATGTTTTAGTTCTTGATTCATCTTTGATTTAGAATTGATTTTCCTTTCACAGAGACTTGATGTTGATGAAGACTGATGAACAGAACATAACTAATTAGCAGATGCACCAACTATTCTAGATTTTAGCTTTATTATTGAATGTTATAGGTTTCTTTATGCTTAATTCAAGCGGACTATATGTTTCTTTTGCATTCTTTTCCATTTTGGGAGTTGGTAGGGGGGTAGTTAATTATAATAGGAGGAATTTACACAGTTGTGTGTCCTAGAGAAAACACTGAATTTGAGTTTCACTTTTTGTGCAAGCCTAAGAGATATAGAGGATAACACATGCATTCATGTTGATTTTGTTTTATTATTAATGAGTGTGAATGATTAAGGAACTCATGAGTGAATGTGGGACAGTTACCAAACATTTGCTGTGGAAGTATGCACTTTTCAATTTATTATATACATCAAGAGGAACATTTTCCATGCTTCTGCATTTTTAATCAAAAAGTTAAATGCTGGTAGTTGTGCAGGTTGTTTCTTTATTGAGTGAATGAATTTATTCTACCAAACAAAAATTATAAAACGGAAAAATGACTCATAGTGCCATAATGAATGAAATTTCATTGTATGTAATGTGACAAGAAAAATAATAAAATATTAACAATCTGCTGTATTAACTGTTATGTAATGTGTGTCCTTGCCATTTTTCAGATGGTTTAGACTCAGATTTTATTACTGCTGTTTCCTAGTTTTGTTCACTCAGACTGATAATGGTTTTGTGATATCTCAATGATATCTTGGTTTATTAAAATCTTCATGATTGTTGCTAATGATAGAAGGCCCATTGGTAACATTTTGTGCAAGTGATAGACATGTCTCTCAGCAGTGGCCCCTTTCTTGAATGGCTCATCTGACCTGCAGGCACCTACTTTTTATGGCCAGATTATTTTGGCACCAATGAGTATGTGTTCAAAAGTACCCCTTGAAGATGGTCATCCATTTTATGCATTTCACAGCAAGCATATTAGTGCAAAATTGTAGACTGCACCACTGGTGAATGGACACATAATCACACATAATCAGGTTTACAGATAGCAATCTCAGGAATATTTGTTGATTTCTAAATTGAACAAAACAAATTGACATTTGTTCCAACAATCCAGTAAAATACCTAACTTGAATCCATACAGAGTTGTAAGAAATGTGATTATCTTTACTGCAGTGTATGCCTTAGATGTCATGTTTTGTCACTTTGATAATTACTGTTTATCATTATTGCCAAAAGTTATCAAGATGACCGAATCTAAGAGTTGAGAAGCATAGGTATTCTTTAGCTAGAGTCAGCATTTCATCCCTAGGTATAATGGGTCCTATGTGAATCTATTTCTTGCTGTTCCTGAATGAATGGTCATATCAGTATCAAGGTTTCACATAAAGACTTCTTAAGCCATCTAACTGGTTTTAAATGAAAATAGTGCCAATCTCTATTCTAGTACGGCCACTACTGTAACCATTTTAAAACTTGTTATTACAACTCCTTCTGATGGGAAAAATCATATCAGATTGGGGTTCTCATCAGAAGTCTTCTTTAATATCTGGTTTCTCCTAAAGAAAGTGTTTCCACTTGGACATTGGTATGGCTGCCTCTGCATCCATCTTAAAAATCTTATCACTACTCTTCTTAACTGGAAAGTGATATTGACATGGGGTTTTCACCGGAAGACAGATTATGATATCTAGTTGGTTCTGGATGAAAATGGTGCCTGTCTAATTTAAAATATAGCCTCCATTGCAGACATCTTGAAGATCTTGTTATAACTCACTTCTCTAAAACTGATGACCTTATTGATTTAGGATTTAACCACATGACTTTTATGACAATTAGTTCATCCTAAATGAAAATTGTGCCAATCAATATCCAGTATGGCTCCCATAATTATAAAAAATTTATAATTTATAATTTCGTGTAGATTTGTGCAGTTCTCATCATGAATATGTGGAGAGGCAAGTTATGTAGCATCATTTTCAAATGGAAGATTCTATTATCTCTGTTTGTGAATGACATGTCATTAGTCTTTTTACTTACGTATCAACAGGATCATGAGATAGATGTACACTGGGTGCTTATGTTTTACAAGCTGACAAGTCATTCAGTGGGGAGACTATTGATGCACACTAGATCATAAAATATCTTTTTTTTAATTCACATCAGGTTAACTGAGTTTTGGGTTTGGAGAAATTCCAATCTTCTAAACCAAAGACATCTCATTTCTACTTTTGTTACTGATATTAGGTATGTTTTTCTAATAGTAGTATCTATCAAGGGATATAACTCGTTTTGTAATCTTTAGAGGAAGTGACTTAGACACTGGTTGGTCACCTTTGTTGTCTTCAAATAAGTGGAATCATTACCATTCAAAACATTTTCTAAAGGTAGTGAAATTTTTGCAACAAAATATTCATGAATGTTATTAATTTTGTATTAAGAGATGAATAAAAGATGTTACATGTTACCAGTTTATTCAGAGCATTATTGGTATTGCTTATGATCACTTACCTCATCCTACCTCCCCAAAACATTCATTCTTTGGACCCTGTTTAGTATATCAACATGAGAGCCTTCCTAGCCATCTACACTCACAATGTTTTCATTTCTATCTGCAGTTGCTACTGAGGCTCCACCTACAGCATGCACAGCAGACCAGTTTAAGTGTAGTAATGGGGAGTGTGTGGATGGCAGGTATAGGTGTGATGGGCAGTACGATTGTTATGATGGGTCAGATGAGGAAAATTGCCGTAAGTATACCTTTACAGAAATGTGTGCTTCTGAAATATTTGATGTTTAATTTGTGTAAATTGATTCTTTTGCTTTTTTAAAAATCCAAGCAATTAAAAATCATAAAAAATTGTATAGGTTTGTGTACATGTTCTTGTGCTACTGTTACTGAAATATCTCTTTTCAAGTAAGCATCATTATATGGAAAAGTATGGGAAAGAGTACTCTGCTACTAACTGTTCATAAAGTAATAGCTGTTTGGATAATTAATATTTATCAGATTTGAACAAGTTGAAGATTATCCAATACATAAAGAGAATCGCTTGTTTTATAAAGAGAATGGTATGTTTGTAATATAAGGGTACCATATCAATTGACCTTACGTCAGAAGGTAGATTGCTCTGCCTACCGAACACGTGACTTGACAACGTCTTAACCTCCGACAAACATTCTGTGAAAATGGCGGGCGTGATAACATTAAAAGATATACCAGACGATATTGGTGAGCAATATTTGCCATATGAAACAACATTGAGACAGAGACAGAAAGCGAGAGCATTTATCCATCGCTTGCACTTCTCTAAGTTACGTCGGTATGCAGAGAACTCGCCGCCACGTATCTGGAGAAGTCGCCCCATAATGGTTGGAGAAGTCGCCCCAATTGGTTGGAGAAGTCATCCCAAAACTTGTCACCCAAATAACCTTTTTTATAACACAATTAAGTCATCTTTTACGTGATTCATATATATATATATGTGATCACAAAAGAGATATTAACTAAATTAAAGCAATATCATAGTAATATTTATAAGGAAGAAATTAAGTCTGTATATAATCAAATGAATGATGACAGTATAGTGATTAAAAAGGATGATAAGTCAAACACTATTATTATTGTGAATCAAGATGATTATGTTAAAGAAGTTGAACATCAGTTAGAAATTAAATAAAAAATTTCAACCTGCATTAATGAGATCGCTAAAAGTAATAATTCCATATGTGAGGAATTTGATACTTTCCCTCTTAACATACGTACACTTCAAAAATAATAATTCTGTATATGAGGAATTTGATACTTTCCCTCTATACATACGTACAACTCAAAAATAATAATTCCGTATGTGAGGAATTTGATAATTTCCCTCTTCACATACGTACACCTCAATTCTATATATTACCCAAAACTCCTAAAAATCCTGACCATAATTTACCTTTAAATTTTCCAGGACCACCCATTATATCAGGTTATAATTCATATACTGAAAACCTATCCAAAGTTATTGATAGTGTTTTACAACCTTTAATAAAATTACTTCCTTCATACATTAAAGATACAACTACTTTCATTAAAAAGTCGAAGTCTATTCCACATCTATCTGATAATTTAATTCCTGGTATCATTTGATGTAATATCACTATATAACAACATTCCGCATGCAGATGGTATTGAAGCGTGCAAATATTTTCTTGATAACATATTAACAATCCTAATAATAACACACTATCTAGCAAAGATATTTGTAAAATAATAAAAACTTATCTTGGAAAATAATTATTTTCAATTTAATAATACGAATTGCGATTTTTAGAAGACATATTTATGATCTGGAAGCATTCAACTGAAGAACTGAAAAACAATGATTGATCGCCTAAATCATTTTCACCCGACGATTAAATTTACTTGTACTGCATCTAGTACGCATGTTTCATTTTTGGATGTAAATGTAATAAAAAATATTGATAACACTATCTCTACAAATATTATTAAAATGCATCTAATGATTTGAAGAGCAGAGCAAAAGGGATAGATAACACTTATTTTTCGTTAAGTACAGAAGCGGAGTTGATCAAATGGAAAAGTTGAAAAATTGTAAATTTTATAAATTTAATAAGTTATTAAGTTGAAGAAAAACAACAATAAATAAAGCCTAAACCATGTGGCTATATCTCAGAATTACTATATATGATCCTTGGGGCGATTCTTCAAGCGAAGTGGGGCGACTTCTCCGAACCGTTGCGAAATTTTTAAATATATACAATAGCCGAGTCGATATCGACAGAAGCAGCTTGTCGGAGGAAAATGGCGGACATAAACAGTGTCTGGAGGTGTGTATAATAGCGCTCGCTGATTGGTCAATCGAGCAGAATGATTGACAACTGGCGATAGGTCAATTGGTAACTGGAATGGTATTTTAGTTTTAAAAAATTTCTTCATCTGGCACAATTATTGTGATTATAGCAAGTTGTAAATTGCTAACGGCTTCTGCTGTTATAATATTTTTTTAGTTTTCTCTTTCACAGAACTGTTATTCCAATTATACAAATAGTGTTCAAAATTATTACCTTAGTTATTGTAATAGACATCATAGGGGCATTGTAATTTCCAAAGTGGGTTGTTTGTTAGAGTACTATTTACATTAGTACCATCATCCTAAAAATCCTGCAGAAAACAGTCAACTAACAGAATCTGACCCCAGCAACAAGCCAGCAATATACCATGTTTATTAGAATTTTCCCTTACTTGGAGCATAAATATCTTAGAGTTAGAATTTTCTTTGACAATATCACACTGTCTTCATCAGTGATTGCTGTTCTAATGGTCATATGATATGAGGAGACTGGTGTAGATGTGTGGTAATTCAAGCTCCTTGTCCCTGTTTAGTGTTGCCTCCACTGTCTTATTTTATTTGCCTCCTTCACCTTCCTTTTCCATGTGTTGTCCTCAGATGTTAAGACCTTGGTTTGATTGGGAATGATGAAATGTCCCATATTGCTGCAATGTTCATGTATTACCGATGATTCTCTACTGATGTCTTCCTTAACACATTAACCCCTAACGACGAGTTAACATGGCAGGATGTAGTAGCCTACTGCCAAGCTGGTAGCGTCATGGTCATGCATGATACACTAAAGTGGGTAGTATTATAGAAAGGTAGACAGGTGTAGCTCTACAATGATACCAAATAATCTGGAATTTCTAGTTGCTCCACAAAATACAGAGGGGAAAACCTCATTTTTTGGACCAGATTTATTTCTACCCAAAATTGGCCCTTGGTCGGGATCCAATTTTGTGTCCAGATGTTAGAATTTTTGGTCTCAGATCTACAGCAAACCAGTCTAAACTGCAAACAGACAGATGAACCTTTGCAAAAAGTGGATAAGATGGGCATTTGGAATAAAGAGTGGTCTCAATACAAAAATAATGGCTCTGTTTAGCACAAAAAAAAGAAGGAAAAAAAAAGAACTCCAACTTTTACCCTTCTGCTCATGCGCGAGCCAAATAGCCAATAAAAAACGATGTTTCTAACACAACTAGGCAGTATGTTATTGAAGGATCACCTGGGATTTGGTGTTTTCGGATCTGTTCAGAAATAGCTTTCAAAATGTGTTTCCTACTCGAATTTCAGGCAAAAACGACAAAAGCCTTCAGGGGTTAACGTGTTAAAGAGTGTAGTTTGATGGTGTCACCAAATTTGAATATTCCTTGCATATTTAATCACTTGTGCATCGACATTGCACATAAATTACAAATTTAGCCATTCCTTGATGATTTTTCAATGTTTTTAAAAAATCCTTGTTCTCTGCAATATAGCCATTCTCACAATCACTTCATTTTTTTGATGAACTTATTTTTTTCTTCAAATTTTCTGTATTTACCTTCACATCTGTAAGTTGTTCTTTTAAAATATTGTATGTTATATATATATATATATATATATATATATATTAATCCTTTGTTGGTTTTAATTAGACGACTACTGTTCATCACGTGACATTTTAAATTACATGATGAACAGTAGTCACTGATTAAGGCGGTTAAAATATTGCCAGCTATTTTGAACTCTTAAGATATTTATGCTTTGAGTAAAGGAAAATTCTAATAATCATGAATTATGCAGAACAAGGAAGCAACCGTTTCATTAGCAGCTTGCCAGTTATATTCAGTCACACATGTGACAGCTAATCCAGTGCTGTAATTTTCCTGTCACTTTCAGTGATGTCATGTACACCACTCCCTCAATAACCTGGTAACTTGCAAACCTGCTTTTAGTGCAGGGTCAAGCATGGACCCCACATTTTGAAACTAGAAAATACAAAAATTTATTAGCCCTATTTATTCGACTTGAAGAAAATCGCGACAAAAATGGGTAAATGAAACATTGATGTATTGCTTGTTTTATTATCGAAAATGGTAGGTAGGACCTGGAAATTGTAATCAACATTATGAAATTATCAGCTTTTAATAAGAAGTCATATATATTGTTACATGTTCTTTCCAAACGGCCTTCTTAGTACACGTACACTGTAAATAATGACATTCAAAGAAAATTTGATTAATGAAAATCTCACTTATACCAAACTGGAGGCATTACTTTAATAAATAAATATCACTTAAATAATTTTGTATCAAGCAGAATTGTGTTTTAGTTCTTTCTTTTAGGTCAGTTTAAGTGTAATCATCATAAATGCAATGTACACTCTTGTATTTAAATAAACAATGTATCAATCGACCATAACAGCTATTTTGGGAGCTGAGAACTTAATGAAGTGCCAACCATGTTTTGATACCTGACTTATGGAAGTATTTGTTATAAGATTGCACTGAATTAAAAACTGACCTCCTTTGTAATGCCACATTAGTTGCATCTTTTGTATCAAAAAGAGGAGGTTGAATAAAAGAAGTTTGAAGGCACGCAAATCCTACATGTATAAGATCTAGGTACCCTGGTCATAAATCAGTTGAACTCATTCAAACTTATCAATCAAACATGATTATAAATATTATTGTGTACTTAATACAACTAAAATAGCTATTCATTCATAAATGTGATCAAAGATAGCAAAGCAACCAAGCGGAATGAATACTTTGTTAAAGAAAAAGCTTTTTATCACACATTGGATCATTGTGGAGAAGCAAGTTTCATCAATATTTTACTAACTGAGGAATACAAAAATTTAGATTCGATTTAGACAATTTTTTCACAAATGGATTGTATCTAGTTTTTGGAAAAAGGAATCTTATTTTTGTGGTGTATCAAAAGTTAGTCTGGTCCCTATTTTGTTGACTCCTGCTTTGTACTTCGTGGCGATAAATGTAGTAAGAAACCAGACTAATTGACAACAACAAAAAGCAGTGATGTAATAAACAAATGTTTTTTTATACAGGTGAACGTTGTTTGAAACCAGTTGGAATAATGTTAGCGATCATTCAGATGTTGGGCATCTTGAAAAAAAATATAATTTATACAGAATAACAAACAACTTCATTAGAAAAAGTACTTTATTGACAGGTATTCTCAATGCGATTATAAAATGAGTTGCCAGCCATTAAACAGTACATTTTCCTCCCACTAGCCCCATGCCATGGTTTTCTCGATGTCCAGCCGTGATGGGATCACTTATTTTTTGGAGGTCCCTCGGTGACTTGCACCCTCAAATATAGTGCTATGTTTTTGGACTCCATTGTGCATGAGTTATCGAGAGAGAGGTGTATTACAGAATTTTCTAACAGTTGTTGGATTACTCATGTACTGTTTATATATTTGGACAAATAATTGGATATACATGGATCTATAAGTCTTGATAAGGTAGGAATTTCTTTCTTTGTGGAAAAAGGGGTGGGGCATTTGGGGGGAGGGCTTTATTTGAATAACTATGGTATTTAATAAGAGACGGAAATTCCAACCACTGCATTGTATATCAAGTCCCACTCAGAGTTCATATTACTAAAATACACCAACCCCAAAATTGATATCTTGATTACATCAGAAAGTAATTGTTTTGATTGTTTCTACAAAAGTAGATAAAGCCTTAAATATCATTATATGCAGCACATCCTGAAATATCTGTTATAACTTGGGGTTAAATGAGCCATTTGTGATGGGTATTCTTTTCCAAAGAAAAAGGTGATCTAAGTTAGGGACATAATGCTGATAATAATAATAATAATAATAATAATAATGAGGACTTTGTATAGCGCCTAATCTTTAGAAGCTCTAAGCGCATTACAACATTAGACAACACCTACAAGATAAAAAACATATAGTGATATGCAGCTTTGCATATGTTCATGACATGTTGGTGCAGTGTGAGAGTACTGTCCAGAGTAACACATAGGTTTCATACTGATTGTGTGAATGTAATGTTGGTGTTGCTGATATTTATTATTCATTCATCTGCAGCTTGTTACATGTCATCCATGATTTCACATCAGAAATGCAACTCTCTACACCTTGGATGGTAGCATCAGCTTCAGTTGGGTGGCTAGATTTGTATATTTGGGTGTCATCTTTGTACAATTGGTGAGACACTGGATGATGATCTATGACACTTGAGAGCAAATGAGTGTACAGAACGAAGAGAACAGGTCCAATAACAGACCCCTGTGGAACACCACAACATAGATCAACTGGGCTGGAGTGTATTCCATTTGCAGATACAATTTGTGTCCTGTTCACCAAGTAGGACTTGAACCACAGTAAGGCTGTATCATGAATGCCAAATACATGTTGGAAACTTGAAGTATTATATCATGGTCTATTGGTGAGACACTGGATGATGATCTATGACACTTGAGAGCAACTGAGTGTACAGAACGAAGAGAACAGGTCCAATAACAGACCCCTGTGGAACACCACAACATAGATCAACTGGGCTGGAGTGTATTCCATTTGCAGATACAATTTGTGTCCTGTTCACCAAGTAGGACTTGAACCACAGTAAGGCTGTATCATGAATGTCAAATACATGTTGGAGACAGTGAAGTATTATATCATTGTCTATTGTGTCAAATGCTGCAGACAAATCAGTGAGGGTGAGGACTGTAATCTTTCCACTATCCAATGCAGAGAGAATGTCATTAACTACTTTTAGAAGAGTAGTTTCTGTACTGTGGCAAGGGCAATATGCAGATTGTACATTGCTGAAAAGACTGTTTGAATTCAGATGAGATACAAGCTAGGATAGAACAACCTTTTCTAAGATTTTTTATATGAATGGGAGATTAGAAACTGGCCGGTAGTTTTTTAAATCGTTATGGTCTATTGTTGGTTTCTTCAGCAGAGGCTTTACAATAGCAGTTTTGAAAAATGATGGGAATTCCTCGGATGAGAGAGAAGGCAATACTGGATCAAAGCACTCAAGCAGCAGTTATGTTAGAACTGGATCAAGTTCACATGACTTTGGTGCACTCTTCATCAGCATGGTACGTACGAAATCCATAGAGACAGGTTCAAATGCTGCTAATGGTTGGCGCTCAAATTCTGTATCCCATCTGTATGGTGATGATGAGTCAATTGAAATTGTGGTGTCAAGCTTATCTCAAATGGTTTGTACTTTGTTACGGAAGAAATTTGCAAACATGTCCGGAAGGTCGACTGGAGAGAAGGTAGTTGGAAGTGGTGTAGATTTGTTCCTTGACATTAGCTTGTTAGTAATTTCGAAGAGCCCTTTGCAGCTGGAACTCTCCATGATCTTAGTAGCGTAGTGGGCAGATTTCGCAGCTTGGACTATATTTGTGACATTCTTCTTAGCGGCTTCATAGATTTGCTTATGAATAGTGAGTCTTGTGGAAAGCCAAAGCCTCTCAGCTTTACGGCGGTCTCTTTTAGCAGTGAGAAGCTGGTCCCTAACACTCCTATACCATGGAGAACACTTTTGAATTGATACTCTGCACTTGGTAGCTGGGGCATGTTTGTCAAGCAATGAACGCAGGCAGTTATGGAGTTGTTCTGTGGTAGGAGGTAAGCAAGTTGTTAGGTTAGCTTGGATGTCGTGCATTAGTTTGATTCTATTTATCATTCGTTGGTTTCTCTTAGTAGCAGACAAAGGTGGAGGGTTAGGGACTGATACGTCAAGATGGCATATAATGCAGTGATGATCTGATGCAAGGTCATGGGATACCATGGAGGACCATAGAATGTTATCATCAGGTCTATGAAGAATCCAGTCTAAAATGTGACCAACGTTTATGGGTGGGTTGGTTAACTGACTGTTTGAGGTTGAAAACATTAATGGAGTTTTGATGTCTTTGGGTTTCTGGGACAGTCAGAGTGAAAGTTTAAATCTCCAAGAATAATCAGGTTACCACCTATCGAATTTCCATAGTCCAGGAGATTCGGAAACTGCTCCAAAAAGAGAGAGTCAGCCAGCTTGTTTTTTCTACTAGGAGGAGGGTGGTATAGGCAGAAAAGATGGACTGACCTTTGCTCTAGTGTGTGTGGTTTGGACTAGTTCAAATGATGTGTGGTCAAAATTGAATGTTGTGGTGTGGTTAATACATTTGATCATGGAGTTCTTTGTGATGACTACAATTTCACCTCCACGAGAATTATGGGGGAATGACTTGACGGAGTAACCAGTGGGTGTTAGATCCACACACTTGGGCTCATCGCCTGATGTTTTTAGACATATTTCTGTCAGGAAAAAGACATCAGTATTCTCGTCGTTGATAAAATTAACTATGTCTGTGCGTTTTTCCGGTGGTCCTGCTGACTTGGCATTGAATAATGCAATACGCAGAGGTATCTCTTGGATGGTTGACACAAAGGTTGACAAATTAGTAGGTATTTGAATTAGATTATCTAAATTTACGGTCAATTTTTTTTTAAATTGTTGAGCCGAAATAAGGGAGATAACTGGAATTCTTCTTCCTGTTCTATGCCGGCCAGCTTCGAAACATTTCTTTTTATGCTTCTGTTTACATTTAGATAATGATGAATGTAGACTCAGTTCATTTAGTCTAGAGCATAATGTAGTGTGGAGAGCCAAGGAGTGATCATTTAAAGCAATTAATGAGGGTCCATCATAGCATAAATGGGTTGACTGGCAAGTATCACATGATGGCGGTTTATTCAAAAACAGTGGAGCAAGACAGCTAAGAAAAAGTCTAATTGTTCTCATTTCCTAAACAAGGAGATGGTGAAACACATATGAATTTAACAGCCAATTCATAATGAGCAAGCATAAGCAAGCAAAATCAGTTGTAATAAAGAGAATGTGTTATGTGTCCTGGAAGCAAGCAAAATCAGTTGAATAATGGGAACATGTTATGTAACCAGGTAGCAAGCAAAATCATTTGGAATAAAGAATGTGTTTTGTGTCCTGGTAGCAAGCAAAATCATTTGAATAAAGAGAATGTGTTATGTGTCCTGGTAGCAAGCAAAATCATTTGAATAAAGAGAATGTGTTATGTGTCCTGGTAGCAAGCAAAGTCATTTGAATAAAGAGAATGTGTTATGTGTCCTGGTAGTAAGCAAAATCATTTGAATAAAGAGAATGTGTTATGTGTCCTGGTAGCAAGCAAGTTGTGTTAATAATGAAATGTATCTGCCAATTTTTTATTTTTATCACAGGATGTGGTATATACATGTAAAGACAAGGTGTTGATGTAATTTTCTAGTTGTTGACCATTTGTCCATTTCATTAACCAGTTCTGTAGTGTAGGCACATTTTAGCTATATCTTGGATTATGCATGAAGAAAATGAGTAAATTAGGAAAAATAGCTTTTCCTAATAGCCTTGTAATAGTGTAACCACTAGTGATTCTAATACCAACTGTAATAACACTATTCATCTTAATATATTTATAGAGAATGTATTAGTTACAGCATAACTAATTTTTAACCTTTCCCAGTATATTTCTCTAATATTTAGTGTGTAATATTGTATTTTAAACCTTACATACACATAAAACAAGTATGACTTTTTGGATGTTTTCTTATTGCTAGATAGACATGAGTGCTGACTGCATTGCAGTTGTGGGAGAAGAAATCTTTTTTAGATCGTGTCAAATTTTTAATCTCTTTCCATCAGTCTTATCATCCTGATAATGTTTCATAGGAATAACTTGACAGTTACAATAGTGCCTAGTTATAAAGTGCCTTGGTATAGCAATCCTTTTTATAAGGTGTCTTAGTATGACACTGTCCTTGTTATAAGGTGTCTCAGTATAACACTTTCCTTTTTATAAGGTGTCTGAGTATAACACTTTCCTTATTATAAGGTGCCTCAGTATAACACTTTATTTTTTATAAGATGTCTCATTATAACACTTGTCTTTTTATAAGGTGTCCCAGTATAACTTTCCTTATTATAAGGTGTCTCAGTATAACACTTTCCTTTTTTTAAATAAGATGTCTTAGTATAACACTGTCCTTTTTATAAGGTGTCTTAGTATAAGTCTTTTTTGTAATTGGTTTTGGTCAGAGATATAGTGACAAGTCCAATTATATTATGTAAATACTATGTGTAATGTACCCTAGTAAAAGGCAACGTCACCTATAACAGTACAGTTTTGTGTCTGCTATAAACATCATTATAGGGAGGGAATATTATACTACTGAACGTGAAGATTAAAGTTTCCATACACTCAGATGAAAAGACTCATTCATTTCCTTGCATATTTGGTTCTTTCAGTACAGTTTTGCACAAATTTTATCTTACATGGAAAGGAATATTGTTCATATTTGTTGTACTGTTATTTACTTAAGAGCTTATAAGATTTTCAGACATGTGCAATTGGTTGAGGGGTTTCCTTTTTTATTATATCCCCTGCTGTAATGTGGAGTATATAATGATGTTCATCTGTCTGTATTCACACAATGACTAAAATTCCGACACTTATTGATTATTTGATCCAGAGATCAAAGGTCAAAGCCACTAAGTTGAAAAATGGTTTCCATACAAGGGCTGAAGTCTTAGACCACATACCTGAGCCAAACTTGGTGGATTGTTTGTAAATGCAACAAAGAAGAAATAAATTTTGCTGGGGATGGGGGCAGAAGGTCATAGCTGAAGCTCACTGCCTTGTCAACAAATGAATAACATGCTAAAAATGGCACCATGTTTTGAAAATGGTTTGCTGATATGGGAAGGAAATCTACAGATGCTGGGTTAGACAGCTTAATTCCATGCCATATATTTTCAGAACATTTTTATGAATGGTTTGGCTAATGCCAAGAAAGGAATCTATTACTTGTAGGTCTACAATGTCCATGTCAATGTTATTGGTGAGTTCTATCCATATTAGGTCAAACAGAACTAATAAACTGAGGCTTGGCTTGCAATATATTGTTCATGATATTCTTGTTTTAAATTAAAAATCTAATTTTTGATTTGTTTTCTCTATTACTTATGCCAAATATCTTTTATAAATATGCATTAAGATTTCTAATAACCACATTTTTTTTAACCTTTAGCCATATGCAGAGAAGACCAGTTTCAGTGCGCTGATGGGAACTGTGTTGAGGGCAGAATGAAGTGTGATAGAACACCACAGTGTGAGGATGGATCTGATGAACGAAACTGTCGTAAGTACTGATGACCATTGACTTCTGATGTCTAACATGACAGACTTTGTTCATTTCACTGTCATGACAGTCCATGCTCACTTAATTGTCATGCTACATTGTTCATATACCAAGATAGATTTAATTTGATGAATCATACAACATTCCCTTATAAAATGTTAATGGGTCCCACATTGCCACATAAAATGTTAATTACTGTACTTGGTATTGACTTAAGTTGTGGGGGAAAAAATAGCCAGACAAGAGGGAGATGGGATGAGACAGATGGGTTTGTATTTATGCTGATCAGTTTTATTTTCATTTAAATCACATTAGCTTTATGCTAACAAAGGTTTTTATACTAATAATTTAGAATACAGAAAAATTGTATATTTATTAAAAATGAATAATATAAAAGTTGATTAAAAGTAAGATGATAAAATGTTAAACTTCAGTATTATTTAATTGAATACTAAATATTGGCATTTGCTTTGTATTTTTAGCTAGCTGTCCTCAAAACAACTTTCAGTGTGAAACAAGTCAGCTAGAATGTGTTGATGTTTCATTGGTGTGTGATGGTTTCCCAGACTGTTCTGATAAGTCAGATGAAGCTGGATGCCGTAAGTTACTTGTTCTATTTTGTTTTATTCTTTCACTTAAGCTCCATTTGAGAACTCTACCATGTGTGTTACCATCATTATTAATTGTTTTACTCCACATATATATATTTATCTTCCAGTGTTATTCTTTGCAGGGAGATAGAGTGTCATTTGTTGATCTGCCCCACCCATCCCATTCGTTCCAACTTGAATTTACTTTTCTTTTGTAAATTTTTAAAGCACTTTGGATTGAGACCAGTTTAGAATGTGGCTTTATATCAGGAAGAGCTTGGTTAAATTTTACATTTTCTAACTGACTTTCCCCCATTTTTTGACAAAATTGGAGTTGTGGCCGGCCCCTGTTTGATACAAAATTGTGCCTATACACATTGGACCATATATTCTTCACCTGTATCAGCTTGGTAGTAATATCTGTGTTGTATGAAAAATATTTCAATTGATAAAATCTTAAATTTAAACGATTTTTCTGGCACTAACCATTGATGACAATTAAGAGACTTGATGTTGATGAAGATGAAAAGAACATAACTAATTAGCAGATGCACCAACCATTCTAGATTTGAGCTTTATTATTGAATGTTTTAGGTTTCTTTATGCTTACATCAAATTGACTATATGTTACTTTTGCATTCTTTCTCATTTTGGGAGTTGGTGGGGGGAGTAGTTAATTATATTAAGGAGGAATTTACACGGTTGTGTGTCCTAGAGAAAACACTGAATTTGAGTTTCACTTTTATGCAAGCCTGAGAGATATAGAGGATAACACATGCATTCATATTGATTTTGTTTTATTATTAATGAGTGTGAATGATTAAGGAACTCATGAGTGAATGTTGGACAGTTACCAAACATTTGCTGTGGAAGTATGCACTTTTCGATTTATTATATACATCAAGAGGAACATTTTCCATGCTTCTGCATTTTTTAATCAAAAAATTAAATGCTGGTAGTTGTGCAGGTTGTTTCTATATTGAGTGAATGAATTTATTCTACCAAACGTAAATTATAAAAAGGAGAAATGACTCATAGTGCCATAATGAATGAAATTTCAT
This sequence comes from Sinohyriopsis cumingii, assembly GCA_028554795.2. Taxonomy (NCBI): domain Eukaryota; kingdom Metazoa; phylum Mollusca; class Bivalvia; order Unionida; family Unionidae; genus Sinohyriopsis; species Sinohyriopsis cumingii. The sequence continues at coordinate 4,567,983 of JAPYKE020000126.1, read as the reverse complement.
TGTATGTAATGTGACATGAGAAATCCATACTTCCATTGTAAATGATGTGCATAGATAGTTCTCTCTTACACTTTCAGGTACAGTGACAGAATCTATGCAGCTATGATCGTGGCTGTCATATCTCCTATATTTTGCAGTTAACTATTTCACCAGGTGAATTCAGCAAGTGAAGTATTTAAATGGAACTAATTTTCTTGCAAATTTAGAATATAATAAAATGTTTTTTATTCCATCAGCATCCTGCAGAACAGATCAGTTTACTTGTACTGATGGGAACTGTGTAGAGGGGAACATGAGATGTGATGGCATAGCACAGTGCGAAGATAGATCGGATGAACTTGGATGTTGTAAGTCTTGATCATTATAATTTCTTATCGTGCTGTGAAGGGAAGAAGACATACAAGCAGTCATTGTCTATACATCTATCCATTCATTTCTCTTTCCATCTCTGAATCCATCTCTCAGTATGTGAAACTAATCATGTATGCAACTAGTCTCATATTTGATGAATTGTTTTCATATTTTGTAGGCTCTTTTTATCCCTCAGTATGTAATATGGGCAGATACTGCCCAAGTATTTGATGAATTGTAATTCATATTTTGTACTCTGCTTTAATCCGCCCATATATAATATGGGCAGAATATAGCTATTGCCACATCTACCTCTCTGTCCATAAACAGTTTTATTCTGGAGCATAACTATCAAATTGTGTAAGATATTTCAACCAAACTTGGTTCACATATCAAGCAAGTTGCATGTGTAAGTGTGGCTGGATGAGAGGTGCAGGGGACTGTGACCAGGAGGGATATGTCATTTATGCCATCTTTAGAGGGGGAATGGGAGGGATTTGTCATATGAAGTGGGAGAGGGTGACCAGGGGAGCGATGTCTTCCCTGGATTACTCTGTTATCCATTGAAGATGCTAATGAGAATCCCCCCCCCCATTTTCTTTACCTGAAAAAATGATGGACTGATGTTGACATTGTGTGTGTAATGGATCTCTCAGTTTCTAGTGGATTTTTTATTTTGATATAAGGGAAGCATATTTTTCTCTGTCATTACATGTCAATGTGCATAACATTCACCATTTGTTATTTTTGTGAGAGTTATATATTGGCAGATGTTTGCCATGATCCTGACTATATCTTGTTAGGAAAAGAAATACTAGTGGTAGAAAGAAAAACATCTTTAATGCATATGTGAAAGTAATGCACTATCAAATTGATTGTGAAAGTAATGCACTATCTGATTTTGAAATTAATTCACTATCTTGTTGATTATGGAAGCAATTCACTATCTGATTGTGAAAGTAATTAACTATCTGATTGACTGAAAATAATTCACCATCTGCTTGATTGTGAAAGCAATTCACTATCTAATTGATTGTATAAATAATTCACTACCTGGTTGGTTGTGAAAATAATTCACTAATTGATTGCAGAAGTAATGCATTATGCAATTGATTTCACTTTATGAAAGTAAAATTCCAGGGAACAATAAGAAATGTTTTCACATGTGACATCATCAAGCCTTGTGTGAATTATATCTACTTATTTTTGCAAATTGTATGAATTTTACTTGAAAATATCACTACAAAATATTGTTAAATGTGTTAAAATAATGTTAATGCATTACACAAAAATGTCACTTTGTGTATGTAAATACACCATATACTTCTGTATATCAGCAAGTGTTAATAGTTACATAGCTTATTGCTAACTAGATGGGCAATATCAGGAATATCTGTATGATGTATATTTCTTACCCACAAGAATTATTCCCTGGTCTAGTAAATCTATTTTACCCACTGATAGATAAGTTCACATGTTGCCATTGTGACACCATTCATTTAGCATGGTTGAGGCACATATTGTACCACATTAATTATGATTTCACCTATTCTAGAGAGTTTTGCAAGAGAAATAATGAATTTGGTGATTACAAATAATAGAATCTTTCATATGCATCGATGTTGGTTTGGTTGATTCCACCCATTGGTCAGAATTTTGTTTTGGACACTTGGCTTAACAAAGTGGCTGATGCAAAATTCTGATTCTGTCCAGCACTGGTACGTAACAAAGGATTATTTTTCTTGTAATCCACAAAGTTTTAAAGCATCAATACACCTATTGAAAATTTTCTCACCTTAAATGCATAAAAAGCATTGTTTGCACAGGAAAATTCAGTGTAAACTATAGGCTATTTAAGCACATCAGAGGTGAAAGAACATTGTGGAGTCCTTTTGATATACAGTAATGGCATTTTATTATATGCTCATTTTTTCCCCCTGTTAACTTTACATTGTCAGAATCGTGCAGTATTACCCTGTATTGAATACGCTCGACAATACACATATAGCATTCATGTGAATAAAGGAACTACTTTCTGTTGTAAACAAACAAAGAACTCAGATGCCAGAAGTTTTGATTTGTACACAAATCATGTACACTCACATAAGAGGCTCTTTACGTTGTGGTTGTTTAAATTTGTTTCTGAATGAACTAAAACAGATGTTTTGTGGACTGCCACATACCAGCTGTGTTGGCACATTCCATGTTGATACAATGTTACGGGTTTAGGCTAGCTACAGTATATAACAGATGCAAGATAAGGTCCTTTCAAATAACATACAAGTGACAAACCATATACTCTCTTCTTTAGCTGGTGATAAGAATGGCAAAATAAAATACACTTAACAGTTTTACATCCTGAATTTCCTCAAAATGAATTTTCTTAATTCTGCAAATCCAAATTACATGAGCCATGTCATAGGTTTTCAATCTGGATTACACATTTCGAAATTGTGCTGTAATTTCGATGATAAGTGCAGTTGCATCCTCCTTACTACACTCAAAATGAAATAAGCATTAAATTCCATAGCCTTTTTAATAATTGCAATTGAAAGACTTCATATTTTTCCCACTTTATGATTTCAAACATTCAGTGACAGAAACAGAAACACATTTGCAGATGTCAACATGCCTCTCCCTAGCTTCTTCAATCTCATGTATTTCATGTGGAATTTGTCACATACAAATCCAGTCCATAATCACAAAATTTCTTAGAATCGAGAAAAATACAAAAATCTATTCATTCCAGAATGCACATTCATTCACAATATGACTCCAAATTTCAATTTTAACCAGACACGCCATTTTCTTTCGAAAGTTATGTCGAGTGCACGACTAAATGAAAATTTACCTGGGTGGAGTAATGTGCTCAGTAATAATGTTGATTTGTGTAATGATGAATATGCTCTTGTGTATTTAGTTTGAAATGCAGCATACATTCATTTACGTTGTTGCTTGTAGTGTATTGTGTTTATATAATTAAACCTTAGGTAGAATTAAAAAAGTGAGCATATAATAAAAAAGGTTACTGCCTTTGTATGGGAAAATATGAACACGTTTTGTCGAAGGATATACTGCACTCCCAAGGTTGTGCAGCATTCCATCCAAAAACTCGTTCATATTTTCCCATACAAATGCAGTAACCTATAAGTACAACCTCAGAATTGCATAGTTTGTGCAGTAAACAAATATGAACAGGTCAAAAAGCAAAGTCCACTCTTTTCCCTAAGATTAAACATGACAGATAAAAAAAAATGTTTTAGTTCTTGATTCAGCTTTGATTTAGAATTGATTTTCCTTTAATACATTTTAATGAGAACATGAATTTTAAGAAAATAACATTGCAATCATGGTTTTATTACTTTAAATCAGATTATCAAATTTTTATAAGAAGTTATGTTGATCAGTTCAAAATGTTTTGATTATGGGACACTAACGTTCACCACTGCTCTTTTAGGGTGTCCATATGTTGTAAGCAATATTTATCTTGTTGGTTGTAGAAGAATGTTCAAATGATGAACAAATTGGTAAGTTTTTAGGTTTTTTCAAGTTTGTGTGCACCTTTACTTGTAGTAGAAAGTCATGTGATGAAAGATAAAATACTTCCCTTTATTGTTCTACACTGGAAAACATGATCGTACACACATAAAAATGTGAGAAGAAAAAAATCTTACCCATGTATGAGGACAAGGTAGGAAAAGGTAACCCATGGGAATATCAGGGACTCAGCAGGCCTCATCCTTGATATAAATCTTATCCCTTCCAGATATACTTTTGTATTCTATATCCATTTTATATCTATCCAGATGGATGGGGAAGATTCTGTTTATATATCATACATATCCCGGATGTTCCTTTACCATTTCGTTATAATTGTTTAGATAAATCTAATGAAATCCTTTAACATGTGCAAGATACTGTATCATTCTTCAGTAGGTTTAGCAGATTGTATGTGAAATTTGAGTAATTTTCATTCCGACTTTTTTCTTCAGTGTGCTAGTGGCAAAAATGAACCCAAACTTAAATTTAATTTTACAGGATATAAGTACATGTATGCTATTATTTATTTGTTGTTTTGCACTCAGGATCCAGTACATCAATTATTTGAGATCCATGCACTTTGTTTCCTTAGTGTAAGGTGCCACATCATAACATTGTCCATATGCTAATACAAGGCATGTATGGACTTGGATCCCATTTCATTGTATAACTCTGAGATTGCCTATAATTCTAGGGGATTTGATCTCATTGAATGACATATCATATCACAGATATGAGAGAAGCAGATTGGACATGTTATTTGCAGGACTGTACACAAAAGAAATCTAAACCAGTTTATTCTTCATATTCACTGCCAGATGGAAAATGACTTATTTGTTAAGACATTGAATTTGTAAAATTCTGATTTTTTTCAAATTTAATATTGATGTGTTTTTCTTGAAGTTTTTTGGAGTCAGTTTCATGTTAAAGTAATGCACAATGATGAAAAGGATTGCAATGCAGTTTTGAATATTGCTGTATTCTTTATCTATGTCATGAGTCTTAAATTTATGAAGCAAGCCTTGGTAATTCAGGCAAGCCTTGGGAAGCAAAAGATTGGAATTACTTGAGAAATTTCATAAATTTGATACAAGCTGAACACAAATGTAGGACAAAGGTGAGAAAATAGCATTGTCATTTACAGGTGTAAGCATTGTGACATTATGATATACATGTTCCTGGTATGACATCATGATGATATATCGCTAGGTAACATATTAATATGACATCATCATGGACTTAAGTAGTTAACAATATCAGTATGTCATCATCATGATGTTTCACTGGTTAACACATCAATATATGATAACACTTTGCTAGTTAATGTAACAATAGGGGCCCAAAGTGGCCGAGTGGGCTAAAGCACTCACTGTTACAGATCACTGCCATCTTACCTGTCTGTGTGAGTTCAAGTCTCAGGCTCAGCCATTTGTGGATACATGAGAAAGCATGCCAGTAGCTTCTCGTGGGTTGTTGGTTCTTTCCAAGGTTTTCCCAGGTTCTTCCTCCACCATTTACACAATCTGCCATTTGTAACCTATCTTGTGATGAAAAATTTAATTAAACCCAGTAACAAACAACAATAACAATGTAACAATATGACACGATGATACTTCCTCACTTATGAACAGCATGATATGATGATACTTCACAAGTTAACATATGACATCATCATAATACTTCACTATGTAACACATCATTATTACTTCTTGATAATACTTCACTGGTTAACAACAGCATTGTGACATCATGATACTTACTAGTTAACAGATCTATATGACATCATGAGACTACTTCACTCGTTAACAGATCATTATGACATCATGATACTTACTAGTTAACAGATCAATATGACATGATGCTTACTAGTTAACAGATCAATATGACATCATGAGACTACTTTGCTAGTTAACAGATCAATATGACATCATGATACTTGCTAGTTAACAGAGGGGCCCCGAGTGGCCGAGTGGTCTACAGTACTCTCTGTTACAGATCACTGCCATCTCACCTCTGTCTGCGTCGGTTCGAGTCTCGGATTCAGCCATTGTGGGTATGTGAGAAAGCTTGCCAGCAGCTTCTCATGGGTCAGTGGTTCTTTCCGGGTCTTCCCAGGTTCTTCCTCCACCATTAATACTGGCTGCCTATCGTGTGCTGAAAAATGGCGTTAAACCCCACAACAAAAACAACTAGTTAACAGATCAATATGACATCATGAGACTAATTCACTAGTTAACATTTCAGTATGACATCATGATACTTCATCAATTAACATATCAGTATGATGGCATGAAACTACTTAACTACAGGTAGTTAACATATCAGTATGGTATCATGATACTTCTTTAGTTAAAATATCAGCATGATAACATCATTATACTATTTCACTAGTTAACATATCAGTATGGTATCATGATACTTCTTTAGTTAAAATATCAGCATGATAACATCATTATACTATTTCACTAGTTAACATATGATTATGACATCATAATACTTCATCAATTAACATATCAGTATGATGATATCATAATATTTTGCTACTTATCGTATTGTATTAGTAGTACATACAAATATTTGGAAACCAATTACATTTTTCAAAGCTGATGAAGAAAAGATTAAGGTTGGAGCCTAACAGTATCAGTTTTAATTGATAAATATCAGGCTGTGAAACTGCTCTAAGTACCCTAATTATAATGTGGATTAACTGTTTTCAGTTGGCAGCAGTAAAAACAGCTGACACATCAGAACTCATGAGTATGTACTTCCCTAAATAAAATGGGTCTTTAGCTTTGTTAAATGTTATGATATAGGAAAAATATCCCCATTCATCTAAGACAGTAGGAATATTTAATAAGTCTAAAATCAATGGTCATTACATTACAGCAAGGCATTAATGATTTGCAGGGTTCTTTTGTTTATACTACTGGAGATTGTACTAAGAGAGACAAAGCATTCATGAAGCTTGTGAGTTCTTGAACCAGTTTAAGTGGTTGGCATATTAACACATTTAGAGCAGTCATTACCATATTTAGAGTTATTATGTCAAGATTGCACCAAACAAGCTGGTATCTACCATTGTTTTCATGAACATGCACAGAGTTGACAGAAATGAAAGTAATTATACCATTTTGGGTTTGTCATTGGTGGGTACTGTTCAAAATTACCACCAATAGCAGTACATGATGAACAGACTGACATAATTTTACAGAGAAGCAGAATAATAAAAAAAAAGCAGAAATGCAACCAGTATTTTTTTATTAGCAAGTAAGGATATAATGAAACCGAGTTTACATAAACCAATTCTGACTAGCATTTAACTTGCAAGGTGCACCGATGCATAATCCTGATATAAAGATAAGTAATTTAACAGACAACATATTTGGGGAAAATTCAGACAAAGGGAAATTGTTTTTTTAATGTTTTGATATTTATGTCAATGATGGTACTTAACATATCAATATGACATCATTACTATATTAAGCAAGTTAACATACCAATATGATATTGAGGTTGTATTTAACTAGTTAACATCTCAATATGTCATCATTACTTTATTTAACTAGTTAACACCCAATATGATATTGAGATTGTATGTCACTAGTCAACACACCAATGTGATACTGAGATTGTATTTAACTAGTTAACATATCAATATGACATTGACATTGTATGTAACTAGTTGACATATCACTATGATATTGGGATTGTATTTTACTATTAAATACACCGATATGATAATGAGATTTTATTTAACTAGTTAAGTTATCAGTATGACATTGGAATTGTATGTAAATAGCATATTAGTGTGACATGTCATGATATTTAACTAGTTAAAGTAATGAAAATCTGTAATAAATCAAATAACAATTTATTTTATGCTAAGCAGTGAATTACTTGATTTTCTAATTAAAATAATATTGATATTTCACTGTAGTGAAAAAATAACAATATTTTTTCACTACAGGAACTACTTTTTTGGGTCAGAACATACTTACCTCCCTTTGATTTTCTGTCAGTGAACTACTTTTTCCTTGTTTTCTAATTAATAATCCCTGTCTGTTATCCTTGAAACTTGTAGTTTGTTTTTCTGGAAATATCAGTTAATTTTTATCAATCTGATGTGGAACTAATTTTGTGTGCAGGTACACATAGCACAGCAGAACATGTACGGTAAACAGCTGACATTTTTACCATAAGAAATCTGCTAATTCACTGTGTCACAAACTTTAGGTAGCCAACGTATGTGAGCATAAAATAAAAAGAATATTTGCTTGAAATGAGTGAATAACATATACATTTCATCTTGTGTGTGAAAAACTCTAGTATTTTCACTCGTGGCTTCGCAACTCATGAAAATACTGAGTTTTTCATCAACTCGATGAAATATATCCAGTTTTTCACTCATTTCAAGCAAATATCCTCTATATCAGAGATGTTTTGTGATACATGTATTACCTTTTTGGTAATTATTTGTTTATTTGAACTAAAACTCTGATGCCTGCAGTACATGAAAATATAGTGTGTGTACCTTTAATTTTGCAGCATTCCGATGTGCAGTTGGTGAATTTAAATGTGTTGGGGTGGATGAATGTTTAGCAGAATCCTTCAGATGTGATGGATCTTATGATTGTACAGACAGATCTGATGAATTTAACTGCAGTATGTATAAATGTTTTTGTGCTTTTAATTGATAGGGTGTGATGGAAACTTTTATTGTACAGACAGATCCGATGAATTTAACTGCAGTATATATAAATGTTTTTGTGGGTTTAATTGAATGGGTGAAAGAGTTGATGAAGTCATAAATTAGTGAATCATTGAATATATTCAGGTTTGTATTTAATTAGTTTATTAATTCTTTTACTTGTTTATGATAATGATTGTGATGAATTTGTTAAGTTATTGTTTTTACTTATTAAGATGACAATGGTGATGATGTAGTAACGATGATTTAAGATATTATTTATGACCAAAAATGTTTATGTAGGTATTCAGTTGACCAAACAATTCCTCTCAAAATATTCAGATCTGTTTTCCTTGAATATTCTTCTTAAATACTACTGTGGTAGCAGTGAATCAAGACACTCAAGATATGTTTATTTTCATTGTCAGCATGCAGAGAGAATCAGTTCCAATGTGGTGATGGCATCTGTATTGATGTGAGACGTCGCTGTGATGGAACTGTCAATTGTAATGACAGATCTGATGAATTAGCCTGTCGTAAGCAGTCTTTATTTTAAATTGTTACTATTTAGATTTTTTGACAGATAAAAGCGCTGTTTAGACAGATATGATGAAGACTTTATTCAAATAAGATAAAGGCTTTGTTTAGACAGATAGGATAAAGACTTTATTTAGACAAAATAAAGGTTCACCCTAGACAGATAGGATAAAGACTTTATTTAGACAGAAAAGCTTAAGGCTCTGTTTAGATAGATAAAATTAAAACTTAGTTATGATAGAGAAGATAAAGACTGTTTAGACAGATAGGATAAAGACTTTATTTAGATAGGATAAAGGATCTAGTTAGATAATATAAAGGCTCTGTTTAGATGGATAAAATAAAACTTTGTTATGATAGAGAAGATAAAGACTGTTTAGATGGATGCAATAAAACCAAAAGCTTTTTTATGACAGATAAGATTTAAAAAAACTTTGGACAGGTATAATAAAAGATTTGTTGCAATAGAGATTTTGGCTCTATTTTGATAGGATAAAGGCTCTTTTTACATGAAGATGATAAAGGTTTTGTTTTGACAGATAAGATTTTAAAATTGTTAGATAGGATAAAGGTTTTGTTTAGGCATAAGATGTAGGCTTTATTAGACAGATAAGATGAAACCTTTGTTGAGACAGATAACATACTCAGTTTTACATACAGTAAAAGTTCTGAATCTTTAATCACTTCAGAAGAAAATGATCAGTTTGAGTTTTCAGTCGTTTTGAGTTTTCTGAAGTTGCAGAGAAGAGAATTCTCTACTTAGGCTTAGTCATACTAGTCGAGCCAGGTATTCGAGTGATGTGTGAGTTATCAGAATGTCAGTTGGAAATATAGTTTGTGTTTTTGCTGGTATGAAACAGTTTCATAGTGGCAACTTCAGACGCTGTTACATATACATATAAGATGTAAGACCCACACTTCCTGCAAATATTTTACTTGTTTCCGTGTGCTTTTGGATTTATTTGTACACAAAGGGAAAATAGCAAAACAGAAAAGAAGAAAGGCATTTATGACATTTGATGAAGGATTTTAAATTATATCAGGATTAGATGCAGCATTACATCTTTGTTATGGGGTTAGTAACTTCCCATTTTTTTATACAAGTCTTGGGACAGATTTTCAGAGTATGCCTACCTCTCCCCATTACCCTAAATAGAGGAAGATGTATTGATTTTGTGCTATCTCTCTGACCATCCAGCCATCTGTCACACTTTGTTAATAGATAGATAACTTGAAAGCTTTATTGCCAAGCCAGAACAAATTTGATATTTTGATACCTTGGTGAATTCTTAGACTGTTTAGGTTTTGGTGACTGATCGTATTTTAAAATATTTACCTTTTTTTAACCTTTTGGACTTGACAAAAGTCACGAGATATGCAGATACAGTTGGTTGGCTTTTTATATTAATGTTAGGATGACCTGATTCATTTTTAAGGACATTTTAGCTATTTGTATATTTTTCTTTACAGAATGTTAAAATTTTGGGACTTGGAGTTGTTTTTTTAAACAATAAAAACTTGTAAGTGGGATAAATCGATATCACTCCAGGTAGACAAATGAAATATGATATGCTAATTTGTTATGTTGATAAGCAGATTCGATTTTTGGCTCATTACATCAATGTTTAAAATTTGGTACACATTTTGGAACTTTTTGGACTTGTTGGAAATAAACTTTGTTAGGGCTGTTCCTTTAACACATTAACCCCTGGAGGTTTTTGTTGTTTTTGTCTGAAATTTGAGTAGAAAACATATTTTGAAAGCTATTTCTGAATAAATCCTAATGAAACAACTTCCAGGTGATTTTCCAGTAACATAATGCCTAGTTGTGTTAGAAACATAGTTTTTCATTGGCTTTTAGGCTTGTGCATGAGCAGAAGTTGGAGTTCGTTTCTTTTTTTGTGGCTTAATGAACCCATTATTTTCGTATCGAGACCACTCTTTATTCCAAATGCCCATGTTATCCTATTTTTTGCAAAGGTTTATCCGTCTGTTTGCAGTTTATACCAGGCTGACTTAGATTTGAGACCAAAAGGCTCAAATCTGGACACAAAATCGGATTCCAACCACGGGCAAATTTGGTTTTTCCCTCTTTATTTAGTAGTGCAACTAAAACTTCCAGATTATTTATTATCATTGTAGAGTTACATCTACCTTTCTATAATACTACCCACTTTAGTGTATCATACATGACCTTGATGCTACAGAGCTTGGCAGTAGGCTACTACCTCCTGCAATGTAAATTCATCACATGGGGTTAATGTGGAAAGGCAGTCTTTTGAGAATTTATGCCAGGGTACTTTCATTTCGCCAGGTTGATATTAAATTGATCAGAAAATTCTAAATTGCATATATGGGTGAGTATCCAACATTAAAAGTGTATTCCTGGGTTCCAGGTATGTTTAACTGGAACAGCCCATTATACAGTTTAGCAAAATCCATTTAAGATATATCAATAGATTTTGGCATGCGTGTTTGCATGCACAGGTATGTGACTTGTTTAGATTTTCATGCCATTATCATACATGTGATGGAAATTATGTCAGGTCAGGACAGATAGGAGATTTCCCAAATTTGATCAGGACTTTTGACCTCAAAATTATTTCCATCACCTGATTTTTATCAAGCACATGGGCAAAAATTACAACTATTCAACAGATTTAAATATGTTAAATATTAAAATGTGCACATCATGTCATTAAACCAGTCCCGTCAGAGTAACTTGCTGTGATTCATATTCTCCTTATATGTACCACAAGCAGTTTTAGCATTTCTTACATGATCGTTGCCTGGATTATATTGATGGCAGTCCTTCCAGGTTTCTTCAAGAGTTTGCCTGAATTTCCCTTTGGTGGCCTAGTGGTTAAAGCGTCTGCCTCAGATGCAGGAGGTTGCAGGTTTGAACCATTTTGAGCTTTACCAATTTTTCAGTCATATTGCTATGATATCTGCAATGTGACAGTTTATAGTGATGTCTAGTACACCGCTCCCTCGATAACTCGCGCCCGGATAACTCGCGATCCCGCTTATAACGCGGTGTCCGTCTTGGCTCCCGATTTTTTCCAGAGAAAATGTATTTAAAATATCTTTAAAATATGCTAAACATGAAAAAAATTACGATAAGAATTGATAAATTAAACCTTGACACATTGCTCGTTTTATCATCGAAAATGGTGATTAATGCCCGTAAAAATATAATCCATATTTTGCAATTTGCAAGCTCTAGAGAAGAATTAATTTCAGAGATCTCGAAAACGCTTAAGCCACCTGCTTTGTGGGAAATGTGTTGATCAGTTTACTGTGCTGATATTTACAATGACAGAATTCAGTGACTGAAAGACTCTTTGATGTACTGTTGCTAGTTCATAAGAGTACATTTAAAAAAAAAAAAGAACATGATGCAACAGCTAGGCGGCTAGTTCAAAGGCTTTGACTTGGCGGCCGAGTGAGAAATTATACTGATATTTAGTGATTGAATTCAGAGGCAGAAAGACCCAGTTTTAAAATCCTAGCGAGACCTCTGTTTAAAGATATCATATATTATGTAAGTTTTTAGGGTAAATAGTTGTCATTATACTGTAAATAAACAGTCTGGTGAAATAGCGATCAATGAAAACTTCTGGTAAATGTTAACAGGTGGCAACAGAGAATGAAATAAACACCAATTAAACGACTTCCTGTGTGAAAGTCACGTTCTAATCCTTTAATTCCGTTTCAATGTAAACATTATAATCACAACATAGTCTGTTCAATGAAAACATGAAAAGAGTCAATCGACCGTCACATCGAAACCCGTGAGTACTTCTGTGGGAACCTAATTACATGTACATGCCGGCTTTGTTTTGATCAACAACTTGGGGAAGTGTTTGTTGCATTAAAAAATAATCGATTACAAGAGACCTCGGGTGCTGGATTAAGGGTCTTGGAGCTGCCTTTGACGTAAAGCAAAACAGTAACAGAGACAACGACGACGATAGTGACTTCAAATGTTTCAGTGAAACTGATGTCATTAATGCCGAGGCTGTTTGGGAGAAATTAGTACAGACTCATGGTCCTGAGATGGGCGTTTCTCTTGGTGGAGGAGTGGATTTGTGCTGACAATGATTGCCCTACAGCCGAATACATGTCAGATGAAACTATAATTATTTCTATAGCGAACAAATTTGCAGCAGAAGACGATTCTAACTGGACTAACACAAGTGTTGAAAGTGATGCAGACACAGATGTTGCACCCCCACCCCTCTGCACAGGAAGCAAATATTTTGATATTGCCATAAGGTGGCTGGAGACCCAAAATGTTGACTACGTAAAGCTCATGCAGTTGAGAAATCTGAGGGATTTTGCTCGGCGACAGAGAAACCAAGGAGTAACACACACAAAAAAAAATTAACTGATTTTTTCAAAAAGTGAATTGATATTTGTCAAGCGTGGCACAAACGGCAAGTATTAACTTGTTCTAATTTACGTCGTTTTAAATTTGTAGACCAATTAAATATGTCAGTACTGATTAACTCTTGTTTTTTTTTTTTTGTTTCCCATTTTACTTCTATCGCATTCAAATCTATCTATCTATCGTTCGATCGACACTGTTTCTCGAAAAGAGTCGATCTTTTGTGTATAAAAAACTTCTAATTTGGCTCAAACAATAGAACTAGAATGCATACAATTCAACATAAAACTTAGTGACGTAGTACACAATGTGTGAAGTGGTACACATGTTCAGCGAACGGAAACCACGTGGAATAATGTTTTCGATGATCGCCTCAATATACTGTAATTTATCCTGAAATTTTTAATGTTGTCCTATGAGAAAATAATAAAGTACACCGTTATGAAGAGAAATTTATTAACAGTTAATCTCAGAACGATTATAAAGTGAGTATTCAACAGTATAATCTGCCTACCCCTCCCCCCTTATTTTTCGGTTATGTCGCCAATCACTTTATTGGTTTTGGGCTTATTTTATAGGTCCCTCGATAACTCGCCCCTCGCTTATAGTGCGGTCGATGTTTCTGGACCCCGATGTGCGCGAGTTATCGAGGGAATGGTGTACTGGGGTTCATGCCACAGACATGTAGCATGATTTCCCACCTTTTCCACATTATCCTGATACCAGAATGACGTGTCCTAACACTAACCTCTTAATGCTGAATGCCAAGAGAGACAGCTGCAAGTACCATTTATGTGTCTTTAGTAAGACTCGGCTGTCCAAAACAATGAATATCACATGCTAGCACTAGATAAAGACAAAGACCTCATTCATCCCAGGCATTACTGGTTACAGTGGCAATTAGTGACATGTACTTTATTCTGGTTGACATTCATATTTATAAGAGATTAAATAAGGGTCAGTGATGTATATATCAGGTTTTAGTCATTCATAGTACTGTCGAACACATATTTTGCCTACAAATCTTGGTCGCTGTTCATGTTCTGCAGTTGGTCATTCGCAACAGTGAGTTTATTTAATAAAATCATTCATATTATTATTGTTAACTTTATACATAGAAGATTATGATTTCTTATGAATAATAATGGTTACTATTTGAGTGTTTTTTTGTCCTGTTGCATGAGAACTTTTTTGTGCATCTCCTGAGTATGGGAACATTATATTTGACTAGATCTGAAAATGATCTACTGCTACAAACTGGAGGTTATGTTCAGTTATAAAGATGGCAAATAATATCTTGGCATGTCTAACTTTTTCCACATTTGAAGCAGATTGCATAAACATGGATTTCAGTGATGGCCTATTTGTTGTCATGTTTATATGCTTTTATGAGATGAAGTTTCTGCATGATTTGTGATGTCATTCTTGCAGATGTGACTAATTTTAAAATCAGTTTTACAGAAAGAGCAGGATACATATTCTACATATTCATGTCCCATTGAAGTTGACTACAACTACTTAAATTTTCATTTCCATCAATCATTTAATATTGTATGATATTTTGGTTGCTTGGATTTGGTGTTTTGGCATGGGGAGATAATCCTGTTTAAACTGGTTTTAATCATACATAGGATAGTCTCAAATCGATCTTGACAATTTGATGCACTGAATCAGAACATGCTTTGGGAGAGGAAGTATTGTTGTTTTGTTTTTTGCTGATTGAGCTCTTAGTAACTTGGCCATAATCAACTACTGTCTTTATTTACTTTAGGAATTATTTCTATTCACACATTGTATAATCCTCCTCAAGAAACTTCAAACAATGAAGCAAGGTAACACTGCCAACAGAATCAAAAGTTGAAATTATTAACTACTTTATTTTGCCCAGCTTAAGATCGTTATTCGTGTGATCATTGTGGGTATTGCCATAAATATATTACTCTGCAACCAAGATCTGAGAAAGAAAATGGAAACAAATATAATTTTTAATGATAATTTTGTGTGTATTGTAGATTACAGTGAGTGATGTGAGAGATGGGAGACACCTCTAATCTATGGAAAAAAAACTCTTCCATTCACATGTGTGCATTATGGCATTTATATTTTTTAAACAGATGGTTTGCAGTGTTTTTCATGCAGTTGTTTAGATGAAACTAGAGAATTTTGAGAAAAAAGAAATAGGATTGGGAACCACTTCATTAAAACTAATGAGTGAATGCTGGCAAGCAAGTTAGTTCCTTGATCTTGGAATACGTTGTCATTAGGGAATAATTTTATGCAACTAATTGTCTCCTTATCAAGAAAGTAAAGTGGTTAATGTCAGTTGTTTTCCTGCTTAAATTATTTTTGTCTTGCTTCTAATGGCAAAATACATGTTTGATTTTTTAGTGGTTATGATGACATTATCATCCAAAATGTTGAAGATTGTGTATTTGAGTTTGTGCAAGTCATCTATGCTCAGTATCAGTTGTTGAAATCAATTGAAACTTTTGGGATAATATTACTAACATTACTATGTATGAAGCCTGTACCCATACATGCAAGGTTTCTTTAGTCTTGTCTGTGTAAGCATTAATGCCCATCATAGATGTGACAGTGCTTTCCGAGTAACAATTTTTAATGTCACATTGGCTGAAATATCCATGTAATATCATAGTTAAGTTTTACTACTGGTGCATTTAAGTAAACAAAACTCTTGATAGAACATAAAGTGAACAATGATTCACATGCAGATTATTTTTAATTATTCATAAATTGAAGTTAATGAAAAAGTGCTGATAGTAGTTTTCCAATAGATTGGCATTACTTTTATATTAAATTGTTGTAATTTATGTACTATCAGCATGCAAAAGTGGAGAATTCCAGTGCCGAAATGGTGACTGTATCCCGGAAGGATTCAAGTGTAATGCCCGAGCAGAATGTGAAGATGGGTCAGATGAAGAGAACTGTGGTAAGTAGTGTCTCTTTATCTGTTTGTATGGCTGTCTATTGAAATGATATAACTTTGTCCACTGTACATTACTCAGAAAATGTTGTAAATATGTATCAGGAATTTTCTGTTATTTTTTTCTTGTAAGGGTAATGGCTGCTAACTGACTGAATACTTGTTTTATAATTGTTGGGAATGATTATCAATAAAGAACTTTGTCTAATGAAGTTGTTTACTTCTGTCTATAAATTACCTTTATTTTCAAGATAACCAATCAGAGAGAGGTTGTTAACATTATTTTAGCTGGTTTCAACAACTATGCAAAAACATTGTGTATTACCATACAGCTTTTTGTTTTTGTTGATTCACAATGAAACAAGATTCCTTTCTTAAAAAACGGAGAACATTTATTTTGTGAAACAGCTTTCAACGTTTAAACTCAGTTGTTTTGGTTTTGTTTTATTAGTAAAATATTGATGACATGATTTCCTTACAAGTAACATTGAAACTTTGCCTTATCCAGCAGAAATCTCTGAGTGTCTGTTCAGGAAATTTAAGCTAAATACAAACTCTTAAACTTTCTTCTCCATAGTGAACCTTATCTGTGAAACACAGCTTTTTATTTCACCAAGTACTCATTTTGCTAGTTTGCCTTGCTGTCTTTGATCACATGTGTGAACAAGAGGCTATTTTAAGTCAGTTTCATCATAGGACATCAAAATCTTATTATAGTCAATCATTCTCTAAATGATATATTTAATAATGATCGTACCTTTCTGCATATGAAGCCTTCCTTTCAAAAGCATGCATTTTGCATGCGTGTGTGTGTGCGTGTGTGTGTGTGTGTGTGTGTAAAAACGTTCATCCGTCTGGTGTTACCCTTGATTAGAATATATATTTTGATGGGGGCTCATTTATATAAAAACTTTCTTTCAAATATAACATCTTGGCTACAAGTCGCATTAATAAATGTTTACTTTATTGAATTTATCTTAATACACGACAAGTAACTATATTATTTATGCAAATTTCCATTACAATAAAAATGAGATATTAATCCTACAGTAACGCAATATTTAATTGCTAGCATGTTTAGTTGTGTACCCTGTGGATGACTAATTTTTCAAGGACTGAATTATCATTAGGTATTAATTAATTATGTTAGATTGTCTGATGAATAAGTAAACTTAAACGGAAAATTAAGATAATTTATGCCACATTCTATATCTATTATGTATGTCAGAAGCAAGGTGTATACAAAATTCGTATGCAATTTCAAGACGGTCCAGTACCCTCGTGATACAACCCACCGAATCTAATCGCAATTGGATGATAATAAACTTGGATAAAATAAAATCATTCGATACAGCAAAATGCAACCAGATGTCCAACGTAGCTTAACCGAAACATTCTAGTTCATTCGCATTTTATGCGTCACTTTCTTACTGTAAAGTTGCTCTGCTATTCTCGTCTAATGACTTTATCATCAATATTATATTAGTTAATACATATAAATTGCACCGTTATGATGCAACAAAATAGGTCATGCACATAACTACAGTACCATTGTCGTTTTTGCCTACACCGAATTAGCTTACAATGTACGAAAATGTGCATTAACATTTTCATTGTGCCCGAAATATATAAAGACATTTTCTAAATGCCAACATAAGAACAGGCACACAAAGAGTCCCATCAACATGTACACCAACTTTTATATAATTAAGATGAATTCATGTGTCATGATGCATTAAATACATTTAAGTCGACTTTAATGAAAACACCGTAGGTCAAATTTGCAAATTCTCATTTCTACTCAATAACAGAACTATAATGCAATTCAGCTAACCACCTTATACTAAAGAAGACATTTCCCTTTGATATCTTCACTTATGATCATAGAGCATAAATTACGCAATCAAATTGCCAGGACATCTTTCTAAAGACATACAGGCCTTCCACTAGATCTTCCCGATATTAGGTTATGCAGATATTTAGTAATCTCAACAATGTAATTCTTAATGCAATAAGATGTTTATTTCGTTTATACTTTTATTTGGGTAATTGGGCCCAAAGCTCCATTTCTGGAGTTAAGGTTCCTCCAAAAGCGCATGGTTATAAACGGTTTCCAAAATAAAGTCTAGAGAGATTTTAGGCTCAATCAGGAAGATATAGCGATGCAAATTTCAGCGCGTTATAGTTTGTGAAAGGGTCCAGATTTATTCATTTCACTATTACAGTCCAACGTTCTCTTACATGACAGATTCAAAAGAAATCAGCTGAGAGTATGATGGGCAAATCTAACGTTACAAACGCTATTTTCAAGCGATGACATTTTTAGGGGTAATTTTGCTATTTGTAATTTGCATCAATATTCACACTGTAAAGCAATAACTATCATCTATTAGGCTTAGACAGAAATAGTTCACCTTTTGTATAACTCTTTTGCATGACGGTCTCGGCATTGTTCCAGTTTATGTCGCCAAATTATGATGCACTAGAGGAAATTACATTCTCTGCATTGATGCATATGAAGGATTGTCCTATTTCCTCATTGTTTTATCACATAGCTATCTGGATCATACAACCATATGAATCGCTGTGGTGGCCTAAGTGGTTAATACATTTGAACTGGGATGTTCGAACATCGGTCGAATCAAACCAAAGACTTATAAAAATGGCACTTGCTGTTGCCCCGCTTGGCGATCAGCATTAGGAGATTACTGTTTTGACTGGCCGGCCAGGTGTCAGGATAATGTCACTGGGTGGAATATCATGCTACATGTCTGCATCATGATGCCCTAATGCTAGACAACACTATAAGATGCCACATTGCAGACATTTTAGCAATAGGACTGATATATTCTTGAAGCTATGTTACAAATCCAAATTACACACACACATATTCAAAAGAATGGGAAAAATATTTTTCCTCACTCTTTTCAGAGAGTCAGAATAATTTAACATTGCTATCCATATAAATGTAGCCTTTAAGTAAAACCTGACAGAAAAAATATTGAAATGGATTGTCAGAACTAATCATTAATTAATTAGATTCTGCCTGGCATAATCATACTTTCTATCCACAGGATCGCCATTACATGGCTTTGGAACCGGATGAGCCGGCATTATAATATACAAAGCAGCAAGCTACTCAACGAGACACTGGGTTGCACACATAATCAAATGATTACATGAGATCAATAAAGAAATTTTTACCAGCTGTGTTTTATTTATTTTCTCTAATCGGATACAATTTTAATGGTTAGATATACAGAAAAGAGGAAATACGGGAAGATGCAAATCAATAGATGAATACATTGGCGAATGAGTAAGTAAATTTAATGAATGGATGAAGATCCTTGGATAGATAGAGATTTACAGCATCTCACCCTCGAGTATGTGTCTGTCCTAATTATTTAATCATTGAAAGTACGCTTACAGTTTGACTTGTTTTATATACATACGTATAATTAGGCTGTTTTATTAAGAATTTATGTCAGATTGCCCAGGCATAAAAGCAAAGTAGAAATACAAAAAAATATGTAAATAACTATTGGATTCTTAAAAACTATTTTCCAGGTACATGAGCATCAACTATATTTACCAATATTCTAGCACCATTTAACAAATGCAAAAGGGATATTAAAGTGCATAAGATAAAAATATACATGATTGAACCTTCATAGATGATATTTTCAGCGCAGAAATTACGCTAAGACTTACCTATTTCTTTGTTCACAATAAAACACAAAATATTAACATCGAAATATTATATGAATAAACCAACAAGGAAAGATGTCAAGAACCGAAAATCGTTTGCTAGCTGCTTGCGATGCAGCTATTATCGTTAATGCTTATATTTAATTTCTTCTTGTCATCTTTAACCCACTGTCAATAAAATACATTGTCATTCAAGATCACGAAGACCAAACAGGCTTAAGGCATACAATATTCCCAGATAATAGTAAGATAAGTGCGTCGCCAAGTGGATTTATTTTCCGACATTTACTAATTCTAACGGAGACAAAACAAACAACAGCAACCATTAACATGCGCACACGCATGCACACACACAAACACGCACGCACACACACACACACACACACACATATATATATATATATATATATATATATATATATATATATATATATATATATATATGTTACATATTTGTAATGCTTTGGATTGTTGGGTTGATACGTAAATTGAAACGAAAATAAAGATAGGTTTGATATCCTTTTATCTGCTTTGTGCATCAGAATATAGTTCGTCACAAAATTCGCCTGCAAATTCCAGTTATTCAGACACCATGAAATGCAACCCACAGCATCAAATCACAAATGGGACATAATGAATGTGGTTAAAATGAAAACATTAAATTTTGCAAAACAATTAGATAAAATTGCGAATGTAGCTTAAGGAATCAATCCTCGTTTCAAGTATTTTGTGCATCATATTTTTCATTATTATAATAACTCACACAAATGCGATGTTATAACGTAACAAAATAGGCAATGCACAGCACTTCAGCACCATTGTATTAACGTTTCTCCAAACTGGCTTTACATGTGCCAAAAATATAAGCATACTATATTTATAAACAAAATTGTTTATGACAATACTTATCGATTGAGATGATTTATGATGTCAATATCAAAAGAAAAATGCATTAGATTATACATATACAATAATTTCCTGTTTTTGAGTTGTAATGGTAAATCAGAGCTATTTAAATTTACTTTTAATGAAAACAAAATATGCTAATATTTCGTTTCAGTTATGTAAATAATGATTTCTAGTCGAAACCAGAAATATACTGTAATTCAGCTAAACACTTTTTAATGAACAAGACATTATTGTTGGAAATTGTTTCGCATATGACCAGTGAATAACCAACCCACCTCCACTAATTACTGTAACATCTAAACTAACAAAATTTTCAACTGTACAATCATCCCGATATAAGTTAAAACAAACTTGGAAATATATCCCAATCTTCAGTTTTTAATATTGTGTTGCGAATCTATGTTCTTAACGAAGTAACAGAAAAAAGTGCAATACAACAAGCTTTATACAATTTAACAAATAATCTATTTTCCTGGAATACAAAGTGAAAGTAGACAAAATTATTGTGAATTAAATCCCAAAATAATCCAAGAATTAGTTCAGTCAAGTCCTAATCATTTTAATTCCGGAAGAGACTGAAAACTGAAGCTGATGATGAGTACGTTGAAGCTTATGGAGTGGTGATGTGTCAACAGTTTTTGTTGAATCACATAACTATTATTCCAATATTGAATATATTTTAAATTCCAGTCAATGTCTTTATCGAAGAATTTTATCAGAGCACTGTTGTATTTCCAGAACAATAATCACCTGAATTCAATACTTTGATAAAATACAATTATTACCAAACAGCTCACAACATATTACAACTGTAAAGCGCTCGATGTTAAATTACGAATGGTAAAATACTCAGTTACAAGATTTAATCTCCATATAAATATAACTAAACTAATACACCACATCCAAGTTAACCTAACAACTTGCTTACCTCCTACCGCAGAACAACATAACTGCCTGCGTTCATTGCTTGACAAACATGCCCCAACTACCAAGTGCAGAGTATCAATTCAAGTGTTTTCCATGGTATAGCAGTGTTAGGGACCAGCATCGCACTGCTGAAAGAGACCGCCGTAAAACAGAGAGGCTTTGGCATTCCAACAGACTCACTATCCATAAACTAATCTATAAAGCCGCTAAGAAGAATGTCACAAATATAAACCATGCAGCGAAATCAGCCCACTATACTACTAAGATAATGGAAAGTTCTCACTGCAAAGAGCTATTCAACATTACTAACAAGCTAATGTCAAGAAGCAAATCTACACCACTTCCAACTACCTTCTCTCCAGTCGACCTTCCGGATATGTTTTCAGATTTCTTCGGTGACAAAGTACAAACCTTTATAGATAAGCTTGACACCACAATTTCAATTGACTCGTCATCATCATACAGTTGGGATCATTAATTTGAGCGGCAACCTTTAGCGGCATTTGAACCTGTCTCTATGGATTTTGTACGTTCAATCCTGATGAAGAGTGCACCAAAGTCATGTGAACTTGATCCAATTCCAACATCATTGCTGCTTCACTGCTTCGATCCAGTATTGCCTTCACTAACTGGTGTAATTAATACCTCTCTCTCATCCGGGGAATTCCCATCATTCTTGAAAACTGGCATTGTAAGACCTCTGCTGAAGAAACCAACACTAGACCATAATGATTTAAAGAACTACCGGCCAGTTTCTAATCTTCCATTCATATCAAAAATCTTAGAAAAGGTTGTTCTATCCCAGCTTGCATCTCATCTGAATTCCAACAGTCCATTTACAATGTACACTCTGTATATCGCCCTTACCACATTACTGAAACTACTCTTCTAAAAGTAGTTAATGACATTCTCTCTGCGTTGGATAGCTGAAATATTACAGTCCTCACCCTCCTTGATTTGTCTGCAGCATTTGACACAATAGACCATGATATATTACTTCACCGTCTCCAGTATGTATTTGGCATTCATGATACAGCCGTACTGTGGTTCAAGTCCTACTTGGTCAACAGGACACAAATTGTATCTGCAACTGGAATACACTCCAGCCCAGTTGATGTATGTTGTGGTGTTCCACAGGGGTCTGTTCCTGGACCTGTTCTCTTCATTCTGTACACTCATTTGCTTTCAAGTGTCATAGATCATCATCCAGTGTCTTACCAATTGTACGCTGATGCCACTCAAATATACAAATCTAGCCACCCAACTGAAGTTGATAATACCATCCAAGGTGTAGAGAGGTGAATTTCTGATGTGCAATCATGAATGACTTGTAGCCAGCTGCAGATGAATGATGATAAAACTGAGGCCATTCTGATCACAACACAAAGACTTTCTCATTCACATCCTTTACCTCAAACAATGAATATCTGCAATGCCAACATTAAATTCACACAATCAGTACGAAACCTAGGTGTTACTCTGGACAGTACTCTCACACTGCACAAACATGTCACGAACATATGCAAGGCCGTATATCTTGCGCTGAGACGTATCAGCTCAGTTTGCAAATATCCTTTAGTTGATGCCACTAAACACTTGTGTGTTCATTAGTAATTTCATGACTGGACTATTGTAACTCAGTTCTGTCTATTTCATCTCAATATCTGCTCCAGAATCTTCAAAAAGTTAAAAACACAGCTACTCGGATCGTCCTTAGAGTGCCACTATCAGAGTACACCGCCCCGCTGCTCTGTACCCAACACTGGCTATCCATTCGATCCAGAATCAAACACAAAATGTATTCTCTGTGCTACGTTTCATTGTCGGACTCTAGTCCAGCATAACTATCCGACCTCATCCATGTGTACACACCTGCAAGATACTTACGCTCCTCTTGTGACAATCATATATTCATTATTCAAAGTATGAACAAAAAGTCATATGCACAGCGTTCTTTTGCATACCAGGGCCCAACAACGTGGACTGAATCGCCCACTGAACTTAGATACAAAGACATGTTAACTACATTCAAGAGGGCTCTAAAAATTCTCTTATTTCGAGTGCAAGAAAAAACTTAAAGACCTAATAACGTTTCCTACCTTAAATGTTCTCAGCATGCTTTTCTTGTTTTCTAATTGCATGGTGTTTGTTTTTGTAATCATATCATTATATGTTTTTTTTATTTATAGGTGTTGTCTGATATTGTAAAGTGCTTAGAGGTTTTAAAGATTAGGCGCTATACAAAGTCCTCATTGTTGTTATTATTATTATTATTATTATTATTATTATTATTATTATAGTTTTCTACTTGAACACAGGTAACAATTAACAGTTTCTATCAATAAAGTATTACCTAATGAAAAATAAACCATTAAAATGATTGTATGAACTTTGTTTACTTACAGCACAATAACCTATAATATTCAATTAGGAAACTCAAAAACCCCTGACCCATAAAAAAAATATTTATCCCTCCTTGTTTACTTGAATAATAATCCTGATATTAAACTCATACTCATAGAGAATAATTTAGCTATGTATTAGTTGTTGACATAAATTAAATAAAAACAAAGTCAATCATGTCAAGCAGAAATCAAATCAGTTTTGGACAAGGTCAGGTCCAGAATACAATGTTACATTGCAATATCATGTAATTAAATACAAAGTTGTAAAACTAACAATAAACAAACAAATAATTAAATATGCATAACAATTACGTGATATTTATTTCGAACACTAAATCTAGTTAATACATCTTTGGTAGGTTATAAGTTCATCCATTTGTTTGTCTTACTGGGTCCAAAACTCCATTTTTTTATCTGAGTGTTTTCCAATAGCGAAACGTTGTTCAGGTCTCAAAATAAAGTCTACCGAGTTTTTATGCTCCATCAGTGAAAAGACATATAGCAATGGATGTCCGAAGCCATATAGTTTGCAAAAGGTTCCATATTTGCGTAAATTACTATTTCAGTCCAACATTTTTTACCACTGTTCAAAACGAAGCAAAAGAGCATATAATATTATTTGCCTTTTCTTAAATTTTCTTTAATAATGAGAGCGTACAATATGCTTTCCTTTTTCTGTGTTTTCTGTTATAATGAGATCATACAGTATAATCCGCTTATTCAGTATTTTCTTTGATCACGAGAGCGTACATTATCATTTGATTATTTGGTGTTTTCTTTAATGTTGAGAGTGTACATTTAAAGAGAGCCAGTTTCAGATTTGATTATTTCGCCCAAGTGTCATTTATCGGTCCTAGCTTTTAACAAGTTTGTATCTCATTTCAAAGTACGATCATGAAATATCTCTGTTCTGCCACGATCGGACAAAATAACTCCACCGTAAGCAGATATTGAGTAAACATTAATACAGAGATGTATATGACTTTATAATTAACGAATGCACAACTCAGGTTGTGAATATTAACTTTAATTCGGCAATTTTTGGATTGGTGATATTAATGAATAGATAAACAAGCAGTTAATGAATATTTATTTATTGGTGCTGCAATGGGAGCAAAGCTATCGAGAAAATGCTTGTTTAGAATGAAGAGGAAAAAAGAAAGTAGGATAATTTACAATCTACTGAGATAACAAGTCTAAAGTCCTGAGCATTTAGCTATCTTAGATGGCGACATATGGAAATATTAAACTCCTTGCAAACAAGAAATTACTCCAAGTTGTAAAATATATCAACCCAGCTGAATTATATATTCCGTAAGTAGTATAGTGGGGCACACTAGCGACAATGAAAAATATATTACAGACTCCTTTGGGCAACTCTAGCGACAATACTTTTGAGATCATCCTGGGCAATTCTATCGACAAAGGAAATTTGATACGGGGAATATTGGGCATATATAGCTACAAAGGAAAGTGGAGTTGCTGTATATGGCCAATATGAATGGAACAGGTGAGGTGATGTCAAGGTACTGGAGATTGGGAACAATGTAGAAAGAGCCTGACCACAATTCGGCGGAGCACTGGCAACAATGTTGCAAGTGGTTGACCTCTAAAAGCGCTACCCTACATAGAGACAAATACAGTAGATACACAGACATTAATAACACATAGATTGATCAACATCAGTCTATCTCACAACCAACTATACAACCGACTGAAAATAGTTAGGCCAGAAAGCAAATCTTTTTTTTTTTGGCATAAGTGTAGCCCTGAAAAGGGCCTTTGTTTTTATGTTCACATAATTCCGTTTACTAAGAGGGCAAATATAGATTTTCATATAGACTCTCTTCAAACAACCTAATCTGTATACATAATTCGTCTTTTCCAAATGATTGTATTAGTGATCTGGATGATTGTACATGATGATTTCACATACATGGTTAAGTCCGTACGGAGAAACATCGTCGATACAAGAGTAGATTATTCAACATTAGTCCACTTTTTCTAATGAGAACATGTAAAGGGACTGTAATTGACTGAGGTTATTGATAGTGGAAGAGCTGATGGAAACGGATTGAGTTTTTTTAACCAATCCTAACAAGCCTTACTAAATTTAGCCATAGTGTGGAGTCTGTCTTCCAATCCGAAGAGGGATGACTGTTACATCACATTCCCTACGCTATAGATATGCTAGCATTGAATCAATAAGACAGAGTTTTCAAACATGACGGAAACTAAGTTAGAAGATGACGAATTGGAATGCACCGGCAGGGAGACCAAGAAGCGATGGTATAGCAGCGGCTAGCAGTCTTACTTCAAGACGATGCATATTTTAAATGGGATTTATTAGAATTATTCTCTTCTTCGGAGAATTTGTTCCGGTATTAGTACCTTCGCCACCTTCTACTTCGTTACCACACGTCGAGGATTTAAACAGAGACAGAAAGAAGAATTGGAGAAACGTTTACAACAGCAAAAGAAGCAGAACAAGATTTTCTCCTTCAACTGCAACAGCCAGCGAGAAAAAGAAAAGGCAAGAAGTGAATGACAGGAAGAAGCAGCAGAGAAATAACAAGGTCAAAGAGAGAAGCAGGACAGTGAAAAACAAACGGTGACGGTGCTTTTTGGCAGAGTTAATGAGCCTGAAACAAAATATATCATATTTTATTACGACACAAGAGAAAAAGACCTTCAAGAGCCAAACAGCCCAACCATGATGCTACAATTGAGATACCACCACTAGTGATTCAGACCAAGTCATTGACAGGAACAAGTCCAGAAGTATACCTTGGCTGTGCCAAAGACTTATCGCAATTAAAGATGATTACGTCCCACTACTGAATTGTTTAAAAATAAGCACACAGAGGTCAATTTCAGGGTCATTCACATTTCTCGAAACGAGACAGCATTCATTTTGGCAAAATCAATTTAAACTCAAAATCAATTGTTTTGCTCATGATGTACGCATGTGAATGCGTGAGTGTAGGTCCTTCTTCTAAAAATAAATTCAAACCCAGGAGAAACTTGCATTTTCTTTCTGGTCTATTCTGACACAGGTTTTACAATCAGATTCACAATACAACAGCTTAAAACAGTTTAAAACGTTCATAGATGTATTCTGTGTCTTTTTTATTCTCTCTCTCTCTCTCTCTCTCTCTCTTGTAATTTCTCCTCTTTCAAAATTTTTCCTACTTTTCTTCCTCGCTTTCTTCTTGTCTTCTTTTCTTCTCTTTTATCGCTTTTTTGACTGTCATGGTTCTTTCTTTTGGGAAGATACCTGTACTTCCTGTTCTAAACTTCTCTGTTCCTTTTTATCCTGTTGTTTATAAGGACATTCAGAAGACCAATGTACATTATCTTCACATTGATAACAGGTATCTTGACTTTTGTTGCACAATGTCTTTTCTTCTTTTCAAGTACCTTTCTCTTTCATATCGATATGGTGGGAGTAGTCCGTGGGTTGTCTGAAGATAACTTTCATATGACACCTTGTAATACTCTGATCAGATTTTCTATCTGTTTGGTCTCTTCTATCGTTTTGCTCGGTTTGGGAGTGAAATTAATGCTGGGAGGGATGACATTGACCCTTTGTATAAGGAAGACACCAGTCTGAAATGAATATACGAACACATAGCGTTTAAAATATAGTCATTTGAATTTTTCAGTCAAGAAGAAACGTATGCATCATTTTGTGGAGAAAGGTGAAGGAATTATGACGCCAAAATGTGATTTATTGCCTCGCACAGTAGCTGCTGTCTTGGTTCAGTGAGCCTGAATCCAGGACAAAAGAGTCTACATCTAACCAAAGTCTACTAGAAAACACTGAAAAGTACTACTACATTCGAGAGACAGAAACGTGTTCATCTGGAAAATTTAGAACCACGGCCAACACGTACACAAGGAAGTTTAAGGATTTAAAGCAAAGGGGTCATCACTGGGTCATCGGCAAGATTAAACACGTGCAACACGTTCAACGAGTGCAACAATCCAACGATGGAAAAGCGACACTGTTTATAATTCACGTGTCTCTTTCCAAAGGACCAGATGCAAAAATGTTTCATTGTTGACGACCTACGTAGCGCCAAAATCTAGCCTTGTCCGACAAATCCCAGTCAAGACCAGGTGTGTTTAGCCCCTGACCTTGTGGTGGGACGAACGTATGTCGACAGGAACGACACGGAACAATTGAAAATAACCTAGAAAACTAATCAAAAATCGTTTCGAGTAAACCAACAAAGAGAAGCGGCATTCATGTTACAGCAAGTGGGGCTATCCAAAGACACACCCTGTGGCATTCTTGAAATGCACAAATTGCAAAACGTCTTGGCTCTACGCGAGACCTTGAAAGTGCATCCTCAAGAAGTGACAGGACCTCTAGTGTTTCGATCCAAAAATTTCAAAAACGGAAAATACATTCACGGGATCCTAACCACTTACCCTTACAGTACGGGGTTGTCTATATTGGTCAACATATAAAGTGGATAACGTCCAAGACCGATACTTCATTGTAACTAACAACGTCAATCAAGAAAAATGAATACTTTTAAACATACATTATTCAAGTTCGCTGATTCCCAAGTGAGGTGCGATGTATGCCTTGCATTTGCAGGGATGCCGTACGCTGTGACCTTAGGGATTCAGAACCACATCATGGGACCGTTGCTACGACTACTACTACTACCACTACACCTAATATGGAAAGTGATGATTTGCGTGTCAAACCTGACGAATGCGAAAGTGATGCAACTTGCTACAGAACACCTTGTCACGTTACTGGTGTTTCATTGTCAATGTCATCCTGCACACGAGACAATGCAGTTACTACCGTACGGATGTCACCCAAACCTAAGTAAACACCTGCTGATTTCACCCTACTCTTGTCGAAATGAACCGGCGAAAGAAGAATATTCTTTCCCTGTACATTTGTCTGAATACTGCAAGTTTGAAAGTCGATTCCAATCATTCAAAGGAAAATGGCCTCAATATCTGGGAGGACCTACCCCCAAAGAATTAGAGCCGGATTTATCTACTTGGGTGAAGGGGATAATGTCAAGTGCTTCAGTTGCGATGTGTTCCTTCACAAGTGGGAGCAGAAAGATTGGGTTTACATGGAACATGCTCGATGGTCTCTGCATTGTCATTACAAGCCTTTGGTGGGAGGACCTCAGTAATCTCAGGATGGATACTTGACAACATAACATTTATGGTTTTCCTGTGGAGTTGAGAGAACGCATTTATCGAGAGTTGGTCAAAATGCAAGTGAAACGCAAACTCAAAATCAGTTCTACATTTGTAAACTATGCTCTTTTCCAAAGTAACAGAAAACTGATAATAGGAGGACTATAAGAGACGGTAAGAACATTCCACACTATCCGTAGGCAACTTTCCTGCCAAAAACATGTTATACAATGACTTGATTATATTTCAATTTGATCGTTTTGGTTTGTATTATATCGCTGTATTTACCCTTTGACTTTTATGTGTTTTTTGTCTTTCATATTGTTTCATCTTAAGATGTGTTTAAATAAACTTGTCCTGAAAAAGTATAAAATCTCTTCTCTTGTTTGTCCTCGTGTCAAAGGTGACATTCCCTGCAATACGGTTACCTCTGCCCTCACTCTTCTCCCTCTTCCACCACTTTCAAAGTCATCGACGAGCACTTAGATCGTGTCAGTTCATATTCCTTGTACCTTCGACATCATTTTAGCACGTTAATTGCAGAACCTTGCGGTTCAGGTGAAATCGACTTTGTCAAACATTTGATTTAACATAAACATTTGATCGATCGACCACCTCAAAGGATCGTGCGGTGTTACAATGACTAGCAATCTGCATGCAGTCTCTTGGAAAAAGGTCATTGTGATTCCAAGGTGTTTAAAGAATGCATTCTTGGCGAAGACGACGGGATCATGTTTGACCTCAGTCAAACCCATCTGGTCATCTTCAACGACATGTTAGGAGAAGACGAAAAAGAAATTAAACTGTGGTTTACGCGCAAAGGACTTTATCGTAATATCAGTGTCATTTACATCACTCATACATTGTTACAACAGAGTAAAGCCCCTCGCACCATCAGTGTCAATGCTCATTAAGTGGTCTTGTTTAAAAGTCCTAGAGTATGCCTTAGTAAAACAGTCAGGAACTCGGTGACTGACTCATGTGTACGACGATGACACTCAAACCCAACACACCTAATTTCTCGTGGATTTAAAATATACCACCCCGATGATTATTGTCGTGTACAAGTCCCCTTCCTCGACTTAACAACAAAACAAAAGAATCTATGAAAACCTTAGACAAATTGTGTCTGTCTTACACAGTGTCAACATGGTGTCTCTTGTCTCATCTTCCCGTCGAAATGAGTCATGCCTTGCACGGCATCATTTGCGAAAAGAATCCAGAAATACCTGCTAGTGTCTTAGAAGCCAGTCTCAAAGAAGTATTTCGATAGTTTACGGTGACAGCACGTCAATTACTGCAAGATATAATTCAGATTCCACATCAAATCAAGCATCAAACCAAACGCCATTTTGACAGAAACAAGATAGCCTTGAAGCAACGGACCTATCCGAGCATCGAGACTCAAACCAAAAAGCAAATAATTTTGATGTATCTCTAGAGCCCTCAGTGGAGGAGAGGAATGATCACGCATGGCTTTATACCACCGATGCAATACGGCCTCTTCCTCCCGATACTAGTTTTTCTTGACGTGTGGTGTTGAATTTGATGGGGATGATCGTTTTGACATCCATAGCAATCTTTCTTGATCAGTTCTGTAATTATTTCTGCCAGGTGTTTGGAAAAACTGGAGACAAAATGTTGTTCTTGTTTTGGCCTTCTGGACCTCATCACCATGTACTCGTTGTCTGTGTCTCTGGGTTCTATTTCCATGGTATCATCCCATTCCATTTCCATAGATTCTCTAGCATTCGAAGAGGGATTGGAGTCTTTAATAATTTTAATAATGTAGAATGACTTCTTTCAAACTGTTTATTCTATCGTATTGTCAAATTAGGCATACAATATGACGTTCACCGTGTTGTTTACGGTGTTGGCTTTGCAAACTGAAGTTCCACATGAATTTGGCCGGATTTAATAGAGTGGAAATGTTCCTCGTCGCTGCCTTGGTCTGGAGTCAAATGACATTAAAGCTCTCTAGGCTAAGAGCGGTGACAATGCGAAGAAACAGTTACTTGTCAGGGATTTTCAAGCAACCCGTTATGATCGAGTTCATGACTTATCATTACTCGTGGGGAAAACAGGAAATAAATGGATATCTGGGACCTTCATTACCTTTTGAACCACTGCATGTTGGAATCCAGCGGTGTATGCTAAATATGAACTGCCTCAGCGCACACCTCAAGACCGTCGATTTTTGTCATCAGCTAACATGACAGTCATCTGACAGAAACATGGTTCAATAATGTGAAATTACAAGGCACAGGTTACCTGGTGTGCGGACAATATCGTGTTTATTTTCTTCATCAATGCAGTCTTGGATATTCTTTAGAACCTTTAGTTACTTATTTTGATCGTCACTCTGCTAGAAACGATGACAAAGTAGATCGATATTTTTTGTGACCATTATGGGTATCTCTTTTCTTTAGCTAGGAAACGTAGTGTACATCAATGGCCCAATAACTTCAACCATTGGAAATCTATCCTCACTTCGCAAAGTTTTCAGGCCTGCCGAAAATAGTTTATTTTTGTTTGAAAATTTGATTGTTTGTTTGAGAGAAAAAACTAGTTTATGATTAATTATTTGTTTGTTGTTTTCAGTAAAAAAAAATGATGTGTTTTGAAGAAATGTATCTGTCGTTTGTTTTCAGTTTTTATCATTACACATGATCTTTGACTTCTTTCTATCCCTTACCCTAAAATAAACTTTATAGTATCGCGACCCCAAAAAAATGGTAGGGGTGTTCTCTATCACATCTGGGATTGAACCATATAAAGAGAGGCATTCTCCAGTCTGACCATCCATTGTTGACTTGTTCACCTATGAAGATGCTTTCTAATTTAGTTAAACTAAACGAATCCTACGTGCATTTGCTTCGTATCAGGAAAAGCGTCATACCCAAACCTGAACAGATAGAGAATGTCAGGATTCTGAAAGTGGCCGAAGACCTGATAGAAGAGATCTTTAGAGAAGAAAACAAGAATGAGAAAGAAAAATGGACAGATAAGTACAGACTTCAGAAGAATAGATAACAGCAGCAGCTACAAAATGAAACAGACATAGAATTTGGTGACTGCCGTGTAGAAAAGGCACAGGCAGTATTACGTCAACTACAGCCACCACCACAACACCACAACAACAAGTACAAAAAGAAGCAACACGGCAGCCACTAACATCACCAGAACCTCATCATCCACGGGTGTGGCATAGGAGAAGGATGTAAGTCTTCACTATCACACTAAGTGAAAACTGGGATGATGAGGCCACTCATTTTCCTTCAGTGCTTCCAACAACTCAAGTCAATTGGAACAACGATTGGAGCCGTCTATGTGTCTGTGGGAGATGCCGAACATATGCGGGTGCATTTGGAGTTCACAAAAGCCCTTCTCTGGGCTAACCAAATTTCTATAAAAGAGACTATTAATCTGCTAATTGGTGTGAATGCGGAATAGTGTAATTATAAACATTCACTCCTTTCCTAATATATGTGTATGTGCTTGAGTGTTTGTATGCACGTGCGTACGTTTGTGTGGATAGTACACATTGTGTTTATATGTATTCACGTACGTTTGTGTGGATAGTATATTTTGCCATTGTATTTTCTTCTTCCCTGTGTGGATAGTAGTGTGTCTTTGTATGCGTTCTCATATGTTTGTGTGGATAGTAAATATTTTATTTGCATGCATTCGAGTACATTTGTGTGGATAGTAGATATTGGTGTTTTTGATAGTAAATATTGGTGAATTTTCAATAGTAGATATTGGCTCTTTTACTGTTCCCCTCTGTGTGGGTAGTGGAGTGTGTGCTTGTATGCGTGCGCGCACGTTTGTGAGTAGTAAATGGGGTCACCCTAGCCTCAATGGGAATTAGCATTACAGAGACCCCTGGGTCACTCTAGCCTCAATGGAAATTTAACATGGAGAAAAATTGTGGGTCATTCTAGGCTCAAGGGGAATTTAACATGGGAAAAAGTCTTGGGTCACTCTAGCCTCAAGGGGAATTGAACATGGGGAAAAAAGTCTTGGGTCACTCTAGCCTCAAGGGGAATTGAACATGGGATTTTTTTTTTTTTTTTAAATTTTTTTAAAAAAGGGGTAGGCAATTGAAAGGCTATCTCTTTTCGAGAAATATGGCTGGCCCTGAAAAGGGCCTTTGGGTTTATGTTAATATTAATATTAACATAGATGGCATCTGTCACATCTTCTTCTTCTTCTTAAACTCCTTCTAACTGCCGGTCCATACACAAGTACCCTCTTGAGACATCCTTGTCTTTCTATGTAAACTCTCCTCATCCATTGACTAGCATCTGTCCTATCAGCAACAGTCCACTTGGACCTGACATACATGAGCATGTCCGTCCTAAACATCATGGAAGACACAAGGGTGGATGACTCAACTGTGGTCCACATCTTGAAGCGACGAAAATAGGTGAATCAATGCAGTGAACTGCGCTTATTTATAGGTACAGGAAGGATTGAAACGGATTGAATTCATTCACCAATCCGAACACGCGTTACAAAATTCAGTCAGCTCGCATCCAATCCGAAGAGAGCAGTCTGTGACGTCACGTGGTCTATATAGATTCGTTAGCGCTTGTGTGCAGTCAATCTATGCGACAGTGATTCAACATGACGGAAACTCAGAAAACGATCCATTGGGGTGCACCAGCAGGGGAGACTGCCCAAGGGAACCCGGACTTACTTTCAGAAGAGGTACATTGGGATTTTGTGGATTTTCTTACCTCGCAAGAATTTGTTCCGGAACCTTCGTTACCTTCTTCATTACCGCAAGTGGAGAATTTTAGACAGAGACAGAAAGAAGAATTGGAGAAATTTATGCAACGACAAAAGGAAGCGGAACAAGCTTTTCTCCTACAGCAACAGCAACAGCAACAAGAAGAGGTAAGAAAAAAACAACAACAAGAAGAAGTAGCAGCAAAGAAACAAGAGGGTGAAAATCAAACGGCTACGGTACTGTTGGACATTTTAGCGGAGTTAAGAAGTCTGAAACAAATGTATCAGCCTTCTTTATCACGACCGAAGAGAATACGACCTTCCCGAGCTAAACACGCCAACCAGGTGACTAAGCCTATCGTACCACCCTTAGTGATTTCAACCCAATCATCAGAAGTAGGCCTCGGCCGTGGCAAAGGCTTAAGGCAGTTAAAGTTGATTGGTTAAACTCACCCCTACACCAAAATAAAAAGGCCCTTTTCAGGGCCACCCACATTTCTCGAAAAGAGATAGCCTTTCAATTTGCCAATAACTCAAAAATCAACAAAAAAAACCCAAACCATTTTACCCTTATAGTACGTGTCTTTTTGTATGAGTGCGTGAGTGTAGCTTCTTATTTTAAAATCAAAACTCAAAGACACTTACCTTATATCATTCATGTATTCTTTTATCCATTTTTTACAATCCAATTCACAATTCACCACAGAACACTTTAATTAGTTCATTGACTTCTTATTTCTCCTTGTTTAGTCTCTGTTTTTTGAATTTCTTCACCGTTTTTTCCTCATTTTCTACCATTCTTCTTTTCTTTTCCTGTTTCTTTGCTTCTTTTAAATAGAATTGTCTTCTTTCTTCCTCTTCTTCCTCTGAAGAATCCCTCTCTTCTTTCGAAGAATCCCTCTCTTCTTCCGAAGAATCCCTCTCTTCTTCTGAAGAATCCTTCTTTTCGTCTGACTCCTCTTGTTTCTTTTTTGGGCAATCTGGAGACCAATGTCCTTTTTCTTTACAATAATAACAGGTATCTTGACTTTTGTCTTTTTTAGCCCCTGTTTTTTTTTTTTCTTTTCTGACGGTCTGGACACTCTGAAGACCAATGCCCTTTCTTCTGACAGATATAGCAAGTATCCTGACTTTTATCTCGATAGGAAGGAGAGTAGTCCGTCGGCTGGTCTGAAGAGAATTTTCTAATGACCCCTCGCAAAGCTCTGACGAAACGTTCCATCTGGGTAGTCTCTTCCATCGTTGTGCTCGGCTTGAGAGTGAAATGAATAGTGAAAGAACAAGACACACACCCTTTTATATACGCTGGTCTGCCATGACTATAAATTAGTCTATGGTGTTTACACTTGAGTCATTTGATGTTTTGCACTCAAGATGAAACGATCCCATTCATTCGAGAAGAAAGAAGAAGAAAGTAAGAGGCAGAAACGTGATCTATCGCCTCGTACCAGAGCTGAAATCTTGGCACAAATTCATGCCAGTGATTTTGAAGAGGACATGAGTGAACCAGAATTTGAAACCTCTAAACCAAGTTCGTCACCCTTAGTCAACCCTGAAAAATACTATTCCATTCGAGAGACGGAAAAGCGCTCCTCTAGAAAATTTAGAACCACGGCTTACACCTACACGGTGAAGTTTAAAGATTTCAAGGCCGACGTACCACTGGAGAAAGCAGAAGGGTTCATCACTGGGGTGTGGGATTCTTTGCTCACCGCACTCAAGCGACAATGTCAACCCAAAGAAGACGATCGCTTGACACTATCCATAGATCACGACGGTTTGAAATCCCCTGTTTGGATCGAGTTTAGCAGACCCGCAGAACTAACCCCTTCCAAAGTCATGGACAAGATTCAACACGTACAACAATCTAATGACCAGTTTGACATCACCGATGGTAAAGCCACACTGAAAATGGCTCACGTCTCTCTTCCTCAAGGGACTGGACGCAAAAAGATGTTATTGGTGGACGACCTTCGCAACACCAAAACAAGTCTCGTCCGAATTAACAACCCTCATGACCAGATGTGTTTAGCCCGAGCCATCGTGGTGGGACGAACCTATGCCAACAAGAACGACACGACAGAATGGAAAAGAGCCTGGAAAACTATTCGACAATCGGACCGAGCCAAACAAAGAAACGAAGCAGAACTCCTGTTGCAACAAGCTGGTCTGTCCAAAGACACACCCTGTGGCATTCCTGAGATGCAAAAATTGCAAGATGCCCTAGCTCCACGCTACACCCTGAAAGTGCACCCTCAAGAAATGCGTGGGTCTCTGTTGTTTCGAGGCCAAGATTTTAAGGACGGAAAATACATTCACCTTTATCATCACGATGACCATTTCGATACCATTACCAGTATCACCGGATTCCTGGGATATGTTTATTGTTGTGAGAAATGTGACTATGGTTATAACAATCGAGAGCAACACAAGCATTGTGGATGGAAATGCCCAGGATGTTTAGCCTCTCCACCCTGTCTGAGCGAAGAACCAGTGCCTTGTTCAACTTGTTTGCGCACGTTTGTCAGTCCTACCTGTTACCAACAACATTTGAAAACACAAGGTTCACAGAAGAAATGTGCTTGTCAACTGCTGAGAATGTGCCCTACCTGTGGACAAGGCATACGTACCAATAGTACCAAGGCACACGTATGTCGAGGAAAGAAAAAATGTCACATTTGTCACCACATCGTGGACTTGGAACACGAATGCTACGTGCAAAAATACCAACCCCCACCAGAGAAAGAGGACGGTCACAAGAAGAAAGGCAATTTCATCTTTTTCGATTTCGAATGCATGCAAGAGACCGGCATTCACATTCCTAATTTCTGAATGGCTCATCGAGCGTGGGAGAAGTGCATTCAAGAACCTATCTTCAGTCATTGCCCTCACTGCAGCAAGATTCCCGGAGGGCGTGAAAAAATCTTTCGGGGACCGAACACTTTAGCCGATTTTGCCCAATGGGTCTTAGACCCCATCGATAAGACGTGGAGCCAAGAGGACATCGAACGTTACGGAGATTGTCATCGTCATGCCACGCTGATGGCTCACAATTTCTCCGGATACGATGGACAGTTTCTTTTGAGATACTATACGGAACAAGGCACCGAGCGTCCTAAAGTGACTTTGAACGGAGCCAAAATCATTTTCGTGCAAGTGGGACAAGTACAGTTTAAAGATTCGATGAGCTACTTGGCCATGCCTTTGAGCCGAATGCCTAAAACGTTTGGAATGACAGAAATGGCTAAAGGGTACTTTCCTCACTTTTTCAATACAGAAGCCAATCAACACGCCGTTCTACCCCATTTGCCTGAGGCTCACTATTACGACCCCGACAACATGCGTACCGAACAACGAGAAGCTTTCTACGCTTGGTACCAGGCTCACGCCTCGGACCCTTTCGACTTTCAGGAAGAAATGCTAAAGTATTGTCGTTCCGACGTGGACATTTTACGACGTTGCTGTGGAAAATTTCGAGAACTGTTCATGGAACACGGAGGGGTCTATCCTTTGAAAGAAGCTTGCACCATTGCCAAAGCGTGTTCCTTAGTGTATCAACAACGATTCATGCCTGAAAAGACCGTGGCTGTCATCAGTTCTCAAACGACCCACTATGTCAAACGTCAATACTCGGTCAAAGCCCTACGTTGGTTACATTACTTGTGCGACAAGGAAGACAAGTGGATTCAGCATGCCCGCAACGGAGGAGGCGAAAAGACCATCGGAACGTATTCGGTCGATGGCTGGGACTTAGAAAACCCAAAGATCGTGTACGAGTTTAACGGTTGCTTATTTCACGGATGTCCCGTCTGCTACCCTGACCGTGACACTAAAAATCAGTTTTTACAACGGACCATGGAAGACTTGTACCAGGACACTTGTCAGCGGCGCCTAAAGTTAGAACAGCAAGGATACCAAGTGGTGGAAATGTGGGAACACGAATACGATCACCGTATGAAAACCGATCCCGAGTTTAAACGCCTCGTGGAAAGTTACCAGTTCATGGACCCACTGAACCCGAGGGATAGTTTGTACGGAGGAAGGACCAATGCCACCTGTTTGCTGTACCAAGCCGGCGAAGAGAAAGGAGAAGAAATCAAATACTTGGACGTGTGTTCGCTGTATCCCTACGTGTGCAAATATTGTCGCTTTCCTGTAGGGCACCCGCAATTGTTAACGGAACACATCGACCTGAAAAACATTCGACAATACGAAGGCTTGATCAAGTGTAAAGTTTTGCCTCCCACGAACCTATACCATCCCGTCTTACCTCACCATTGTCAAGGCAAACTGATGTTTCCATTGTGCCGTACTTGTGACGAAACGTGCAACCAAGATCAGCCTTGTCATCACAGCCAGGAAGAACTGGCCTTGACGGGAACCTGGGTCAGCGTAGAATTGTTCAAAGCTCTGGACATGGGATACCAACTGTTAGAAGTGTACGAAATTTGCCACTTTCCCAAGACACAACAGTACCACAAGGGTGACCCTACTCAGAAAGGCATTTTCGCTGACTACGTGGATGCCTTTTTGAAACTGAAGCAAGTAGCCAGCGGCTATCCTTCCTGGTGTCACACTCCCGAAGACCAAATACAATTCAAAGAGAAATACTATGAACAAGAAGGCATCTCTTTAGACCACATCGAGAAAAACGAAGGCAGGCGATCGTTTGCCAAAGTGATGTTAAATTGCTTGTGGGGTAAAATGGCACAACGACCGTGTTTACCAAAGACGGAATATTTGACAGAACCTTCCCGCTACTTCCAGATGATTCACGACAAAACCAAATACATGAAACACGTGGACGTCGTTCGAGAGGATTTGATCTTGGTCAATTACGAAGAAGATCTGGACTTTGTACAAGACGACCCTTTTGGAAATGTCATCATTGCGACTTACGTGACAACCCATGCTCGCTTAAAATTGTACGAAGCTTTAGAACTGTTACGGGAACGCGTCCTGTACTTTGACACGGACAGTTGCATTTACATTCATTACCCGATTCAACATCACCCTGACATCGAAGGAGACCGTTTAGGAGCCTGGACAGACGAGCATCCCGACGACAAGATTCTAAGTTTCGTCAGTGGCGGCCCCAAAAATTACGGCTACGAATACCGGGACAAACAAGGAGAAGAGCACACGACGTGCAAAGTGAAAGGACTGACTCTGAATCATCGTACCAGTCGAGTGGTCAACTCTGGGGTATTGAAAGAAGCCTTGCAATCGGGAGAGGATGGAAACTTTAAAGTGACCACCTATCAACCGAACAAGATTGTACGTTTACCCACTCACCACATCGTCAGTCGACCCTTGGAAAAAGTCTATCAAATTGTATACCAGAAGCGAGTGCGACTTCCCAATCACTTTACGTTGCCGTACGGTCACGTCGGTATTGGTCTGTATATAAAAAGGAACCCAGGGCAAGATCGATAGTTCATTGTTCACTGAAGTAACTTACCATGTCGTTGACGAAGAAGAAACCAGATTGGTTTGGCTTGGACCCAAGAGGTGGCCCAGTATGCACGAGAGTTATTCAAGGAAAAAAGTTACTTTTCAACCCGTGTTAGTGACGGTGCCAGAAGAACCCGTCACCCAGGACGGGACTGTCGTGGACAGGCCTGAAAGACCCTTTCGGGACGACACTTGTGTGACCTTACCCCCTACTATAGAACTGGTTAGAACTTTGCCCAAAACATGTTGTACAGACACTTGTGTTTATTCCACGTTCATGGTTATCATGTGCCTTTTATTCTTGTACTTAAGCCTTTGGCTTTTATGTATTTTTGTCTTTCGTATTCATGTTTAAAAAAAAACATTCAATAAACGTGTTCTGAAAAAGTATATAAACTCTTGTCTTGTTTGTTTTTCGTGTCACAAGTGACATTTCTCACACAATGGCTACCTCTGCTGTCTCTGCTCCCTCTTCCTCTACTGTCAAAGTCATCGACGAACACTTAGATCGTGCCAGTTGGGAGGCTTTGTATCTTCGCCATCCCTTTAACATGCTCATTGCTGGACCTAGCGGTTCAGGCAAAACCGAATTCGTCAAACGTTTGATCGAACATAAACATCATTTGATCGATCGGCCACCTCAACGGATCGTGTGGTGTTACAAAGAGTGGCAATCGGCGTACAGCCTCTTGCGAGAAAGTCAAGGCGATTCCATCGTGTTTGTGGAATTCATTCCTAAAGAAGACGACGGCATCGTCTCTGACTCCCGTCAAACCCATTTGGTCATTTTCGACGACATGTTAGGAGAAGACGAAGAAGAAATTAAACTGTGGTTCACGCGCAAAAGGCATCACGATAATGCCAGTGTCGTTTACATCACCCAAAATTTGTTTTAACAAAGTAAAGCCCATCGCACCATCAGTCTCAATGCGCATTAAGTGGTCTTGTTTAAAAGCCCTCGAGATAAATCGCAAGTGCAAGTCTTAGCCAAACAGTTACTAACGCCTTGGCTGACTCAGGCGTACGACGATGCCACTCAAACGCCACACGCCTATTTACTCGTCGATTTGAAACCTACGACCCCCGAGGATTTGCGATTTCGTACCCACTTGTTTCACCACTGGTGCCAAGACGGAGGGCCTGTCCTGTACACGTCTCCGTCCTCGACTTCATTTCACTCCCCATCAAAAAATCTATAAAAACCTCAGACCCTTTTTCGTCTGTCTCACACAGCGTCAACATGACGTCCCTTCAGTCGCATCTTCCCGTCAAATTGATTCGTGCCTTGTATGGCATCAGTCGAGAAAAAAATCCACAAACACGAGCTCGTGTCTTAGAAGCTAGTCTCAAAGAAGTCTTACGATGGTTCACGGTGACGGCACGTCAATTACTCCAAGGAATCATTCAGATTCCTCATCAAACCAAACGCTTTTTCGATCGAAACAAAGTCGCTTTGGTCCAACTGGCCGATCCCCGCATCGACACTCAAATCAAAAAGCAGATCATTTTGAAACCTGGAGGGAGCGGTACTCTAGGAGGGTTCATCATTCGCTCACTTTTAAGATGGGATCCTAATGCCCCCAAAGTTATCCCCAAGACAAAAGTCCAACGAAGCCCCAAGGAGAAAAAGACCAGGTCCCCAAGGATAACTTCTCCAGTGGCAGGACCCTCCTCTGACCAGACACCACCACCCCGGAAAAAGAAAAGAAGCCCCCAGAAAAAGAAACAGAGAAAAAGTCCCCAGAAAAAGAAAAGTCCACAGAAAACTAGTCGCAAGAGAGGCACTTCGGCCAGGACGCAACCTTACACTCGCAAACCACGACCTGCCACGGCGGTGACTGCGTCTCCGGCAGCCTCACGTTTGTCCACTTCTCCGTTAATGACACCCAGAACTGAAGAGTACTTGGAGACGTTGATCACACCAAGAACTTCTCCGTTGATGACCCCAAAAAGAACTTCCCCAGTGGCAGGACCTTCCAATTTAGTGGCAGTGGCTGCTGCTCACAAAGTACCTTCTCCCAAAATCAAAGTTCAAGAAAGATCGGGCATGTTACAAAGTTTACTGGATTTGTCCAAGCAAGAACTGGCTCGATTTAGTCCGTTACGTACCCCTGCACGACGTGTCATGCCTGTCCTCAAACTAATACGACGTCAAGACAATCAGTGGCGACGCGTTCCAGTATAAAAAAGGCCTGTGACCAAGTCGGGTATCAGTGTGTTTTGGTGCTCCTGAAGACTCAAAGATGTCACCCTCCAGAAAACCCCAAGGAAAGAAAAGGAAAGGACTGCCACCACGTTTAGCCAAACATGGGGACATGTTATCTGTCCTGTCCAAAGCTTCTCCACCCCTACGAAAAAAACTCATTCAAACAGCCTCCAAAGAGGTCATCGATACCGTGTGCGAATGTTGTTTGAACGTCTTGAAAGGCACGATCCCTTTGTCCAAACACCAGAAACAATGCTTAGGCAAACATCGTCACGTTCTTCGCCAAATGGTTCAAGAGAAAATTCCCATTCGTCAAGAAAAGCTGATGTTAGTGCAACGTGGAGGTATTTTACCTCTCTTGTTAGGCCCCATACTGAAAGGAGTCTTGGGAACCATGTTGGGAGGACTGGTGGGAGCAAGATAAAAAGGCCTCGGAAGTTCCAAGATCTCAGAATCGACCCCTGACAACCCCATGGAAGGACGAAAACTAGCTTTAGTGCCTTACAAACGATGGATGGAATACCATCGTTGGCAAGAACAACGCACCCCGCATTTACCTCCCAATCTCAATTTGAGCGAGATGTCCCAGTTACAACACGAATTGCAGTCCTTGATGGATCGCCAAGATTTGTCCGAAACAGAAAAATCGCAAAAGTACGGTAAACTCTTGCAACGATTGCAACTCTTTCACCAGAAAGCTTTAGACGAAACAGCTCTACCCACTCTGAAAGATTTTAAGATCTTGATGAAATGTCCAGCACCATCACAAGTACCAGTACCAGTACCAGTGACCAAGACAGAAAAAGGAAAAGAAGAAGAAGAAGAAGGGTTTCAAACTCCACCAGAAAAAGTACGCAAGTTAACACCACCTACCTCCAGAATTGGATGGATTAAAAAGATGATGGCCACCCCTTCTTCATCACAAGAGAAAAAGAAAGTGAAGACAGAAGTGAAACAAGAACCGATATCCCCCGCTCAGACATCCTCCTCCTCTTCAACACCTATTGCCGGTCGCACACGCAAAGCATTGCAATCCAAGAAAATACCCCAAGAGAAAACGAGTAGCATCCTCCAAGAGTGGGTGCCTTATTAACACACCAACCAACACAAAAAAATGGAAAAAGTCTTAGCCAGCATTTACTACGATCCCTCCCATCCTGCAGGTTACGCAGGAGTTCAAAAATTGTATCGTGCTGCCAAAACGCGACTGAAAAGTCTCCGTTTACCTCAAGTGCAACGATGGTTACAAGAACAAGCTACCTACACTTTACACAAACCCATTCGACGCAAGTTTGCCAGAAGTCGCACCCGAGTGGAAGGCATTGATCATCAATGGCAAGCCGATTTAGCCGATGTGTCTCATTTGGCCAGCTACAATCGTGGCTACAAATATTTGTTTTGTGTCATCGACGTCTTTTCCAAATTTGCTTGGGTCGTACCCTTGACTTCCAAATCGAGCAGCGAGTTAGTGCGAGCCCTGCAACGGGTGTTGAAACAAAGCGGTCGTCACCCTCTTCGATGGCAAACGGACAAAGGTACCGATATTCTGAACCAAGCTTTCCAAAAAGAATTAAAGAAACATGACATTCATTTTTTTACCACCGAGAATCCCGAAACCAAATCCAGCATCGTGGAACGTTTTCAACGCACTTTGAAAGAACGCATGTGGAAATATTTTACGCATCACCACACTCTGAAGTACATCGACATCTTACCGCACCTGGTGCAAGCGTACAACCAATCTTACCATCGAAGCATTGGACGTGCCCCGCAAGACGTGACTCCCGACAACGAAGTGTTGGTGTTTGAGCGCCTGTTTGGTACGTCCCCGACGAGGTTTGTCCCCAAGAAAAGTGGAAACTTGGCCGTAGGAGATTGGGTGCGCATTGGCAAAACCAAACGAACTTTCGACAAAGGTTACTTACCTAACTGGACGACCGAATTGTTTCGCGTCACTGGACGAGTGCATGGCCGTCATCCTGCCGTCTATAAATTGGAAGACATGAACGGAGACGTGCTCAAAGGAACATTTTATTTGCCCGACTTACAACGTGTCACCAAAAAAGAAGACGACGTGTACGACATCGAAAGCATTCTCGAACGCAGAACCCGTAAAGTGGGCAAACGACGTGTCAAAGAAGTCAAAGTACGTTGGAAAGGATATCCACCCAGTTTTGATTCTTGGATCGACGCTTCGCAAGTCATCGACTATAAAAAGAAGTGACCATCATGCCCTTTCACACAGCAGACGCAGCTACGTCGACCACTCCTCCTTCACCCAGTTCTTCTGTGCAAGATTTACAAAAACAACCCTTGTGGGTGTGGTGTGGAGAACGTGTGCCTAAAACGCAAATCGTCTTTTTCTGCCAAATCTTCGTGGTGTATTGTGTCATCGGGGCAGCCATCGTCAATTTGAGTTTGCAACAAGGAGACAAACAATTGTGGACCATTTTATTGAGCAGTTGCATCGGTTACCTGCTTCCTAATCCCTCCCTGAAATTCACCTCGAACGGGAACC
This sequence comes from Sinohyriopsis cumingii, assembly GCA_028554795.2. Lineage (NCBI taxonomy): Eukaryota > Metazoa > Mollusca > Bivalvia > Unionida > Unionidae > Sinohyriopsis > Sinohyriopsis cumingii. The sequence continues at coordinate 4,523,495 of JAPYKE020000126.1, read as the reverse complement.
ACGGGAACCTTGTGTCCAGTGCCACTGCCAGTCACCACTCCAACCACAACCAGAACCCCATTTTGGGCGGAGACACGCCTCTGACGTCCACTAACCCCTCGGACAGCCACAGAACTCTGGAATTATGAGTCACCAAAACCAATTTTACTTAACCTTACCCAGTGACAGTTCCATGGAGGTGTTTCCCAAGAACACGTTGTGCTGTTACACGGCCAAATTACCTCAAGCCATCCAGTTAGATCACGAAGCCCATTGGGAAGTGGCTTTAGTAGAAATGATTCACCCGACCCAAGTCCTCAATGTCCTTCCCAATCAAAATTTTTTTGATGTGGAAGTTCATGACGAGCAAATGCAACAGTGGATGGATAGCAATGTCAAATATGACAAGAAAACCCGTACACAAAAGTACACCACCTATCACTTGTTCATTCCCCCAGGCTATTATTTTAGTGGTCAACATTTGGTCAGCACCATAGCCTCCAGGTTTAATGTCGTGTTTCTGAAAGCTTTTGGAGCATGTCAACAAAAGTGTCACCATGGAGTACCACAAAGCAGCTCGTCGCTTCTTGATGAAATTTGAACGAAGTAAAATCGTGTCCAGTTTATTTTGTCCTGAATTGTTTGACATGTTGGGCGGAGACATGGACATGAGAAAGGCCATGCTCAAGAAAAACGAATTACCCATCGTTTACGACAACGAGTCTTTTAGCAAGTTATTTCGTGCCCCGGTAGAACTGAACCAAGGACTGAATTTGATGTTCGTGTATTCCGATGTGGTGGAGTACAACGTTGTGGGACACACCTCCGTACCGTTACTGCGTGTCATTCCTTTCAAAGTAGATTCTGTCACGAACGCTGACGAGGAAGGTGGAAACACTTACCACGTCCACCGCGAATTTGTCCATCCTCACTATTTGCCTGTCAGCAAGTCGTATTTGGACACGGTCAACATTGCTATAAAAGGAGATCTGGGACAAACTATTCCATTCACCAAAGGAAAAGTCACGGTGAAACTCCATTTTCGAAAACGGTTCTCTCACGACTCGTAAGTAAGTCATGTATCCAGTGTACCGAGGGGTTGCTCGACAGCGAGGACACGGCTTAGGAGACATGTTAAAATCGGCCTTTCGTTCGGTGGCCCCAGTGTTGAAACCGATGGTGACACGCGGATTGCACGCCTTGAAAGATGCGGCACTGACGCAAGGCAAAGAATTTCTCCAAAATGTCATCATCGACAAACAAAACCCTAAAGAAGCCTTCATGAGGGCAGGCAAAATTGTCTTGCTGCAAACGGGCAAAGACATTTTGGGTCACCGAGAGACACCTATAAATGCCCTGCACGCTACCGAGTCAGGCATTCAGCAAGGACAAGGCAGAAAGAGACGACGAAGAAACACCCTTTCACCAGACTTCAAACGAGAAAGGCCAAGAAAAGAAGAACCGTTCGAGACTTAGACGTTTGCGATTATTGAGAAAAGAGACAAAAAAAAAAATGATGCACCGAGAATCTTGCGCTTGTTCCAAGACGGAACTGGACCTGTTTGCCATGCCCCCCACGATGATGACGATGCAAGAATCCCAATGGGTGGAATTTCACCCCGTCTCCTCACTGACCGATTCCGCTCCCATCGAGTTTGAAATCAAAGGACAGCCCGAAGATTACATCGATCTGAATAGCAGTTACTTGTACCTGAAAGTCAAAATTCTAGATAAGACTGGAGGTCCTATAGACGATGAAGCAGTAGCTTCTGTCAACAATTTCATGCATTCCTTGTTCAGTGGAGTGGACTTGTACTTGAATAACAAACTGGTCAGTAGCAGCATGGATACTTACCCTTATCGTGCCTACCTGGAAAATCTCTTGAATAGATGCCAAGAACACTCATCTCAATGCCTGTGTGGTATGGGAAGCTGACGAACCTACCAAGTTTGAAATATTGGAAACTGATGAAAAGAAAGACAACAATGATGGATTTGTAGAACGAAGAAAGAGAATCACGGGAGTCGACACAAGTTTAGAACTGATGGATCGTTTGCATTTGGACATGTGGTTGCAAGAAAAGTATTTGCTGAACGGGGTGGATGTCCACCTGAGACTGAATCGTAGCAGTGCCGCTTTCCATTTGATGGCTGATAGTGACGGTTACAAAACCAAAATCCAAGAAGCCAGACTCTACGTACGCCGTGTGGAAGTGTTACCTAAAGTGGGAAACGACATCAGTCAGACGTTGAGCAGAACGACCGCCAAGTATCCCATACGACGCGTGGAAGTGAAAACCTTCACCATTCCCAAGGGACAGCGATCCATGATCGAAGATCATCTGTTCCAAGGACAGTTACTCAAACGTTTGATTGTTGGTATCGTCGAGAATACAGCCTTCAACGGAGCTGCCGAAAAAAATCCTTTCTACTTTCAACACTTTGGCGTGTCCAAAATCGAAGTCAGTCGCGATGGCAAAACCTTGTGTACCCGACCGTTTGAACCTGACTTTGCCAAGAAGAATTACTTGAGATCGTACTTGTCCTTGTACGAAGCCACCGGACAGTTAGGAACCAATACCAGTCACGGTATTACGTACGAGGATTATGCAGGAGGCTATGCTTTGTGGGCTTTCGATTTCACTCCTGACCAAGGCAGCGACGAGGGACATTTCCACCCTATAAAATCCGGCCAGATTCGTGTGGAAATTCAGTTTAAAGACCGAGACCCTGATGAAACAGTGAACGTCATCCTGTATGCAGAATTCGATAATACCATAGAAATCAACAGTTTGAGAGAAGTCATCCTAGATTACTAGAAACCATGGAAGACTGTTATCCCTCTTTACCTAGTGGAGAAACTTTTAGTGTTGGATTATTGTTAAAAAATGTTAGAGTTGTTGTTGTTTAGTGTTAAGTGATTTTTGAATAAAAAATGTTGTGTTTTGAAAAAATTGTTTGATGTTATATTGTTGGATTATTGTTAAAAATGTTAGAGTTGTTGTTTAGTGTTAAGTGATTTTTGAATAAAAAATGTTGTGTTTTGAAAAAATGCCTTTGTCTTTTGTTTAGCTATAAGAATGTTGGATTGATGCTCTTTCATTTCTTACTATCCCTCTGATGACACTCACTAAACGTTGCGACTCAAAAACCGTGTGGGGGATGTTTTCCTTCACGTCCGCGCTTTGACTTTAAGAACCGGGTTGTTTCCAGTCTAACCATCCATTGTCGACTCATCCTCCTACGAAGATGTGCTCCAAACTAGCTAAGCTCAACGAAGCCTACGTGAATTTGCATAGGGTCAGACACAGTCTGATACCGAAGCCAGAAGAAATAGAGAATGTGAGAATGTTAAAAATCACTGAAGACCTGATAGAAGAGCTCTTCAGAGAAGAAATGAACAGGGAAAAAGAAAAATGGACAGCGAAGTACAGACTTCAGAGACAGCAGCAACAGCAGCAACAACAACAACAACAGCAGCAGCAGCAACCTGAAGCTGACAGAGGCTTTGTCGATTGTCGTATCGACACCAAAGAGTTCTTCTTCTCTTTCCGAAGAAGCAGACCTATCGCCAGAAAGTCTATCCTCAGAGGACATCGCATTCTTAGAAACTAAAAAAATGCCATAGCAAACAAAAAAAAAAAAACAGCCCTTTTCAGGGCTACCCCAATACTCTAGAAAAGAAATAACGATCGATTTGCCAATGTGTGTAGGTAGAGTAGTGTGAAAATAAACACTAACTCTTTTTTAAAAAAATGTGAGGGTATGTGTTTGTGTGTTTGTGTTTGTAAGTGGTTAAGTAAGTTGGTATGGATAGTAGATTAAAATGATGTCTTTTTTTTTGGTGTTTGAGGTGTAGATTAGGAGTTAGATTGGATTGCTTTGCGTATGTGGATAGTCTATTGAAGTGATTTATAAAAAATTTTAAAATAGTGATGGGTAGCATAAAAAAGTGAGTGAGTGTTTCTTTTAGGTCCGCGCGTTGTTGTTTTTTGGTTATGATCTAGGTAAGATCAATTTTATGTTTTTTAGGGGGATGTTTTCCATCACGTTCGCGCTTTCACTATAAATTGAAACTCGCTGGGCAGTCTAGCTACCCTTGTTGATTGATCAACACAAGAATGAATAGCAGAATAAGCAAACTTCTTGAACTCCAGATACATCTGGAATATGTCAGGCGCCTGTTAAATGAACTGGCCGCGGAGGCTATAGTAGAAGAGGAAAGAATGAAGAACGAAGAGGAGGAGAGAAGACAGAGTGAAGAGGAGGAAAAGAAACTAGAAGAGAGGATGTCGTACAATATTCCCGAGACAGAGGATTGGGGTGTTGAAGCGAATCATCCTCCCTCTGCGCTCCCCAGAAGAAAGGTGAAAGGAGACTGGGGAAGAAGATGCGTGTGTGGCGCCAGGCCAGGAAGGTGCAACCATTAGATAGGTGCATCTGGAGTTCAAAAAAAAACAGCCCTTTTAAGGGCTACCCAATACTCTAGAAAAGAAATAACTATCGATTTGCCAATGTGTGTGTGTGTGTGTGTGTGTGTGTGTGTGTGTGTGTGTAGAGTAGTGTGATTATAAACACTAACTCTTTTTTCATAGTGCGAGGGTATGTGTTTGTGTGTTTGTGTTTGTAAATGTTCAAGGAAGTTTGTGTGAATAGTAGATTATGGGTTTCTTAGCGTATGTGTTTGTGTGTTTGTGTTTGTAAGAGCTCACGTACGATTGTGTGGATAGTAGATTATGTATTTGTTTATTGTTTCTTAGCGTATATGGAGAGTATAGTTTGGGTTTTATTATATGAAATAAGAAAGTAGGGGATGTTTTCCTTCACGTCCGCGCGTTGTTCGGTCATGATCTAGGTAAGATCAATTTTGTTTTAGGGGGATGTTTTCCTTCACGTCCGCACTTTCAGTATAAGAACCCACAACGTTCGTCGTTGGAACCATTCTACGGAATAAAGGAAAGAAAATGGTAGCTGTAACAGAATTGTTTAACCAGTTAAAGGACATTTGGTATTGGATGGTGGATGGAGCTTATGCAGTGGAAAGGATCGAACGTGAGTGGAAGTACGAAGTAACCAGGGATTTTGTAAGAAGGCAAGTGACAAACCTAAAATCAGCCATGGATCTGGTGGCAGAGATGATAGAAGAAGAAGTAAAAAGACTAAGAGGCTTTATAGATCCAGAGTATGTAAAGATTGGCCACTTGAAAGAAGCCATGGATAATGTGCTAGAAGTAAGGTGTTTTTTGGAAGAAGTAATGGAATGGACAGAGTGGTCATTTGTCAAAAAAGGCCTGGACCAGATTAAGAAATCGGAACAACTTATGAGAAAAGTGATGGAGGAAGAGGTCATGAAGATCAAAGACAAGTGGAGTAAAGAAAGAAAGGAGAAAGAAAACTTAAAGAAAAAAGACGCATTTGAAAAACTCAACAGCAATTGGATAAAGATACAAGAGAAGTTCAGGGCTATGGGGCACCCAGACTGGTTACCAGAAAAAGAAAAGAGGAAGAACAAAGGAATTTTGGGAAAGATTAGGGGGTGGATGAGGAAATGGAGGAAATAAAAGAAGAAGCAGAAGAAACCCAAAGGCCCTTTTCAGGGCCAGCCATATTTCTCGAAAAGAGAATGACTTTTCAATTGCCTACCCCTTTTTTAAATTTAAATTTAAATTTAAATTTAAAAAAAATTTAAAAAAAAAATAAAATCCCATGTTCAATTCCCCTTGAGGCTAGAGTGACCCAAGACTTTTTTCCCATGTTCAATTCCCCTTGAGGCTAGAGTGACCCAAGACTTTTTCCCATGTTAAATTCCCCTTGAGCCTAGAGTGACCCACAATTTTTCTCCATGTTAAATTTCCATTGAGGCTAGAGTGACCCAGGGGTCTCTGTAATGTTAATTCCCATTGAGGCTAGGGTGACCCCATTTACTACTTTTGTGTGGATTGTATATTTGGTGGGGTTTTTTTTCCCTCTGTGGTGTGTTTTTATGTGTGTACTTGTGTGTGTGGGTTTCTATGCATTTGCGTGTGTTGTGTGGATAGTATATTTGCGGTTTGTATTAAAATAGAAGAAACCCAAAGACCCTTAATTAAGGACCACTTATAAGCCTCGAACAGAGTTGCTTTCTTGCCTGAAATTTGTTTTTGTCGGTTGTATAGTTATTTGTGTGATAGTTTAATGTACATCAACGTATGTCCATGTTTCATATATGTATACGTATCTACTGTATTTGTCTCTGCCTAGGGAAGTGCGTATTCAGGTCCGTCACTTGCTACATTGTTTCCAGTTGGGATCACCCTTTTGTTACATTGTTACCAATCACCAGTAACGTAACGTAACCTCACCTGTTCCATTCCTATTGTCCCTATACAATATCTCTACATTCCCTAGTCGTTAAACAGGCCCCATATTCCCCATGTCATTTTTTTTTCTTTTCTCTATGATTGCCCATGGTAATCTGAAAAGACTTGTCGCTAAAGTTGACCAAGCGGGTGGGGTGGGGTGGGGGGTCTGTAATGTATTTTTCCATTGTCGCTAGGGTGCCCCACTATACTACATCCATGCCATCGCACATGTGAAATATCTGCGTAAAATTTGTAAGTGATGATACCTGGTTTAGTACATGTGACATTTGGAATAGGATGTTTGATAAATTTGTTAAGACATGTGATACCTGGTTTAAGACATTTTATACTGATTGTACCTGGTACATTTTGTTACCTTCGATATCATCTTTAAATGAGATGATAGCTGGTAGTTGTTCTTGAGAATAGATAGGGACATCATTTACTACAGTATAATCATTCTTATCTTGTGACGATATGCTTAAATTAAATGATTCCGATATTAATATTATATTTAAGCTACTTGTTGGAAACTAGTATAATAGTGTGCAATGATCGAAAACCTCTGGAATTATGATCTGTATTTTCTAGTCCGCAGAACACGGGTATTGTAAAAAAGAGAACGACGGTAATGAGAAAAGAGTATTGGTATTTTAAAAAACAACATAACTTTGTTATTTAAAACCAGAACATTTGTCGTCGGTATTGCACAATAACATCCAATACAACTGGTAGATCTGTTTGCGAAAAAAACAAATTAACTGTTGGTTTTGACTTCATCACAAGAGAATGAGTACGTGCCGTACCGCTAAGACAGCCATAACAAATGTCATACGGGATTCAATGCAAAAGCGTTGAAATCAGATTCCATACTATGTCTAAAGGACGCCAGGCTGTTCAGGAAAAGAATTTAAATTCAACTGAGATAAAAAGAACAAACAATTACTGTAGAAAGAATATAAATGAATTCTGAAGAAATGTATTTTTAGATAAAGCAATAAACAAGTTACATGCTAGCTTTAATTGTGGTCTTAAAAATCACCCTGACTGCGACTGTGGGTATTTGTTGATTAGTTATTGAAGTATTGTAACGTGTGTCATTGTGGAATGAACTGTGAAGTATGTCATGTAGCGATGAATTCCGACTTTAGATATGTAACAGATTCATGGAGGTGTATATGTGTAGAGAACTTAGTAATTAATTCATTCCTCTTTTAATTATATTTTTACGTTCAATCTTCAAGATGTATTTAGTTTTGTGTTTCAGATTTTGTTAGAGAGGAACTATAATAATATGAAGTCTTAATAAGACGGTCTGGACTAAAGCAAGAATTTGGGATTGTTGTGAATTCACTGAAAGACGTATGTCAGTAACAATATGATACATCAAGACTGTTGATGTGTCAGCACATGTAGGACATGGGATTCATTCGGAACGCTCTAAATTAATTTGCAAAGTTTGACGGATGATGTTTCCCGATTTATGTAAAACGTCTTAAATTATGGTTTTGTACTCGTTATCAGAATCCATTTAATGCAACACTCTACCACTTCAATTCAGCCTCGGGTGTATATCAACACCTTTCAAACAATACAAATACTTGTCCAAATACAAACGATCCATCATTTATGACCCGTTCCGTTGTTTGATTTTCTTAAGTCTACCATTGTGAGACATTAAAGTGTAATGTTTCCATAGCAAGGAAGCATCCAGTTGTGTTCGTGGTTTCTTTCCCCTACGTCAAGCTATTTACCACGTAATCTCTATAGTGGAAAATATCCATATGGCTGGCTGCTGACTAGGACAAATACATTTCGTCGAACGACGAATACATGAAATTGTTCAGTGGATCTACTGGGACAGCTTCTCCTGTCCTGGTGTTGCCCACTTTGAGAAGTCTGACTTTCTGGTGCAGATCAATGCTATTCAGATCTATTTAATCTTCAGTTTGTCCTTTGCTTTCAAATTCAATCAAGGTTCCAGTAGTCAAAGACGCCACAAGGAATAATTTTAGCTCAACATTCTTGACGCGACAAACAGATCATGTTCTGACTTTAAAAAATCCCAATAAATATCGGTGCTTCATCTTATTTTTCCTTTCGTCTCTTTCTAATCAAAACTGTCCAATGCCCAGCGAGGCATTCTTATTTTCCTATTTTTCTCTCTGTGTAGATGAGATCTGAACAGGTTTCGAGGAAGTAATGTGTGAATCGCAGCTTCCATGACATGGTGAATGGAAACAAGAAGTGTGTGCTTAATGTGTTAAACTTCAGGCACAAATGACAACTTGACAAATGGTCGTGATGACAGGGCTAGATTCCAGTTTAGTAATTACTCTGAGGGGAAATACAATGTCTAATAGACTAATGTAGACCAAATTGTTAGACGTTCTTTGGTTTGGACATCACTACAATAGCACAAATTGTCAAATCGTACGTATTAGTTACATATGAAAATTGTTATAAGTATTAAAACAAAAAGCAACACAAAAACAAAACAAAAACACGACAAATGCAAAACAAAACAAAACATGTTCTAATTCATTCCCCATGCTATTTTCCTTCATAAAACATTCTACCTGACATAAACGCAAATTAACTTTCAAAAACTGATCGTCCAGATATGGCAAAGATAAATATTCCACTCTCATCATCATAAAGTTAAGTATAGAATTATATTTGTGACACGCACCATATCTTGAATGAACTATTCGATATCATATTCCATCTTTTGGTCGAATAAGATTGAAATTTACTATGAACACACTGGCAATTGTAGACGTTTGATTCCTCAACACATGTATTATTCGCCAGAAGAAACAATTTTGTGATTGGTGTGATTTTCTTAGATGTGTGAAATTTTCATTATATTATATTAGATAGATAGATAGATAGATAGATAGATAGATAGATAGATAGATAGAATAGATAGATGGATGGATGGATGGATGGAAGGACGGACGGACGGACGGGGGAGGCAGGCGGGCAGGCAGATAGATAATTAGATGGATGGATGGAAGGACGGACGGACGGGGGAGGCAGGCGGGCAGGCAGATAGATAGATAATTAGATAGATGGATGGAAGGACGGACGGACGGGGGGCAGGCAGATAGGTAGATATATAGATATATGGATGGATGGAAGGATGGACGGACGGACGAGGGGAGGCGGGCAGGCAGATAGATAGATAGATAGATATTCTGCAAGTATATTCTTATTGAGCAAGCAAATGCTATTCTTAGCCTAAGATTATGAATTGGCAAGTGGCAAATTTGAATCACGTTAATATTGTAATACTGCTGGCTTACCAGCCTGAATGTGTGTCAGTACCTGGTTGAGATCTCAGTATATGTTTCTCTATATCCGCTTCCACAAAATCATTAAGCTGCAAAAGAGTTTTTCTTGGAAGCAACATCTCCATATTTAACTTACGTGATCCAAAGTATCAATGGCAAGTGTTCTGTCCCGGAACTCACGTTGGTATCGTCTGGCAGATTGATTTTGATTCAGAGCAAAGATAATAAAAACATTCATCTTTTCTTTAAGCCAAATTACGTCAGGTCGATGCTTGCCTTAAAGGTACGCAATTATTCACGTTTCTGTGTAGTTTATGGCACATTATTAAAACGGGAAAATTCAGCCTATGTACGGTAGTTTGCGTAACATAAGTCAGCTTTTAGATGCTCACTGCTTACAGACGGTAAAAAAACGATACGAAGATGCATCAATAGTATTTTATTTTGTAAAGTATTCGGCCTTGGTTATGCTATACTTTGTACTTCTGCTTGCAAGGGGATATACATTTCTTTATGTTCTACCGATATTAGTAGGTAGAAAAAGGACAATGCACGCTTTTGTCTTTCCGATAAAAGAATGAAAACGAAAGATGAGAAATAAATGTTTAGGAGAGGCAGCAAAATAAAACAAGTACTTCGCTTAGTAATAGATAAATAAATAAATAAATAAATAAATAAATAAATATGGACTGTTGGTTATAAATTTATAACGAAAAATGAAACGAAATGGAAACAGTGATACGAAATGGAAACAGTGATACGATCTTTAAAGTGTAGTACAGTTAAATTGTTATTATCGTAGGTGTTGGGTGTTAGGGAGTGGACTAAAGAACTCGTCTTTACCGATGACTGTCATCTTAGTCCTTTCAGCATGGGTTCGAGTCTCGGGATCGACCACCGTGGACATGTAACAAATCTTGTCTGTAGGTCCCCGTGGGTCGATGGTTTTACTGGTATTATCGGATTCTTCCTCCACCAGTCATATTCGCCGCCATGTATAACCTAATCTTGCACTGAGAAATGGCCTAAAACACAAAATAGCAACTGCAACAACATGTCATCTATGTATTTTGTCTTTCCAATAAATTTAATTTGCCTAAGACAAAATTCATGCGTGTCGACTCTACAGGGCAGGAAGGTTGCGGTTCGTATCAAACAGTCTTCAGTTAGACTGTAAGGTCTTGCCCCAGGGAATAACTTAAGATTAACCTGTTTGGTACAGTTATGACTATATATACTTTATGCTTACGTATATACTCCCTTGCTAATACGTTACAACAGCATTCTGCATGGACCCAGATCTTCTGTTGCATAATGTAACGGCAGATCTAGGTTTATGCAGTTCATTATAAAAATCATGTAGAACAAACAACATAGACCCCGATCTGCGGGCGAATTATGTGACTGCGGATCAGAATATGCTGCTTGCGGATGGACCCGACATATCAGCGATTACAGATAGTAAATCCCCATTGTTAATTTACCGAACACTTGAATTATGATTTAAATGGAAACAGTTCAAATGTGTAAGGAACCATTTCACTATGTGTTTATTGTATATGGTACAATATAAATACATTAATATATTTAACCAGTACGAGTACGGAACTGGCAGGGGGAGAGAGATCTTAATTCCGAAGTTAAAATATACCCACACCCTCCCAGTCAGTTGCTTCAATATATAAAATGAATTATATTAATAGTGGTAAATATTCTTCAGGTAAATCCACGCCATTTTTAATGTAAGTTTAGATTTCTTCATTTTACCGCAAAATGTCTCGTTTGTCAGAAAGTTGAAATTCCCTACAAAATGAACTCCAATACAAATTCACTTCCTCATTTCGTATGGTGTAATCATTCATTTGATATTCTGAAGATTCCCCTACATTAACTCATCATCTATATTAGCTCCTGTGAAGAAAACCAAGATAATACCCATGTTATACTAATGATGTACTTAATACTTCAAAACCCTGCTTATAACACGCATTCTGGTTGAATGATTGCAAGACAGGTGTTAACCGCTGCCTAAGCAATTACAGTAACATATCGGTTAAAGGCCCTTTTAATAGCGGTCTGACGTATCTTACAACAATAAAAATGATTTTTTTTGTGGCGATTCACTTTTGAATAGAAGTTGATTTATATTATATCAGTCAATTTCATCCGTTTTTGCTGCTTTGGGCGGTCAGACGGTATCTGTAAATGTGACCCGTTTTGTGCTTCATATTGTATAATTATGTATTTAACCAGATATTCCCCAGACCTTCCAACTCCTGTACAATCCAGGATGCAAACATTCGACTCCGAATGACGAGCTCCACTATCAGTAGCATATTCAATATTAGAATGGACCACTGAACAACGTCAGGCCACCCAATGTATGAATCTTTGGTTTTTCGCATGGGGGTGCTTAGGATTTCTGACTGTGAACTGTTGTGTGCTTTACTGATGATCTGACAAAAAAGACTGAGTTCAGCATATATGATGTACAGATTCAAAAATATACCGTTAATATCTTTGCTCATCTTTATGTTAAACTTTCACAGTGAACCGCATCTTATATGTAAGCGGTATAATTATTTTTTTTTCAATATTTCATAGATAATGCTATAATAATGATTCTACTGTCCTGTGTGCTGCCTCAAATCGTTACAACTTTGACCTCGCCGTCATGTTTTGATTATATATATATATATATATATATATATATATATATATATATATATATAAGGAATTCAAATGTCATTGTAAATATCAAACATGTTGAGCAAATCAAACTAGTTTAAACATGTGGTTTTCATACCGATGCCTTGGGGATTTCATTGATTTATTTCTGTCACTCGTACAATCGACATTTTTATGCTTTTTTTCTTCTTCTTTCTGAACAGCAATACAATTTTGCATCTGCATTACATACTGGATATAAAAAATAGTCAAATAATTAATTATTCATACATACATTAGTAGTATATGGGGCCACCCTAGCGTCAATGGGAATTAGCATTACAGAACCCCTTGGGCCACTCTAGCGACAAGGGAAATTTAACATGGAGAAAAACCCTGGGTCACTCTAGCGACAAAGGGAATTGAACATGGAAATTGAACATGGGAATGTCACCTGGGGATCAGTGGGAATTAAACATTGGTAACATCATAGGCTTATAGGGTCAAAACCTTTTATAGGGTGAAATGTATTTGTAGGGACAAAGGGTTGATAGGGACAAACATAGACATACAGAAACAAACAAATACACGTTCAAACACACAGAAAAGAGGACAGAAATATTCTAAAGAAAGACTCACAGATAGAATAGAGACTCGATAAAGAAAAGTCTGTTGTATGGGTTCAAAACATTTATTCAAGTACATATATACATGGGCTCTCTGGTCTGTGCTTTGGTCTAAGCACTATCCATTAAATACATAAACATTTGAACATAAAAGAAACATATTTACGAGTTGTTTAGTTATTGACTCTAGTAAACTAATGTTTAAAATTAACGTTCACTCCTTTCTAAAATCACTTCATATGCAACGAATTTACATTAAATGTTCGTTTATAAGAAAAAAGTTAAAACAAAACAAGTAACAAACAATCAAATAAGAGAAAGTTCGTGTTTGTCTCTCTATCCGTTACACACGTTGTTTAAAATCTGGTCAGCTACCACTTGTGTTTCAGCATAGATGTTTCCGATCTCGTATTCCCTGTCAGTCGTAAATCTGCTGTTACTTCCATCGTGCTAGGTACACTTATCGGTAAGCAGATCAAGAGCAGTGATCGTCTTCTTCCCATGGAGGTACAACATATGCCATATGAATAGTCACTTTTCCATCGGTGATGTCAAATTTTTCTCTCACCGACCGCACGTCTTCAATAGCCCTCATAAGTTTGGAAGAAGTTATTTCTGCAGGTGTGCTAAATCTGAGACATACAGGCGAGTTCAAACTGTCGTGATACATAGATAGGCTCAAACGACCTTCATCTTTGACTTGGCAATGACACTTGAGTTCCTCTAACAGTGAGTCAAGTAGATCCGTAATGAAACCTGATACATCCTCGGCTGGAACGTCAGACGCGAAGTCTTTATATTTCATCGTGTAGGTGTAAGTTGTCGTTCTAAATTTTCTCGAGGTCGCTGTCTGGGTCATTTGGATGCTAAAATACTCCTTTAGGTCTATTGAATCCTTTCCCTTCTTGAACGCACTTTGCTGTGACGGTATGGTGGTGAAAGAGGTCAATGATGTTTGTTCCTTCTCTTTTTTCTTCTGCGTAGAGTTATTCATCTTTCTCGTCGCTTGTCCTCGCAATGAAGTGTCGTTCTTGGAAGTCGTCCCTTTTTATACTGGGTGATATCAGCATGTCCATAAGGTAAAGTTTTGTGGTCTGGAAGTTTCACTGGTTGCACGTAGTTTGTCATGGCATTAGTACATAACAACTAAGATGTGGTATTGCATTGGTGATGTGATCGTGAGGCATAGAATCACACCCGAGTTTCTCGTTGGACTTGAGTCTTACGCTCTATACTTGCTGTTTGAAAGGATTCATTTTTGTCGATTGGTCTTGGTAGTGACAATGAACTATTGGTCTTGGACGTTGTCCCTTTTTATATGCTGACCAATATCGATGTGACCGTACGGCAACGTAAAGTGATTGGGAAGTCTCACTCGCTTCTGGTACACGATTTGATAGATTTTTTCCAGGGATCGACTGACGATGTGGTGAGTGGGTAAACGTACAATCTTGTTCGGTTGGTGAGTGGTCACTTTAAAGTTTCCATCCTCTCCCGATTGCAAGGCTTCTTTCAATACCCCAAAGTTGACCACTCGACTGGTACGATAATTCAGAGTCAGTCCTTTCACTTTGCACTCCGTGTGCAGTTCTCCTTGTTTGTCCCGGTATTGGTAGCCGTAATTGTTAGGACCGCCACTCGCGAAACTTAGAATCTTGTCGTCGGGGTGTTCGTCTGTCCAGGCTCCTAAACGGTTTTCTTCGATGTTAGGGTGTTGCTGACCCGGTCGATCGATGTAGATGCAACTGTCCGTGTCAAAGTACAGGACGCGTTCCCCTAACAGTTCTAAAGCTTCGTACAATTTTAAGCGAGCATGAGCTGTCACGTAAGCCGCAATGATGACATTTCCAAAAGGGTCGTCTTGTACAAAGTCCAGATCTTCTTCGTAATTGACCAAGATCAAATTCTCTCGAACGACGTCCACGTGTTTCATGTATTTGGTTTTGTCGTGAATCATCTGGAAGTAGCGGGAAGGTTCTGTCAAATATTCCGTCTTTGGTAAACACGGTCGTTGTGCCATTTTACCCCACAAGCAATTTAACATCACTTTGGCAACGATCGCCTGCCTTCGTTTTTCTCGATGTGGTCTAAAGAGATGCCTTCTTGTTCATAGTATTTCTCTTTGAATTGTATTTGGTCTTCGGGAGTGTGACACCAGGAAGGATAGCCGCTGGCTTCTTGTTTCAGTTTCAAAAAGGCATCCACGTAGTCAGCGAAAATGCCTTTCTGACTGGGATCACCCTTGTGGTATTGTTGTGTCTTGGGAAAGTGGCAAATTTCGTACACTTCTAACAGTTGGTATCCCATGTCCAGAGCTTTGAACAATTCTACGCTGACCCAGGTTCCCGTCAAGGCCCGTTCTTCCTGGGTGTGCTGACAAGGTTGGTCTTGGTTGCACGTTTCGGCACAAGTACGGCACAATGGAAACATCAGTTTGCCTTGACAATGGTGAGGTAAGACGGGATGGTATAGGTTCGTGGGAGGCAAAACTTTACACTTGATCAAGCCTTCGTATTGTCGAATGTTTTTCAGGTCGATGTGTTCCGTGAACAATTGCGGGTGCCCTACAGGAAAGCGACAATATTTGCACACGTAGGGATACAGCGAACACACGTCCAAGTATTTGATTTCTTCTCCTTTCTCTTCGTCGGCTTGGTACAGCAAATAGGTGGCATTGGTCCTTCCTCCGTACAAACTATCCCTCGGGTTCAGCGGGTCCATGAACTGGTAACTTTCCACGAGGCGTTTAAACTCGGGATCGGTTTTCATACGGTGATCGTACTCGTGTTCCCACATTTCCACCACTTGGTATCCTTCCTGTTCCAACTTTAGGCGCCGCTGACAAGTGTCCTGGTACAAGTCTTCCATGGTTCGTTGTAAAAACTGATTTTTAGTGCTACGATCAGGGTAACAGACGGGACATCCGTGAAATAAGCAACCGTTAAACTCGTACACGATCTTTGGGTTTTCTAAGTCCCAGCCATCTACCGAATACGTTCCGATGGTCTTTTCACCCCCTCCGTTGCGGGCATGCTGAATCCATTTGTTTTCCTTGTCGCACAAGTAATGCAACCAACGTAGGGCTTTGACCGAGTATTGACGTTTGACAAAGTTGGTCGCTTGAGGGCTGATGACGGCTACGGTGTTTTCAGGCATGAATCGTTGTCGATACACTAAGGAACACGCTTTGGCAATGGTGCAAGCTTCTTTCAAAGGATCGACCCCTCCGTGTTCCATGAACAGTTCTCGAAATTTTCCACAGCAACGCCGTAAAATGTCCACGTCGGAACGACAATACTTTAGCATTTCTTCCTGAAAGTCGAAAGGGTCCGAGGCGTGAGCCTGGTGCCAAGCGTAGAAAGCTTCTCGTTGTTCGGTACGCATGTTGTCGGGGTCGTAATAGTGAGCCTCAGGTAAATGGGGTAGAACGGCGTGTTGATTGGCTTCCGTATTGAAAAAGTGTGGAAAGTACTCTTTAGCTATTTCTGTCATTCCAAACGTTTTAGGCATTCGACTCAAAGGCATGGCCAAATAGCTCATCGAATCTTTAAACTGTACTTGTCCCACTTGCATGAAAATGATTTTGGCTCCGTTCAAAGTCACTTTAGAACGTTCGGTGCCATGTTCCGTATAGTATCTGAGAAGAAACTGTCCATCGTATCCGGAGAAATTGTGAGCCATCACCGTGGCATGACGAGGACAATCTCCGTAACGTTCGATGTCCTCTTGGCTCCACGTCTTGTCGATGGGGTCTAAGACCCATCGAGCGAAATCGGCTAGCATGTTCGGTCCCCGAAAGATTTTTTCACGTCCTCCAGGAATCTTGCTGCAGTGAGGGCAATGACTGAAGATAGGTTCTTGAATGCACTTCTCGCACGCTCGATGAGCCACGCAGAAATTAGGAATGTGAATGCCAGTCTCTTGCATGCATTCGAAATCGAAAAAGATGAAATTGCTTTTCTTCTTGTGATCATCCTCTTTCTCTGGTTGGGGTTGGTATTTTTGCACGTAGCATTGGTGTTTCAAGTCCACGATGTGATGACAAATGTGACATTTTTTTTCCTGAACATACGTGTGCCTTGGTACTATTGGTACGTATGCCTTGTCCACACGTAGGGCACAATCTCAGGAGTTGACAAGCACATTTCTTCTGTGAACCTTGCGTCTTCAGATGTTGTTGGTAACAGGCAGGGCTGACAAACGTGCGCAGACAAGCAGGACAATGCAATGGATTTTGCCCTTCGCTCAGACGGGGTGGAGAGGCCAAACATCCTGGGCATTTCGATCCACAATGTTTGTGTTGCTCTCGATTATTATAACCACGGTCACATTTCTCACAGTAATATCTGTATCCTAGGAATCTGGGGATGGCGGTAATGGTATCGAAATGTTCATCGTGATAATAGACATGAATGTATTTTCCGTCCTTAAAGCCTTGGCCTCGAAACAACAGAGGTCCGCGAACTTCTTGAGGGTGCACTTTCAATGTGTATCGTGGAGCTAGGGCATCTTGCAATTTTTGCATCTCAGGAATGCCACAGGGTGTGTCTTTGGACAGTCCGGCTTGTTGTAACAGGAGTTCTGCTTCATTTCGTTGTTTGGCTCGATCGGATCGTTGAATAGTTTTCCAGGTTCTTTTCCATTCTACCGTGTCGTTCTTGTTGGCATAGGTTCGTCCCACCACGATGGCACGGGCTAAACACATCTGGTCTTGAGGGTTGCTATAGATACATGCATTTTCTTTTTTGCAGCAATAGACTAAACAACATAAATAAATTAAATCTTCTAGCAAAAAAGAAATACATCATAAAAATAGAATTAAAGATTAACGATGACTAACCAACAAAACCGAATTTAACAAAGGCAATGACATGTGTAGAAATGCCTCTCAGTTTGAGAAAGTATTTGGATGTCATATACCATGTACCAACAACTTGAAAAAAAATGTATAAACAGAGAGAAACCTTAATTCAGAATTTAATTTTGTTCCAAATTGTTTGTGTTTTTAGGGAATATACCTAAGCACTAATAAAGGGTGGAACAGGAAAGATACACATAAAAGCTTTGATATTTCTGGGAAAAAAAATGAGGTGATATTCCTACAGTTTTTAACCAGCTATATATGCTTGGACGGGTCAGTTGGATATCCACAAATAAAGAAGTACAGATTCTGGTCACGTTGCAAGTGTGTGGGTGTTTTGGAAAATGGTAAAACTTGGATACACTATTTTCTCGTGACACTTATAAAGTGAAGAGTCTGTACAACTGTCAGAAGCCAAAGTCATACAACTATTATACGGTTTGTAAAGATTTCCACTTTAGAAAATGTGAAGTATCACAAGTTATTATCACAAACAGAAATGGAACATAGGGGCTTGACAGTTGTTGTTTAGACACCTCCGCTCAACTTCACAACTTACTTGCTCTGTCTCATATTTTGATCTTAAGGAAAGATCATCTTTGTGCAGCAACAGTGGTAACAGCAGGAGGAGACGCCGTCACTGCTGTCGAAAAAGGGTAGTTCTTTTAAAAATGCGTTTAGTATATTTTTAAAAATATCAGATGAAGAAACGTGTGTTAAAACAGGGTTGGTAGAATGTATTCAGCGACAAAGTAGAAGTGAATGAGAGAAGGAGACAACGTTGTCGAGTGGCGTAGTTCTCTGGAGTACGTACGTGTCCCAGTGACACAGTGCCGGCGTCTCTAGCTCTCTTGAAGACACCAACTGTCTGGTTTTTTTTCTTGCAACTTTTTTCTTTCGTGTTAGGGTTTGAATCGAAGGGTCATCAAGATGCATGAGGAGTTTAAGACGCACCGCTGTCGTTGGGCTCCTATATGCTTGGCTTTCACTTGCCCTTGTGAAATATACCAAGTCATTGTGACAACAAGAGGTAGAGAGGGTATATATGGAGAGAATGAACTTGGTTAAATCATTTCTGAATCAGCAATCGAGATGAAACGATCGCACGATTTCAGTGAGAGAGAAGAAGAACGTAAGAGGCAGCGAAGTGACGAAAAGAAGTGTTCGCTCAAAACGAAGACATGAGCAAACCTGAACCAACACCTTCCACGTCTGCGACCAGACATAGAGAGCCCACTCCAAACCAAAGTCCACTAGTTAACCCTGAAAAGTACTATCACATTCGAGAGACGGAAAAGCGACCCTCTATAAAATTTAGAACCACGACTTACACCTACACGGTGAAGTTTAAAGATTTCAAGTCCGACGTACCATTGGAGAAAGCAGAAGGGTTTATCACCGAGATGTGGGATTCTTTGCTCACCACACTAAAGCGACAATGTCAACCCAAAGAAGACGATTTCTTGACACTATCCATAGATCACGACAGCTTGAAATCCCCTGTTTGGATCGAGTTTAGCAGACCCGCAGAACTAACCCCTTCCAAAGTCATGGACAAGATTCAACACGTACAACAATCTAATGAGCAGTTTGACATCACCGATGGTAAAGCCACACTGAAAATGGCCCACGTCTCTCCTCCTCAAAGGACTGGACGCAAAAAGGTCTTATTGGTGGACGACCTTCGCAACACCAAAACAAGTCTCGTCCGAATTAACAACCCTCAAGACCAGATGTGTTTAGCCCGTGCCATCGTGGTGGGACGAACCTATGCCATCAAGAACGACACGGTAGAATGGAAAAGAACCTGGAAAACTATTCAACGATCCGATCGAGCCAAACAACGAAATGAAGCAGAACTCCTGTTACAACAAGCCGGACTGTCCAAAGACACACCCTGTGGCATTCCTGAGATGCAAAAATTGCAAGATGCCCTAGCTCCACGATACACATTGAAAGTGCACCCTCAAGAAGTGCGCGGACCTCTGTTGTTTCGAGGCCAAGACTTTAAGGACGGAAAATACATTCATGTCTATTATCACGATGAACATTTCGATACCATTACCGCCATCCCCAGATTCCTAGGATACAGATATTACTGTGAGAAATGTGACCGTGGTTATAATAATCGAGAGCAACACAAACATTGTGGATCGAAATGCCCAGGATGTTTGGCCTCTCCACCCCGTCTGAGCGAAGGGCAAAATCCATTGCATTGTCCTGCTTGTCTGCGCACGTTTGTCAGCCCTGCCTGTTACCAACAACATCTGAAGACGCAAGGTTCACAGAAGAAATGTGCTTGTCAACTCCTGAGATTGTGCCCTACGTGTGGACAAGGCATACGTACCAATAGTACCAAGGCACACGTATGTTCAGGAAAAAAAATGTCACATTTGTCATCACATCGTGGACTTGAAACACCAATGCTACGTGCAAAAATACCAACCCCAACCAGAGAAAGAGGATGATCACAAGAAGAAAAGCAATTTCATCTTTTTCGATTTCGAATGCATGCAAGAGACTGGCATTCACATTCCTAATTTCTGCGTGGCTCATCGAGCGTGCGAGAAGTGCATTCAAGAAGCTATCTTCAGTCATTGCCCTCACTGCAGCAAGATTCCTGGAGGACGTGAAAAAATCTTTCGGGGACCGAACATGCTAGCCGATTTCGCTCGATGGGTCTTAGACCCCATCGACAAGACGTGGAGCCAAGAGGACATCGAACGTTACGGAGATTGTCCTCGTCATGCCACGGTGATGGCTCACAATTTCTCCGGATACGATGGACAGTTTCTTCTCAGATACTATACGGAACATGGCACCGAACGTTCTAAAGTGACTTTGAACGGAGCCAAAATCATTTTCATGCAAGTGGGACAAGTACAGTTTAAAGATTCGATGAGCTATTTGGCCATGCCTTTGAGTCGAATGCCTAAAACGTTTGGAATGACAGAAATAGCTTAAGAGTACTTTCCACACTTTTTCAATACGGAAGCCAATCAACACGCCGTTCTACCCCATTTACCTGAGGCTCACTATTACGACCCCGACAACATGCGTACCGAACAACGAGAAGCTTTCTACGCTTGGCACCAGGCTCACGCCTCGGACCCTTTCGACTTTCAGGAAGAAATGCTAAAGTATTGTCGTTCCGACGTGGACATTTTACGGCGTTGCTGTGGAAAATTTCGAGAACTGTTCATGGAACACGGAGGGGTCGATCCTTTGAAAGAAGCTTGCACCATTGCCAAAGCGTGTTCCTTAGTGTATCGACAACGATTCATGCCTGAAAACACCGTAGCTGTCATCAGCCCTCAAGCGACCAACTTTGTCAAACGTCAATACTCGGTCAAAGCCCTACGTTGGTTGCATTACTTGTGCGACAAGGAAAACAAATGGATTCAGCATGCCCGCAACGGAGGGGGTGAAAAGACCATCGGAACGTATTCGGTAGATGGCTGGGACTTAGAAAACCCAAAGATCGTGTACGAGTTTAACGGTTGCTTATTTCACGGATGTCCCGTCTGTTACCCTGATCGTAGCACTAAAAATCAGTTTTTACAACGAACCATGGAAGACTTGTACCAGGACACTTGTCAGCGGCGCCTAAAGTTGGAACAGGAAGGATACCAAGTGGTGGAAATGTGGGAACACGAGTACGATCACCGTATGAAAACCGATCCCGAGTTTAAACGCCTCGTGGAAAGTTACCAGTTCATGGACCCGCTGAACCCGAGGGATAGTTTGTACGGAGGAAGGACCAATGCCACCTATTTGCTGTACCAAGCCGACGAAGAGAAAGGAGAAGAAATCAAATACTTGGACGTGTGTTCGCTGTATCCCTACGTGTGCAAATATTGTCTCTTTCCTGTAGGGCACCCGCAATTGTTAACGGAACACATCGACCTGAAAAACATTCGACAATACGAAGGCTTGATCAAGTGTAAAGTTTTGCCTCCCACGAACCTATACCATCCCGTCTTACCTCACCATTGTCAAGGCAAACTGATGTTTCCATTGTGCCGTACTTGTGCCGAAACGTGCAACCAAGACCAACCTTGTCAGCACACCCAGGAAGAACGGGCCTTGACGGGAACCTGGGTCAGCGTAGAATTGTTCAAAGCTCTGGACATGGGATACCAACTGTTAGAAGTGTACGAAATTTGCCACTTTCCCAAGACACAACAATACCACAAGGGTGATCCCAGTCAGAAAGGCATTTTCGCTGACTACGTGGATGCCTTTTTGAAACTGAAACAAGAAGCCAGCGGCTATCCTTCCTGGTGTCACACTCCCGAAGACCAAATACAATTCAAAGAGAAATACTATGAACAAGAAGGCATCTCTTTAGACCACATCGAGAAAAACGAAGGCAGGCGATCGTTGCCAAAGTGATGTTAAATTGCTTGTGGGGTAAAATGGCACAACGACCGTGTTTACCAAAGACGGAATATTTGACAGAACCTTCCCGCTACTTCCAGATGATTCACGACAAAACCAAATACATGAAACACGTGGACGTCGTTCGAGAGAATTTGATCTTGGTCAATTACGAAGAAGATCTGGACTTTGTACAAGACGACCCTTTTGGAAATGTCATCATTGCGGCTTACGTGACAGCTCATGCTCGCTTAAAATTGTACGAAGCTTTAGAACTGTTAGGGGAACGCGTCCTGTACTTTGACACGGACAGTTGCATCTACATCGATCGACCGGGTCAGCAACACCCTAACATCGAAGAAAACCGTTTAGGAGCCTGGACAGACGAACACCCCGACGACAAGATTCTAAGTTTCGCGAGTGGCGGTCCTAACAATTACGGCTACCAATACCGGGACAAACAAGGAGAACTGCACACGGAGTGCAAAGTGAAAGGACTGACTCTGAATTATCGTACCAGTCGAGTGGTCAACTTTGGGGTATTGAAAGAAGCCTTGCAATCGGGAGAGGATGGAAACTTTAAAGTGACCACTCACCAACCGAACAAGATTGTACGTTTACCCACTCACCACATCGTCAGTCGATCCCTGGAAAAAATCTATCAAATCGTGTACCAGAAGCGAGTGAGACTTCCCAATCACTTTACGTTGCCGTACGGTCACATCGATATTGGTCAGCATATAAAAAGGGACAACGTCCAAGACCAATAGTTCATTGTCACTACCAAGACCAATCGACAAAAATGAATCCTTTCAAACAGCAAGTATAGAGCGTAAGACTCAAGTCCAACGAGAAACTCGGGTGTGATTCTATGCCTCACGATCACATCACCAATGCAATACCACATCTTAGTTGTTATGTACTAATGCCATGACAAACTACGTGCAACCAGTGAAACTTCCAGACCACAAAACTTTACCTTATGGACATGCTGATATCACCCAGTATAAAAAGGGACGACTTCCAAGAACGACACTTCATTGCGAGGACAAGCGACGAGAAAGATGAATAACTCTACGCAGAAGAAAAAAGAGAAGGAACAAACATCATTGACCTCTTTCACCACCATACCGTCACAGCAAAGTGCGTTCAAGAAGGGAAAGGATTCAATAGACCTAAAGGAGTATTTTAGCATCCAAATGACCCAGACAGCGACCTCGAGAAAATTTTGAACGACAACTTACACCTACACGATGAAATATAAAGACTTCGCGTCTGACGTTCCAGCCGAGGATGTATCAGGTTTCATTACGGATCTACTTGACTCACTGTTAGAGGAACTCAAGTGTCATTGCCAAGTCAAAGATGAAGGTCGTTTGAGCCTATCTATGTATCACGACAGTTTGAACTCGCCTGTATGTCTCGGATTTAGCACACCTGCAGAAATAACTTCTTCCAAACTTTTGAGGGCTATTGAAGACGTGCGGTCGGTGAGAGAAAAATTTGACATCACCGATGGAAAAGTGACTATTCATATGGCATATGTTGTACCTCCATGGGAAGAAGACGATCACTGCTCTTGATCTGCTTACCGATAAGTGTACCTAGCACGATGGACGTAACAGCAGATTTACGACTGACAGGGAATACGAGATCGGAAACATCTATGCTGGGACACAAGTGGTAGCTGACCAGATTTTAAACAACGTGTGTAACGGATAGAGAGACAAATACGAACTTTCTCTTATTTGATTGTTTGTTACTTGTTTTGTTTTAACTTTTTTCTTATAAACGAACATTTAATGTAAATTCGTTGCATATGAAGTGATTTTAGAAAGGAGTGAACGTTAATTTTAAACATTAGTTTACTAGAGTCAATAACTAAACAACTCGTAAATATGTTTCTTTTATGTTCAAATGTTTATGTATTTAATGGATAGTGCTTAGACCAAAGCACAGGCCAGAGAGCCCATGTATATATGTACTTGAATAAATGTTTTGAACCCATACAACAGACTTTTCTTTATCGAGTCTCTATTCTATCTGTGAGTCTTTCTTTAGAATATTTCTGTCCTCTTTTCTGTGTGTTTGAATGTGTATTTGTTTGTTTCTGTATGTCTATGTTTGTCCCTATCAACCCTTTGTCCCTACAAGTACATTTCACCCTATAAAAGGTTTTGACCCTATAAACCTATGATGTTACCAATGTTTAATTCACACTGATCCCCAGGTGACTTTCCCATGTTCAATTTCCATGTTCAATTCCCCTTGTCGCTAGAGTGACCCAGGGTTTTTCTCCATGTTAAATTTCCCTTGTAGCTAGAGTGGTCCAAGGGGTTCTGTAATGCTAATTCCCATTGTCGCTAGGGTGGCCCCATATACTACTTACATTCAGATTTGACAGAAATTAGGCGAGTTTTATGACACAGCTTTCTCTATATAAGGCACAGATGTTGTCGGAATCCAGAAGATCAAGCAAGACGTTGATTTCGTACCGAGATCATTGAAGGCTTAAAACGGCACAGAATGTCAAAACTACTTCTGTTGTTAATCGTCGCCTCCACCTTGGCCGTTTTCATTGCTCCGACACAAGGTAAGTTACACTGTGAGGCAGGCAGATAGAAAAAGGGAGACACATAACATATTCATGTTATAAGACAGGTTAAAATTTCAACATGTACCAGAAGATTAATTTATCCTAACGTCTAAGTTACTATTAATTTAAAATAACTTTTGTTCTAAATTTTATGATTTTGAATCATTATAAATCTAGGAAGAGTTTCAACAATGATTGGAGAGTGCATACATGTTTGAAACGTTTGTTTTATTTTGCCTTACGTAGTGGCATTTAACGTTCTAAAACATTACCTTTAGTCGCACCATCTCTCTCTCTCTCTCTCTCTCTCTCTCTCTCTCTCTCTCTCTCTCTCTCTCTCTTGTTCGTTATTGAATTTTAAACTAAATAAATGTATCATAAATAATAATTATAATTCAGATCCTAATAAAAGCACTATATATATATATATATATATATATATATATATATATATATATATATATATATATATATATATATATATATATATATATATATATATATGTGTGTGTGTGTGTGTGTGTGTGTGTGTGTGTGTGTGTGTGTGTGTGTAAAAGCATACCAACACAAATAAGCGTGTGGCTACAAAATGCAAAATGACGAATATTATTAACATAACAGTAGCATACAAAGTGCTCAGTTATCTTGAATTGCGACTCAGATTAAATCATGTCAAAGGTTTTCGACAATTGTGTGGTACTTTGATTCATAGATGTTAAAAACGTTAACATTAAAATAAAAAACGTAAAAAAAAACGCATTTTTTTCTCAATAAATAAAAAACGAAACAAAAAAACGTTCCAGTATTTTTTAGGCAACACAAAAATCAATATTTTACTTATTTACACGCTACGTACCAGTTTTAAAGTTTCAGTGATACAAATATGAAAAAATGTCAAAAGTTTTAAACCGTAGTCCAGATAACATTGAATTTTGTTTCACTCAATGTCGTTATCACCATCTGACTGATCTGACCACGCCTGGCCTACACTACCAGATATCAGCACTATGTTGTAGCATGTTTACGTAAAGTATCGTAGGCTAGCATCATAGGTTCATTATTGATCGATATTTGTTATCTAGAGTATGACAGAGGACCGCCTGTATGGCCGATGATAAAAAAATGGCAGTACCAAATATAAAAAATGCAAAAAAATAAAAAACGTCACAAAACGCGTTTTTCGAGGTAAAATAAAAAACGAAAAAAAAAAACGTTTTTATCATCTATGCTTTGATTTAGGGCGTAGCACCACTGTACTTTAAGAACAATTTTTTTTATATAAAGTGTCTCGTCAACTCTAACTGCAGCTTGTTTAAAGCTCGTTTATGAAAATAATACCATCTTATATTTTTTTTTTTTTTGACGATACGTATCCCTCTGGATAATTTTTTTTTCTGCAGATGATTCATTTCTTTTATGCTTCGTTTCTTATTACATTTACAGGTGACTGGTATCATCAACGTCGATGCATTTGCGTACCAGACAGGTATGCGTGTAAGTGGCCATATCCCATATATGTAGGCAGGTGCCCCAATTGCCCCCCTTGGCAACTAAAGTGTGGCTGGGCGCACTGCTGTAGAAGATGGTGATACTAATCTGTATGTAGCCTTTCTCTGTCTCTCCCTGAGTTGTTATGTACACAATATGATGTAGCTAAATTCAGTCTCTATAATTTCTTATTCGAGTACGATCCCGTTCTTAATTTTATTTTGTACAGTTCAAAATTCTTTTAACCTTGTTTTAGTACTCAAAATTATTTTATATTTTAGTTTTTCTGTATCTCTATTTGTGCATGCTTGTGTGTGCGTGTGTTCAGATTTTGACGTAGCTTTAACAATTTGCAATCATATTGCTGCGTCGTCTATAGTTTAGCAGTTTATAGTGTTGTCGAGTACTGGGGCATCATGCCGCAGACAGGTTGCAACATGCCCCACCCAGTCACATTATCCTGACCAGTCCCAACACTAACCTCTTAATGCTGAGTGTCAAGCGATGCAGTTGCTAGTAACAATTATATAAGTCTTTGGTATGACTTGGCCGGAGTTCGAACCCGCAATTTCCCGCATCTGAACCTCTCTCTAACCACTTAAGCCTCCGGAGCGGTTAGTATTTTAGATTTGTTTATTACTTGCAATGTAATAGTAAAAACAAAGTAGTAATTTTTGCCGTTTTTAAGTTTCTTAGACAGTTATGTAACCAATCTTACAAGACAAATAACGCGGAAGAACGATTTGCTTAGTGCTCCCTATTCGTCTCCTACGCAGTTACGTTTCTAGATTCAGCAAAGGTTGCTGGACCATTAAAATTTTATATTTGATAACGATCGTATCACCTTTCTGTCATGTTTGTCTAGTGACGTCATTATCATTAATATTATTTTTAGTTCACAGAAAGGATATAATTTCATCGTTATGACGTAAAAGGGTTAGTCACGCGCATAACTACAACATCATCACCGTTTTAGTTTACACCAAACTAGCTTTATATGTACCAAAATGTGTGCATACCTTTGTATATGTACCAAATGTGTACAGACATTTTATATGTACCAAAATGTATACAGATATATTATATGTACCCAAATGTGTACAGACATTTTGTATGTACCAAAATGAGTACAGACATTTTTATATGTACCAAAATGTGTACAGACATTTATATGTACCAAAATGTGTACAGATACTTTCTATGTACCCAAAATGTTTACAGACATTTTATATGTACTAAAATGTGTACAGATATTTTATATATACAAAACTGTGTGCAGATACTTTATATGTACTAAAATGTGTTCAGATATTTTCTATGTACCTAATGTGTGCAGATATTTTCTGTATACCAAAACGTGTACAGACATATTCTATGTACCCGGAATATATGAAGGCATTTTTTTAGATACCAAAATAAAAATAGGCATACAAGGAATCAATCAAGCATGTAAACCAAAGTGAATTAAGCGTCAATATGGCATTATGTATTAAATACATTGAATACACAATATTTCCTTTGTTTAATGTCGAAAGATAACACACGCCTATTTAATATTGTCTTTAATTAAAACCAGAGGAGGTTTTTTGGTTCAAATTGCAAATTGTAATTTCTATTCAGTAACAGAACTATACTGTAATTCAGCTAACCACCTTACAATGAACAAGACATTCCCCTTTGAAATTTCTTCACATATGATTAAAATGGAAAACCTAATCCCACAAGTATTCCGAACATTTTTATGGAAAATTATCCATTCTCTAAGACATCTTCACGGCATAAAGTTATATAAATATGTAGTACACATAACAATGCACTTCAATCCTTAATACACTATGATGTTTAGTTATTTCTGATTTGGTTAATTGGGTATAAACCACAATTGTATAGTTAAGTGTTTCCCAATAGCGAAAGATTATCCAGGGTTGAAAAATAAAGTCTAGAGAGATTTCACGCTCAATCAAAAATTACTAAAGGCAAATCTATTCACGCGATGATATTCTCAGGAGGACTTATTTTGTTTTAAATTTACATCAACATTCACAGTAATGTAGAACACTAATCCTTATGCATTGAATTTGGATAGAAAAAAAGTGTACATTTGGTAGAATACTTTTGCACAACGGCTTGGAAATGTTCGAGTTTATGTCGCCACTTGATGTGTTAAAACATCGTGTTAATTCCGCGTTGTGTAATGAAATAGCTAACGGGATCATATATTCATAGGAATGAGGGGAAATAGATTTTGTTTTTCACAAAGTCGGGGTATGTGAACTTTGCTGCATATAAATGTACTGACTATAACGGGTCAGAAGAATATTGAGATATACTGTGAAACAAAATCATTAATTAATTTAGTCTTGCAAGTCATAATCATACTTTATATTCACAGAATCTCGCTGACATAGCGTTGGAACCGGATGAGCCGACACTGTGAAGAACAAGGCAACGGGCTAATGAAAGTGTCAATAGGGCACATGCAACATCATTTGATTACATGACATCAATAAAGATTTAATTATTTTCAGCTGTTTTTTTATTTATCTACTCACAGTTGTAAAAGATTTGAATACCTACATATAAAGCAAAGAAGGAAGACGGATGTATATTAAGAGATGTATTCATGGACGGATGAGAAAGAAAACTTAAGAAATTGACGATGGATCCATTAAGAGATGGAGGACTTGAAACATCTGTGTGAACATTTTTCTGTAAATAAGGATATAGTGGTTATCCATTACTTCATGTGTATGTATGTATGTATGTATGCATGCATGTATGTATGTATGTATGTATGTATGTATGTATGTCTGTATGTATATATATTGCATTTTAAAAGACGTATACATACTTACACATGTGCGATTGACATATTCAGGCATCCATTGATGGATGTTGTTATTTCTATCTATATTGTAAAACTTTCAATCGCAGAGATGAGTGGTGCTCTAATGACACCTGATGGAAGACTCTAAATATTTATTCACTGAGCTTGACATAACACAATATTTTATAGGTATATTTTTATGCAAAACTGAGAAGAAAACCTGCCAGGATAAAAAAATCAATTCTATTATCTTTAAAACTGTCGCAGATACCTCTAACTTCTACTGGATAGAAAACGTCAAAACATCATATATATATATATATATATATATATATATATATATATATATATATATATATATATATATATACACGAAACCAATATCTAACTAGCATGAGCGCGTTATATACAATTAGACTCTTTTATGAGGCTTTTACTAAGGCAAATGCAAAACATAGACAAGATAAACAGATAGAATAGAAAAACATTTTTGTTTTCGAAACTTTATATGGCTGTTTCTACCGGAATAAAACCGTTTAACTTTATCATGTTTCAACTAGTTTCAGCTTATTGCTGATACTAGAAAATATTTGTATTGACCTAGAAATTGATGAGCCGTAACGACATCAATTCTTTTATGGAAATGTATGCAAATGCAAATTATATCCCATATATTTCATTGTTATTATAGTAGTCATAGGCTATTAACCAAATTTTTGAGAATTTTTTAAAGAAAACGTGTCGGCTGCAAAATATTATTTTGTCTGTGCATGGCGGTCTTTTTCTAGTCTCATTGGTTAAACCGCTTTGTTTCAAAGTTCTAAGGCAGCGTATCCAGTAAGGTTTCTTTTCTCTTCTGGTTCGGAAACTCCAGTTGGGGTTGTGAGCAATTGCAATAAGTGTTATATCACTGAAAGTGTGGCCAGAGGAGGAGAAATGTTCTGCGACAGGCTTCTGTATAACTTCTTTGTCATCCAATCTGTCCGACATACTGAAGCCTACAGATCCTACATGTGATGAGACACATGACATTCTCTGTTTTGCACGTTTTGTTTTGTACCATGTATGTTTAGTTTTACTCCAGTCACTATGATAGCAAATGTCCTGGTCTCTATCATATGTTGACAGGTTTTGCACCTTTTATCGCCACATTGGCAAGATTGACTAGGGTGGTCTTGATTAGTGATTGGGGCCAGCTTCGCCCTGACTATGATGTCTTTGAGGATTTTTGGTCTCCGGTAGGTGTCTCTAATATGTGAAACTAAAATACGAAAGACAAAGGTTTATCCTAACCAAGATAAATTTAAAATTCAAACTGAAGTGTAACTTTTTTTTGCTGATATTTTAAAGAAGGTCGTATCACATAACGAGCTCCATAAATTGCTTGTTACACCCCTATGTTAACATACGTAGTAACAGAAAATAATGAAAATAATGTTTATAAAATTAAATACAAATACTTAAGTTCCACAAAATACCACAAAATGTTTTTTTTTTTTTTTAAATTAGACTATCGTGAACGAAACAGTCCTAAAAGTTCTATCACAGGTCCTAAATTATCGAGTATTTGAAATGAGTTCGAGTAGTGTTCCGAATGAAGTCCAACCTATTGTGCTGATATGCCAATAGATTTGAATAATGCTGATGTGTCACAATCATACAATACAAAATGTCTTTAAATGAATTCAAAGTAATTCAAAGGTGCTACTTAGATCTAACTTTTAAGAGCACTTGAAATTCCAATAAATAATTGGAAGAAAATAAACTTCCTTCATAATAATTCAACGCAGCTAAAATATTCCACTAAGACTGGTTTTTAAGACAGAAATAATTAATTTTTTAGTTACATATTCCTTATATATAAAACCTAAGAAACAGGACGAAGGTCAAATATTCAACTCGAGATCAGTCTAACTTGTCAACAAGGTCAGGTTCTTTAACAGCCAGTCAATCAGAAATCGGGTGACAAATCCAGTACAATTAGGTAACAAGACTTCCTCGGTTCCTTCCAAGGTCTAAACGCCACAAAAATCCTGTTTTTAAAAAAAACTTAATGACTTCAACCCAAGGTACCAACGAACACTATTAGCGTCTTAATATATTGCTTACTTAACGACCCTTAAAATATATAGATTCACAAAATTTAACGAACAATATGGGTATACATAAGTCTATTTTTGAGCTGAGTCTTTTTTTTTCAAATAGCCAAACGTCGTTCAGGTTTTAAAATAATGTCTAGCGCGATTTCATTCTCCAATGGGGTATATAGATATAGCAATGATTGTTCAAAGCCATATTGTTTACAAAAGGTTCCAAATTTATGCAAATTATTTTTTTAGTCCAACATATTTTTACCACTAAAAATTCAAAATGAAGCAGCTGCGTGTAAATGTGGTTTAATTGTTCGGTATTTTCTTTCAGAATGAGACCATTCATTTAGATAATACACCTTGTGCAACAGTCTAGGATTTGATAATGTCGCCATTGTGTCAGAAGTAATTGACCGGAAGCAGAGTTTATTCATTGTGCTTTTCACTCCATTGTATATGACTGATTATTTTTCCTTACATTCCTAGTTATCTGTGACCTTGTTTTCCAATGACAGACAACGATAGGGGAGTATCTCCGTATTTGAATACGTGTTTGGTGTTTTCCGTCGCATGCTCTCCCAAGATCCTGCAAAATAAACACGTGGTCGTCATCATCAATAAAACATTCTTTCACAATGAGCACTATCACAAAATATTCAATTTTTTCAAGTATTTTAGGCTGAAGTTAGTGTTCCGCACAATTTCCACTGATCCACCTAGCTACACGTACAGAGTATGCAGAGCAATATTAAGTCAACGGGCATGTATCTGTAATTGTTATTTTTCGCATTCAGCATTTAATTTTCATTAATGAGAAAAAATCACTTCTTATTATAAGTTTAATCGAAGATAGTGTGATTATTGTATCTTTTTTGTTTCAGTTTAGTGACGACTTGTAATTTTAAATTTTGGTTCGGTTCACATTTGTGTTTTTCCGTAGGCAATCTGAGATACACATTTAGGTGTATTAGTCTAATATTTGATATAGTTTAAATTTCAAGTTGACTAGAGGAATGGAAAGAAAGATTAAAACTTGATTAATACGAATGGGCCCTTTTCTCTTTACTCTTCTACCGGTAAGGAGGTGGGACCCCGACAACAACAACAACAACCGGTAAGGAGGCTGTTGATGAGAAACAAACATAACTATTTAACCTTCTGATGGTCATGAATTTATGAATATTTACATACGGGTTTTTCTTCTATTAGAAAGAAGAGAAAAATGGAACAACAGATAAATTTGCTGTCGATAACAAGTTTAAAATCTTGAGCATTTAGCTATCGACGATAGCGGTATACGAAAATATTAAACTCCTTGCAAGCAAGAAATTACCACATGCTGTAAGACGTCGCAGTCCAGCTGATTATTGTATTCCGTGCAATCCTGCTAGCGTTGCAAAAGCAGGTCTGAAGTTTAAGTTACTAACAACAGATCATTCTATGTTGATCTTGTTCGAGATACCATGCTTGCGATTACATTAGAAAAAGCATCGGAAGTGACAGATTGTGCTGACCAGAATTAAGAATTGGAGAACATTTGTAATCGGAATAGCACAGCTACACCAGATATAGTGGCTAAATATATTAGCAAAATGACACAACTGGATATTGATTATGACTACATCACAAAAAAAGAATAATTGCTCTAATGTTAAGACGGATATAATAAATGCCATACTCGATTCCAATGTCACACAGAGAATGCACTTTAAAAGCAGCATTCATCACATAATATATACTCTAGGATCGTAGACAGAGGCAGAATGAAATATGGAGACATTTTTGCAACAGCAGAAAGAGGCAGAAAAAGCCTTTCTCATTCAACAACAACAGAGAGAAGAAGAAGAAGAAGCAAGAGGAACACGACAGGAAGAAGAAGAAAAAGCAGAGAAGAAACAAGGTCTAAGAGAGAAGAAGAACAGTAAAAGTCAAATGGTGACGGTACTCTTTGACGTTTTGGCAGAGTTAAGAAATCTGAACTAGATGTATCAGACGTTTTTAATACTACCCAAGAGAAAAAGACCTTCCCGGGCCAAACAGCTCAACCCAGTCAACTACGTCGCACTATGCCTGAGATACCAACACTAGTGATTTCTAACACATCATCGACAGTAGCAGGTCAAGAAGTATGCCTTGGTCGTGTCAAAAGGGATAAGGTAGCTACAGCGCATTAACTCCCGTTCATGAGTTTGTTAACTAAACAAACACAAAACGGTCCTTTTCGGGCCACCCACCTCTCTCGTACAGAGACTACTCAACGTTTCCCAAAATCAAATTAAACTGAAATCCCTTTTTCCCCATGATGTACGTATGAAAGTACATGAGTGTTGGTCATTCTTATTATTACAAAAAAGCAGAACCAAGAGACATTCACGTTTTAGTTTCTGGTATATTCTTTAAGAGGTCACAATATAATTCCAGAGCATATAACTTTAAAACGTTACTTTCGCTTCTTGTTTTCTTTTCAACCTCTTGTTTGACTTTCTTTACTTTCACTGTCAAAGGGTTTTGCTCCTTTCATTCTTCCTCACGTTCGTCTCGTCTTCTCTTTCTTGATGGTTATGGGTTCTTCTTCCTTATTGCATGCTTCTTCTTCATGTTCGGAAGCATTCTCCTCCTGCTCCTGTATAATTCTCTTTCCTCGTATGCCGGTATGTAGACCAATGTCCTTTCTCTTGGCAATCATACAAAGTAACTTGAACTTTGTCTCTATTAACACCTGTCCTGATCTGAGGTTGTGGACATTCTGATGACCAGACATAGCAAGTATATCGAATATTATCTTGAATGGGGTGCGAGTAGTCCGTCGGCATCTCTGAAGAAACCCTTCATATGACACCTCGCAAAGCTTCCATCAGAAGATCGAAACGTCTAGCATGTTTGTCCTCTAAACCCTGTCTAGACCAAGGACATAAACGAGTTCATTACTCAGCCTATCAACGAACATTTGTCAGTCGAACATGTTACGATCAGCATGTAAATACCCCAGGTTAACAGCAGAAAAGTACTTGCCAATTACTGAAATGATGTTTTACAAGTCACACGCACTAACACTGCCACGGTGTACATATGTTCAGGAAAGAAACGATGTCACACTCTTAACCAAACCGCGGACTTTGACGACAAATGCTACATTCAAAAATACCATTCCCAACAAGAGGAAGATGGCCAGAAGAAAGGCAATTCCATTTTTATTTCGATTTCGAATGCATGAAAGGGGCTGGCATTCACATTCCTAATTTCTTGACGGTTCTTAGTGTGTGCGAGAAGTGCATCCAAAATCCTATCTAATGTCATTGCCCTCACTGTAGCAAGATTCCCGAAGGATGTGATATCATGTGTCGAGGTCCGAACACTTTGACCGATTTTGCTCAATGGATCTTAGATCGAGTCAAGAGGACATCGAACGTTATGGAGATTTACATCGCTATGCCGTGATGATTGTACACAATTTATCGAAACGATGGACAATTTCTTCTCAAATATTATATGGACCAAGCACCGAACGTCCTTAAGTGACTTTGAAAGGGTAGAATTCATTTTCTTGCAAGTGGGACAAGTATAGTTTAAAGATTCGATGACTTACCTTGACATGCCTTTGAGTCGAATGCCCAAAACGTTTGGAATGAGAGAAATGGTCAAAGGCTATTTACACTCTTTTTCAATACCGAAGCCAATCAACACGATGTCCTGCCATATTTGCCTGATGCTCACAAATACAACCCCGAAAACATGCGCACCCAACAACGAAAAGCTTTCTACGCTCAGTACCAAATTCAATCCTCGGACCTTCAAGGAGAAATGTGAAAGTATTTTCGACTGGGATTGGACATTTTACATCATTGCTGTGGAAAATTTATATAACTGTTCGTGGAACACAGAGGGGATGATCCTATGAAAAATGCCTGCACCATTGCCAAGGCGTCCTCCTCAATGTACCGCAAACAATTCATGCCTGAGAAGACCCTGGCTGTCATCCGCCTTCAAACGACCAATTTTGTGAAACGTCGATACTCGATCAAACCCTGCGCCGGCTACATTACTTGTGCGACCAAAAAAGAAAAGGTGTTTTAACATTACAGAAACGGAGGGGGCTAAAAGACTATGGGAAATCATTCGGTGGACAGCTGGGTCATAGAAAACCCCAAGATCGTTTAAAGGTTTAATGTATGCTTATTTCACAGATGTCTGACCTGCTACAATAAACATGACACCCAAAATTAGTTTTACAACGTACCATGCAAGACTTGTATTAAGCCACATGTCAGCGACGCTAAAAGTTAGAACAGCAAGGATGCCAAGTAATAAATTAGACGTTGGTCGACCTTCTGAACCTGCGGAACGGTTTGTATGGATTGATGGACCATTGCTACCTGTCTGTTTTACCTCTCAGACGAGAGGAAAGGACAAAAGATCACATACCTGAAAGCGTGTTCATTGTATTCTCACGTGTGCAAATATGTCACTTTGCCCAGGCCAACTAGAATTTCTGACAGAACCCTTTAAAGTGGGCAGCATTCTGCAATACGAAGGATGGATTGAATGTAAGTCCTGCCTCCCTCGGACTTGTACTATCCCATATTACTTATCATGGCAATAGAAAACTGACGTTTCCCTTGTTTTGCACAAGTGCTGACATACGTAACCGAAACCATCCTTGTCACCACACTCAGGAATAACGCGTCTTGGCAGGAACGTTGATCAGCGTGGACGTTTGTAAACCTCTGAACCTTAAAATGACCACCTACCAACCTCACAATTTGTACCTTTAGCCACTCACCAAATCTCAGTCGATCCTTAGAAAAAGTGTTTCAAAGTAGTTCGCTCATGCAGGGATGATATCCATAGGGTGGTAGTCGCATGGTTTCGCGTTGCTGATGAAAACCGATAACGAGTGGCATCAATTTCTCATCCGTAAGGTGGGACACGGACATCATCACTTTAAATGGTAGGTGTTGTAGCAGAAGCTCTCTTGATGTTGTTCTGAATCGCTGAGGTCACAATATACTGCATTCCGAATGAAAGAATATGAACTGAGTCTGTCTGAAAGGAGTCGTCGTTCTCGTTTAGCTTTGATAGTCACAATCAGCTATATTTATTGAATGTTTTCCTTTTATATATGCTGACTAATATCATCGTTTGCGAACGTAAAATGAAGTGATAGGGAAGTCGCACTCACTTCAGGTACACGATTTGGGTTTCACTATACCCTCATCGATTTGAACATGTGAAAGAAATATATTCTGTCCCTGTACATTTTTCTGAATCATGCGACTTTGAAAGACGTTTCAAAACCTTCCAAGGCAAGTAGCCCACATTAATGAAGAATCTACCCTCCCTCCCCACAAGACTTAGCCAGTGCTGGATTAGTCTACTTGGGCGAATATAGTAAAGCAAGTGCTTCAGTTGAGGTGTGTCACCATACGAGTTGTAGCAGAAAGATCCGCCTTACCTGGAACATGCTAGATGCTCATTGTAACCACGTGCACCTAACTCTAGTGGGACCCCAGAAATCTCGTCATGGACACTTTACAAGAGAGTATTCCTGGACTGCGCGTGGAGTTGAGAGAACGCATTTACCGAGAATTCGTCAAAATGCAAGTTAAATGCAAAAAACAATTGAATCTTTTTCGTCACCAACATTTTACCAGCTGGTAAATGAATGATGTAAGTAGACTGATTCGTTTGAAAGCGTTCCGATGGTTAGACACTGTTAATTAAATCGTTGATGGATCGCAGTGATTTCTTAGGAACGGACAAATCGCAATGACACGGTCAAGTGCGGTAGAGTCTTCAACTCCTTCACTAGAAAGCTTTAGTCTAAATAGCTCGACCAGCTATGATAGATTTTAAGACCCTGATGAAAAGTTTATCACCACCAACATTCAGTAATTAGAGAGATACAGTTTACATATACTTGAGAAAGAATTGGCACGAGAAGACTTTCAAACACTGTCAGCGGCTTATATCCCTAGCGAGATTGCAGCGTCCTTGTTGATCCCTTCCCCACTTCAGTTATAAAGATGATGTCAATTTATCCTTCAAAAGAAGTGAAAAAGGAAGTAGGAACACCAGAGGTGAAAGAGGAAAAGAAAACCAAAACCATCCCATTACCACCAGCACCACCCTTGCTTTCTACTTCCGAGGCACGTCGGACACGTAAAGCCGTTGCCAAGCCTCCATTTCTCACCATCCAAATTAGCATCATCGAAGAGTGATTGACTTATTAAACGATTGAGGTGTTAGCCAGTATTTTCTAACATCCATCCCATCCTGCAGTAGGAGGAGTTCATAAATTGTATCGTGCTTCCGAAACCAGTCTGAAAAGTCTCCGCTTACCTCAAGTGCAATTTGGATACCAATATTTGTATCCTGTCATCCATGTATTTTCTAAATTTACATGGGTGGTATCTTTGACTTCCAAATCTAACTAGTTCGAGCCTTAAAACAGGGGATGAAATAAGGCGGTCTCTTCGTGGCCAACATGAGTGTACTCAGTCTCACACTCTTCAATATCATGATTAATGACCTGGGTGAACATCTAATCACAAAAAAGAGATATATCACAATTCGCAGATGATAGTGGCATCTGGTGAGCCGGCAACCCGACAAAAACCAAATTATAATTAGCGAAATACAGCTAAGCCTTGATAACATAGTGAGATGGCCTGTCGAATGGGGATTCAAAATGTCACATACAAAATCAGTAGCTGTCATCTTCTCCCCAGCATGTAACAACAATATAATATATTTTTAGAAAAAACTATTCATTCAGAAAAATCGTATCAAATATGTAAAGGTACTAAGATTCATAAGCATGTACTATGATGAACACCTAAATTGTGGTCACAATATCCAATACCTGATGAATAGCTGTAATAAAGACCTACACAAACTTAAAAACATAAAAAGAACCACATGGGGATAAAATCAAGAAACCTTAATAACTATATACTGATGTCTCCTCATTTCAAAACTAGACTAGGGATGTCAGGTATATAACTCAGCTAAATATAAATACCTTAAAACAATTGACACAATACAAAGAAAAGCACTGGCTATCTGTACATGCACCCTCCCATCAACATCGTAAGACGAAATGCAAATACTCACTGGAAAACTGCCACTGCAACGAAGGCGTCATTAGATCATCTTAAGGCATCTTAAGGCATGCAGCAGGATTATCAATCTACCCAAATACGCAACCCACCAGAACAGCCATACAAAAGTGTGGTAAACAGTTCAGCCGCAAACTAGTTCAAATTATCCCAGGAGGGAAATTATAATATCAACTCCTAATACAACTACCCATCAATGAATATTATGCAGAACCATTGGAATAGCCTTACCAGGCCCCCGGAATAACGTTTAAACCAATGATAACGACCAAAGTAGCGGAACTTGGTAACAAAGTAGATCAAAACAAATGATGAAATCAGCTATTATAATGGAAATAATGAACCCTTACTCCAGTTTTATCAACATCTATCCTTGCTGTTCTAAAATAACTACACCACCCAGGACAGCAGCAGCTGAGGTAATCCCAGAAGGAAACATTGAAATGGGAGACAGACTTCCTTTACACAATTCCAACTTCAAAACAGAATTCTGGACAATAATTGAAGCACTTAAATGGATTAAAAATAATAGCATAAACAAATATGTAGTCATATGTGACTCGCCCAGTATCATAGTATCAATCCAATCAAACAACACTGACTCCAGTGAACAATTCATAACAACATCATACCTACTGCTAAAGAACTTAATAACAACAAACAAAGAGTAGCCTTTATGTAGATACCATCTCACACATGAATTTTAGGAAACGAACGAGCTGATCAGGCCGCTAAACAAAAAGTAAAATACCTAAACCCTACACACAAAAAGTACAGTGCAACTAAAATTAAATATCATTATCAGAGCATGCATCAGTAACAAATGACAGGAAAATGGAATCAAATTGCCAAAGGACCGAAACTATTTACCGTCCTAAACAAAACAGACAGAACCATCAAATCACCCAAAGTAAGTAGCCGTCACACAATCACATCCGGAAAAACAAAGTTAGACAGCAGTTTCTGAAAGCACTTAGGATACAAACCAGAGATGCAACATATATTTAACATCTGCCCCAGTGCACACTCCATCCCCCAACCAGCCCCCCTCAAAAAATAGATTCACAATCACATATCCTGCATTGTCAGGAAACAAAAACCCTAATCTTAGTAGTATATAATAGAATATAATACATTTTACTAGGGAAACATGATTAATAAATAAAATCTAAGACACTCCCAATAAATAGGGTCTTAAAAATAAAAAGGCTTAATATAGATGGATGACTTCGATGCGTCGAAGAGACCTGATTACTCAGCGAAGACGTTCGTCTAGATCAACGTTTAACCCATAGTTTTTAAACAATAGGTATTCAAAGACACAAATATGGATGAAACCAAGCTTATCCCATTACCATTAAACAATCAAACAGGTTATAATGAAAACAATAGAAAAATAGTGACAGTAGATTGTAGATAACATGACGGCGAAATCTAACACACCTATCGGTGACCGGCCCAAAACATTCATAAAAATGGTATTGCATGTTTACGTGCTTGGACAACCGCTGCGTGGGTCCACCGGCCAGAGTACTTGTAGCCATCTCTGGAGGGGTGGCACGCACCGCCATCTGACGCACATATCAAACACATATCAAACACAAACAGCAAGGTAGGGAAATAAATATTTCTGCTCCAAAACGCTACATCTGTTACCCGAGGTGACTGCTATACAGTATGCATGGTTTGAAATTCCAGGATAAGAAGGACATATATTAAGAACCCATAATATCGTCAAAACACACAGGACTATCTGGTCCCGCCGCACAAGGAGGGACAACAAAAGAGAAACATTCTTAGGAAAATAGGTCCCCAAAATAACTTAGATAAGGTGGACTAAACACCAGATACCATAAGGCTCAGCAGCACAATGCGACACCTAAAACATCCATCTTCAATGTCTAAAATTACTATAAGATCCCAAATGCAGTCACATATAAGGTCATCTTAAGCCCATGACAATCTGGGCCAGCCATAAAAGATGGCAAACCTAGATCAATAACATAAGATAGATATCCAGGAAACAATTTCGTCTTCTCTACTTCTCTCGAAAACAGCACAGTGGCTATTTTATTCTAAATTTCGTCAAAGACGACAACCGTTAGGCCATGAACCCTCGAATATCTAGACACCATCCTGTGACCTTGTAACAACCTGACCTCTTCCGCCCTTGCCTCGGACAGACACAACAACTATCAGCACGCAGTGCACGCATACATAATCAACGTATGACATATCTTTAAACGAACTTACTTTAGATTCATACATGGGCGTGTGTTGGGTCTATTCCCACTCATGTACTCATTACAGTTGATACGGACTTGAACCATGAGCGTGTGTTGGGTTGGGTGTATTCCCACTGATAAAAGCATACCTTATTGGTTGAATGGGACAATTAGTCCCAGGACCTATCAGCTAAATCATCAGCACTCTCTGAGTGCAGAAATACGTTGATGGGGAGAGTATGGCAACGCTTAATTCCCCCCAGGATCAAATTACAAGCCTGTCTTGCAGGCATTAAGAGTCGCATATGCCCTAGCAGACTAATGCAACTTTAATCCAACTAAGTAAGAAAGTAAGTACGGCATTGCTTTTA
The DNA here is from genome assembly GCA_028554795.2 of Sinohyriopsis cumingii. Classification (NCBI taxonomy): domain Eukaryota; kingdom Metazoa; phylum Mollusca; class Bivalvia; order Unionida; family Unionidae; genus Sinohyriopsis; species Sinohyriopsis cumingii. The sequence continues at coordinate 4,482,630 of JAPYKE020000126.1, read as the reverse complement.
ATATCGGACAAACAAATGTAAGTAAGATAAAGGCCCAGGTGTCCTAGAGGTGGAATAAAGCAGCATCACTCGTGCGAGCAACCCATGCAGACCCAGTTCGTGAGCAGCCCACTCTGACTACGACCAACAAGAACACAAACCCTCACGAGCCAACCAAGCCACATATAGTAAATTCCCCCAATTAAAAATGTAAAAGTTCATTTTGGGCCCTGCCAAAGGTTTTGACTGCGCTTGAAAAATCGGACCACGTTTAAAATAAAAACGAAAAAACATCCCTAACTCCAAATACCAAAACACCACTAAAATGGCAGAATACCAACCGTTATATTCAAATGGAAATTATCATGGCTACGGTCAGAGAACATTCCTGAAGAACCACAACCACAGATGAATCAGATTTGGAAGTCTCGTCTTCTTCTAACGACGAAGGTCAGGTAGAACAAAAGTCTGAATAAATAGAAGACGAAAAGGAAATAGATCGGGAAATTGTGGAAGAGAAAGAGGAAGAGGTGTTTGACCCCCATGAAGCAAAGGATGTTAGTTGTGAGACTATGAGAAACACTGAGGACTCAACAAAGTCAGGTCATTACATTAGCGCTATCAAGTACCTTGTCTGGAGAAGCCTAAATTCCAGGAAGCCATAACCCCAGCAATGGAAGTATGGAGTTAGAATCCTCTCCCAATTCTACAATCAGGCTGTGTAACAACATCCTCTATCCCGTCTGGTGGAAGCTGCCAAAGAATTGTCAAACATACATGGATTTGAGGCATTCTCTGTACTGACCAGCGACAAAACTCGTGTACAAAAACAAAGATGACCGCTGAAGAACCTTCAATCTGCCATCATAAAAACAGCCCGTTTTAGGGATTTCAAAATGTCTCATTATTTTATGCATTTCATTTTAACTTTGAATCCCAAGTCGATCAAACCGCAATATTGATTTGATCCTTTATCCACCATTTAAAAATAAATCTGATTCCTGATATTTGACGATACTTTTATGTCACTTAGACAAATTAGACAAGAAAGGTCAGTGTATTGCATTACGTTCACTATGTACTCGTCAATTTGGTTCGTTAGGACATAGGAAAAGTGCATTCTTTATTAATATTGCGCGACTCTAATTACATTTGTGACTAACACATAATTTATTATAAGGAACCTCAATAATTATACAACTGGGGTAAATTGGATATAAAGTAGTTCATGGCGTTTCATGCAAGTTTTATCTGCCGTTTGGTCTCTTTCTCCGGGTCACTCTCTTCCCTGCCAACTAAAAGAGGAGTGTATGGGCCGATTCTCACTTGTCTATAAATCAGGTGCCCCGACGAGCGTGTAATCACGGAACCGCGGTGACGTCATAAAAGCAGTGCCCAATCCAGCGAGACTTCTTATCCTGTTGCAAACATTTATTTACATTGCGTGTGTGGATGGTCTGTTCCCACTCATGGTAAAAGTGGCACAAGACCTGAAAGAAGAGACCTTTAGAGAAGAAATTAGAAACGAGTAAGAGGAATGAACCGAGCAATATAGACTTCAGAAACGACAGAGAGAGCAGCACCAGCAGCAAACGACAGACATAGGTTTTGTGGACTGTCGTGTGGATACCAAGGAGTTCTCTTCTCCTTCCTCAGAAACAGGCCCTATCCAGTCAGTAAGCCTGCAAGACGGAACGTAATCCCAGGCGTTAAGAGTGATTGACAAAACTCTTAACCAGCAAAATAGCCCTTTTCATGACTACCACAAACGTCTAGCAACGGGATAATACCCGATTGCCAAAATGTGTGGATTTGTGTTGGTATTTTAATATGATTGTATGACAACGGATAAAAGTGTTCCTATCAATGCTTGATTTCCCTGACTTTGTAAGATAGGGTGTGTTTGTTTCATTGTTGTATGTATGGATGGTAATAACGTGTGTTTGTATGAAAAGGTGGAAGTGAGTGCTACTTTGAAGCCAAAACTATCCAGGTTTCGGTTGTTATTTAGGCATTGTTAGTTTTTGTGTAATGAGCTGTTTTCCTTCATGTCCGTATTTCAGATATATAACTCGTATCGTTCGTCACCCTGGATACAGTCGTCGCCTAACACAGCAGCAAGAAGCACGAGCAGATTTAAGAAAGTCAGAGATGGAAGAAATTTTCCCATAACAAGCGTTGAATGCAAGAAGTGGGTTAAACCTCCAAAAGAGTACTTTGATGTTGATAAAATTGGTAGAAGATAGCATCAATAACTGCAAAGATGTTAATATACGAATTTGGATAAATGCGCCCCCAAGAAGACCGACCCAACAAAGACAATATGGGGCACCTCAGAGGTGGCAGAACATAACTTGCGAACTTCAACTATTCAACAACAAGTGACTCCCAGTGTCGGCACCACAATGACTCCCGCCCACGGAAAGATGTTAACAACAATTAAATCCCTTCCAAAGATTAAACTAGATATAGGAAGAGGAGTTGAAATCCGAACCAGAAATGAAAATGAGGCTTTCAAGAGTGCCATAGATCTGTATACATGTCATCAACTAAGTGGAACGAAGTTTATGGTAATAGAAGACACACAGAAAAGGGAAAAATCCCTTTAACAATACTAGCACCGTAGGAAATTATTAATTCAACCTTCTTAAGTAACAGCTTTGCCAATCATAACTCGACACGTGAACAGGATTTCAATCATCATAACCCGACACGTGAACACAATTTCAATAATCATAACCCGACACGTGAACACGATTTCAATATCAAATCCAGTAATATCAGCATTGATACCTACGGCAGTACAACCTAAATCACCAAGTGGGATAATTGCTAAAAGTAAACCTACCGATCCTGGAATACTCACAACAACAACTAAAACTAGTGATCCTACCAAAACACCGCAGATATAATTTCAGCCATGTCGTCAGCACCTGTTGCCAGACCATAAACCAGAACACCACAAGACAAAATTAAATAACATATACAAGCTACGAACAAAGAAACCAAAGTAAAAAGACACTAAACCCAAAATAAGACGCGGCCAAACCAAGACAGATCAAGTAGCACACCAGCAAACAGACATTATGAACTATGTGGCTGGCCAACTTGATGAATTGGGTCTTACAAATCTACTGCAAAACGCTGCCGCAACAACATATTTTACGGATGAACCAAACATATCTATTACGATGGATCACTAGGGAGAAATTCATGCAGAAATATGAAGATGCAAAAGAATCCATCATAGACATCATCACTCGAGGAGAACAGTTTTATGACTGCCCAATACAAATCCTGGCGATGCTGATAAATCATCTTTTGAAATTCCCTGGAGTGCAGTCAAAACGTATTTCAAAACACCGCCAATGAAAACTCTTAGTCATGGTAGACTTATGTGGTATTGAGGGTTACAATGGACATAAAAGGTGAACGCTTCAGCCCTCGAGAAAACATCAAGCCATTACAGTATTCATTTCCTGAGGTGTAGCCTCTTCTTTTCTCAGAGCTGCCATATATTGCCAATTAATAAGAGATTTCGATTTGGGTTGAAATCTCGATTCGATAACAATACTGATAACTTAATATGATCCTTTGACAACTGTTCTAAATCGAAACCACAATTCCTAACAAGACAATCAAACATTTCTAATGGTATCTCAGACATATTTCATTGACTTAAATAAAATATATGCACTCTCTATTGTCACAAGATGAAGCCGGGATGGGAATGGATTAGGGAAGACACCAAAAGCAACTGCGTTTAAAATATGTTTACTTATAAACGGAATTTAAATATTATCAAATCTGACACCATTATAAACAAAAAGATAAGGAAAATTTTAAAGTTCCTAACATAGAACTATCAACAACAATTAACTCAACGAGTAAAAAACTCAAACATGAATTTAACAATTGGAATTTCAAACAAACGTGAATTAAGTCCTATCACCGATCAATAAAATAAAAGTACATAATCTACACCCCAATATAAACAAAGTCTCGAATGTATCGTTCATATAACGATATTGAAATGCATGTGCATTTGAATGTATCGTTCATATAACGATATTGAAATGCATGTGCATTTGAATGTATCGTTCATATAACGATATTGAAATGCATGTGCCTTTGAATGTATCGTTCATAAAACGATATTGAAAAGCATGTAGATTTGAATGTATCATTCAAATAACGATTTTGAAATGCATGTAAATTTTAATGTATCGTTCATATAACGATATTGAAAAGAATGTTAATTTGAATGGATCGATCATAAACCGATACTGAAAAGCATGAAATTATGAACCAATCGATCGTTCACATAACGATATTGAAATTGGAATGAATGAACTTATGAACCTATCGATCGTTCATATAACGATATTGCAATAGGAATGAATGAAATTATGAACCTATCGATCGTTCATATAACGATATTGCAATAGGAATGAATGAAAATTTGATCAGATAGCAATTGTGAAAATAACAACGTGGAACACACACACACACACACACACACGTCCAAGATGGAACTCCCGTTCTACTCGCTCTAGTCAATGGCCAGAGCAGCGCCCACGCGCGGTCCGCTCATCCCAGATAGTTAAATGATCCCTCGAGAGCCCTCACATCAATCATAGACCCAATGGTCGCAAAGCCCTGGTCCCTCGCATCGAGAAAACCAGTACACTCTACCGATCCAACGTCACCAGTACACAGCATTTACGTCACACAAAACCACACATAGTTATGTCTGGAGATTTGCTCCCGTAAAGGGGTAAGTTTCCTGACAAGACTCATCGTAATGTAATTTGGTTATAGAGAATTTGTTCTATTTGCACACTAGCTGTGACAGATATGCGCAGCTAGGTACTTAGGTTTTCCGCTGCAGGCAATTTGCTCGTGCATCATGGTCTGAGTTTCGCTCAGGATTTCGAAATAACTGGAGCCGAAAAAATATACCACACTCGGGTGTTGCTGTACGCGGCAACAAAACACGAGTACATTTTTGACAACATATGCATATTGATATAACTCACACACCATTCCGTGACATATATGCTTCTGCAAATAATTTGAGATTGGTAAAACTGAAACTAATTTGGTGACTCTGATTGCATGTATGGCTACCACAATTTGTAATCGGTAATAGGAAATACCCACTATATAGACAACTTGGTTGAATTTGACAATATCTATTCTGGCGTTTCAGACGCGTACCGGCTGACCTTTCCTGTCTCCTTCCGCGTCCCTCTCCTTGTTGCCTAATCGAACATTAAAAGACGAGTGTGCAACCGATTCCCACTCGTCTATATATCAGGTGCCTCGACGAACATGAAAGCACGGAAACGGGGTGACGTTATTAGAGCAGTATCCAAGCCAACGAGACATTTTATTCTGCAATATACAGTTATTTTTATACCTTAATTACACTGAGTGTGTGTTGGGTCCATTGCCACTCATGGTAGTCTTACACACAGATCGAATGAGACATATTGCCCCACGACCTGTTGGCTGAGGTAAATGGTACTCATTGAGTGCATTATGCGCTAGGGGTGAGGCACTCTTTCCCCGCCCCGCGAATAATTAATTATGGGGGTACTAACTGGTCGCGCATGCCTTATAGACGCGAGTGACTCTAATCCAAAGATCCGTCAGTCAGCGATCCAGCGGTCACTGATCAGCTTCGAGAAATGAGTAGAATTACAAAATGGTTGAAACTTCAGATGCACCTGAAATATGCCCGTCGCCTCATGGAATAGATAACAAAGAATGCAATAGAAGAAGGTGTCAGGCTTGAAGAGGATTAGGAGAAGTAAAAGAAAGAATAGGAGCAGTAAAGTAAAATAAAAACAATTTTGCCTCACATTATCCTGAGGCAAAGCTGTGAGGTCAAGGCAGCGGTGAGGACACCACCAATGCCACAAGACCAAGCACCACCATCGATACCACCATCGAGAACCGCTATCCCCTATAATGAAAACTTGGACGAAAACTTGGATAAGCAGCGGCAGGAATGGGAGCCTCAGTGTCAACAATAACATCTGCAGGCACGCCGCATAGAAAGACGGGTAAGAGTCTTCAGATTCCTAAAAGTAAGAATTGGGATGATGAGGTCACACACCTTCGTCGTCACTCCCAGCAACAATAATCAATTGGGGCAATGATTGGAGTCGGCGATGCGAATGTGGTGCTCGACTTTTGAGGTCAATCATTGATAGATGCAACTGGAGATTTAAAAAAATCCTGCACTTCTGATCAAGTTGCCAATAATTGGCAAGTTGCCAATAATGTGTGTGTGTGTGTGTGTTATTCTGTGTGTGTCTGTGTGTGTGGTAGGATTAGTCATTGTAGGTGAGGGTTTCTCAAAGTCTTTTTTTAAATGTTAACTACTGCTTTTTGGTGGTTGCGGATGGACTTTATCCACATTTTAGCTGAATTATTAATTTGGGTGTTTGTGTGTGACTTATTTTGTTACGTCATGATGAAATGCAAGGCAAATATTATGGCAGGAAAGTTAAGTTTAGCTTTAAGGCGACTGATGGGAAGAAAATCTCCAGCGAAATAAATGTTAACTACTGCTTTTTGGTGGTTTAGATGAATTATTATTTTGGCTGTTTGTGTGTGATAGGGTTTTAGCAGAACCTATTGATCATTATTACCTATATTATCCAGAGGAAGCTGGAACAAGGTACTCTTTATATGGTCACACTGAGGAAGTCAATAAGAGCAGGCCGAGAAGTTTTCTAACCAGTGATCCTTCGATTACTTATCCCTTGATCTGCCAGCTCTTAGAATAAATATGTTATATATCACATATAAATTATGCAAATAAACTATTAACGTTTTTAAATATCAAATTAGACTTACAAATATTTAAAATAATTCATATCAACCCTATGCCTGCTTATCATTACTCCAATTATAGTAGATTGAATTTCGTTTCAAAACATCCCTAAGTCTCACTGGTATTGTAATTATGAAATGATTTTCGAAAGTTCTTATTTTGAATCTGATTGGTCCATTCCCCTCTACGGGTGAAATGGTGCAAAATATTTGTAGATGTTTAGTCGCAGCACATTTTGTTGTGTTCAGCGTAACACGCACCCATTAAGATTGACGTATGGGCTTGGCTCGCAATCAATTGGTATTGTGAGGTGGTTAACCTCTCTTACTTTTGGGGCACGAGGAATTTTAATTAGAACCGACTATTATAACATTCCGACAGGTATGTTAACGTAAAGTCAAGTTGAGGAAATTACAAAGTAGAGTAAATCCAGTGAGTTTTGTTGGCCATTTGAAATATGTCATAAAATTATATTTTCCACCATAGTTATTAAGCAATGCTGTTTAAGAAAAATTTGTATGACTTCGATGGGAGTGTTAACATTTTTGTGGTTAGAAAAACTTTAATACTGATAGGCAAAACAAAACGCGCGCGCGCGCGCATGTGTGTGTGTGTGTGTGTGTGTGTGTGTGTTCCCAAAAGGAATCCAAGGTTTTAAGCAATCTCTCTCGTGAAATTAGTACGTCTATGTGTTTTTGATGCCGAAAGGAAAGTATGAGTGACTCTGAAAAAAATAAATATCAGTTTGTGTCGTTAAATAAATCGTCAAAGGGATGTTGGTCTGAAAAACAGTTGAGGGATCTGGAACTGGAAAGAGAGTCGGCTTCATAATAGAGATAGATAGAGTATTGGGAAAGAACAATAAAACAGCTCCATTCGCGTACCATGTAGTGGGAATTGAAGCAGAATTCAATGAGAGAGACAGCGATAGAGACAGAGAGAACGAGCGACAGAGAGAATGAAAATAAATACAGCAACCCAGACGTGTCACCAAGTGATTTGGAAAGGACATGAAGCAGCTATGTTATGCTGACATGTCAGAAATCTGTGTTCAATCATTCACCCCACAATATGAAGAAATTTGTCTTAACAGAACGGCAAATTGTATTGCGCCTAATTATTTCATTCTATTTCTAATAAATATAAAGTCTACATTACAAATGTAATGTTCGGTTTAATTTGGTTTATGTAATTGATTACATTTAAATGCTCTGTTAAGTTCCTGTAGCTTGATTATATGTATTTGTTCAGATCTCTATTACTCTATCGATTAATTTCACACTTTATATTATTATTAGCTCAATCCTGACACTAACACAGTAGTTGATCATCTCCTAGATGATGATTGAGGGGGAATCATTTTATATTACCCACCCACTACCCATAACATGATCGAGGTACACAATTATACGAGTGATCTTTTAATTGCGTACGTTTTATTTTGATTGTTGTCAGATCCGAACTGAAAGAGTAGAAACGAATATAAAACATACCTAGTCTAGTAACTGTTAAATGTTATGTTCCTAAAATATTCTTTTATTCCGGCAAGATATTTGTTTCACATCAATATTCATCTCTAAAAGTTTTTACTAATGTTGCAAACTTTCTCATGTCTTGTCAATGTAATATGACGTTACTTAATTTTAAGTTTCGGTTTTCTAGAGTACTAGTACTCGATTAAGAGAAAACAACATGTGAACATTCATATAAACTATTAAAAATCTTTAAAAGACACATACCTGGAACTGTTTAAATACTCACTTCTCTCATGCATATTTAGGTGTGTAGGTTCGCATTACATCTACACGAAACAGAGAACATGTTTTTAATCTTGGTCTTGATCGAGTTCGTTAAACATAAAAAATTGACTTTAAACATAGACACTGAAACTAATCGAAGAAAATAATTGCTACCATTTATTTGTTCAAAAACATTTTATTAGCAATAAATCGAACTGTCACTTTGTACCACTCAATGCAAAGAAGGAAAATAAACATCTGTTGAAATTTCTTATCAAGATAGTTTTTATTTTATAAAAAGAGTATTAATTTAACTTTTTTCTACAAAGAATGAAATTGTACGACGTTCATTACAACACAGCCGATCATTTATCAAATTGCCTTTCAAATAAACAATAAAACATTTTATCACAGTGGTTCAAATCAGACCGCATTGCGGTTTTATTTTTAAACTTATAAACTATAAAAGAGTTCGAAATATTCGACAAACCAGTAGACTGGGTAAGACTTTCACACTTAAGCAAGGCTAACCTGTGTAGAAAAGTTAGCAAAATGTCGAAGCTGCTGCTTTTGTTGGTCTTTGCCTCAGCCTTGGCAGTTCTCATCGCTCCATCGGATGGTAAGTACAGATAATGTACACATACATGCATTACAATTCAGCGTTATTCATTTAATCGTTCAGATAATCAGCAAAGATGATCATGCTATATTTTATAGGAAGAATTACAGATTTAGGCGCGTATAATTTGTTTAAATCATGTTGGATATTTCAGATAATTGTAGATTTAATTAGCAATAATATTTATAGATCAATCAAAAAGCCCAATAAACATTGTGATCTTGTCAAATATTTATCAGAAGATGAATACAATTATATTTTACTTAAATCTAATAGAGGTATTTTTACTGATGTGAGGAAAGTAAATTAACTTCTCCGAAGACATGATGTGACTTAAACAGGAAACGGTGAAAGTAAGCCGATAAGACATTCATTGAATGTACGGCCGTACCGGAAAGACGGGATTGTCTGTCAGTACCGTACCGTTAAGAGTTAAAATCTGTATAAAGGCTATCTGATCATGAAATTTAAACCCTACTACTTCCTGTATATTTGCATGTTGTAACCGCTTCTTAAGAAGAATGGCAAACAGACAGTTTAAAAGTCTTAAATTTTGTACAATGTCACTTTCAACAAATTCAGAAGTGTTTTGAATATTTGTTAAAAATTGGCAGATTATTTTGTTTGTAGACTCATAGAGAGAAAACATAAGAAAAACCTTTATAGACTGTCTTATCAAACCCGAACACAGCACAACGATTATCGGTTTTCTCCAGCCAGTATGAGTTAAGAAAACACAAGTAAAGTATCAAAACAGAGGAAAATACTGTTGGAATTGCCTTTACAAAAAGTCATTTCGTCCATTTCAAAAGGCTGAAATCGTTCTTTCTTTCTCTCTCTCTCTCTCTCTCTCTCTCTCTCTCTCACACACACACACACACACACACACACACACACACATATATATATATATATATATATATATATATATATATATATATATACGCACTCATACTCTCTCTCTCTCTCTCTCACACACACACACACACTATAGAGCAGTGTGTAAAAACTAAGTTACATTTAAATGCAGAATAATTATAATATTCCAGGCAGTATGCAGTGTAAACGTGTCACTTCTACAAATACGTGAATTATATCTGTAGTGTTTTGAGATTTAAGTAAGCGCACCAAATGTATTATTAAAAGTGTGCAGCCACGACCTTGAGAAATATGTAACTCTGAGTTTTAGCCGACAGTAGGTAGCACCATCTAAGGAGAACGTTCTCTTCAGCAATCTGATTGGGTAGCAGATCAAACATATAACATTATCTATCGGTCTTCTAGTCAATCGCTCTCCCTTTTGTCCAGTCAGACCTAAAAAGCGTTCAGTCTTCGACGCATGAACTACACAACCCATGTCTGGATGAAGTTGAATAGCTAAGAAGCAGATAATGTCAATTGTTTGCAGCTAATTAGCGACCTTTTATTTATAAAATACTGATGTGCTGCACGATATCCGATTGACTATCCATATTAGTTGAACATGCACAGGAAATGATAAATGAACTTGAAATCATCGATAACAATAAATGCATTCCCTGTACATTATGTATGAGGGTAGATGACTCTCTTATTATAGTCAATCATTCTTTAGATAGCGGCAGTCAGAGTTGCTTTTACGTCTTTTTCGCCGGGAACACCAGACTTTTACTGTTGTGTACCTTTCTTGAATGAAGCTGAAAAAGACAATCCAAAAAGGAAGACATGTTTAAATATGCAACGTAGATATCCACACATGACTAAATTTTACGAATTAAATGAAGAAGATAAAATCATCCGAACACATAGCATGTTTACACGAACCCTTGGGAAAGGTGTCTTTCTTCAAAACCTCCGCGGCTCTGTGTGTAAGCAATCCTAACCTGAGTTTGTTACACAAAGAACCTTAAATGCTAAAGAACTTGAAGTGGACGATAAGGCTTATTTGCCATGACTATCGCACTGAATTGGCATGAGACGAAAACTACACACTTATACTAGTTGAAAGTTAGTTTTGGAAACTAATGTCGTCTTATATGATCAATGCAATAAGTATCTCTCGGGATACGTTCCTTTCTGCCGATAAAGATGCTTCGTTTACATTTACAGGTTATGGCTACTCTCGTTTTCATCAACCTCATCCTCACCATTGCATTTGCGTACCAGACAAGTTTGCATGTCCCTGGAGATATCCCATATTTGCGGGAAGGTGCCCACGTTGCCCCCCCGCCCCCTTACATTCTAAAGTGCGGTTGGGGGCACTGCTGCAGAAAATGCTGATATTAAAATGTATGTAGCTTTTCGCTATCTCTGCATCTGTCTGTCTGATAGTTTGTATTTCTGAGTTGTAATGTTGCCAGTATGATGTGACAAGATTCATCCTCTATTATTTCATAGTCGAGCATAACCCCGTTCAGAAGATTATTTTGTACAGTTCTGAATGTTTTTAAGCATGTTTTAGTACTTTAGATAATATATTATTTTAGGCTTGCTTCATGGATTGTATTGTAATAGTACAAATAGCAGCCGTTGTCATATTTGTCATTTATATGCTTCTTAGTCATGTTACCGATTTTCCCAGACACTCCCTCATACTTCTCCTATGCACATTATGTGTCTAAGGACAGCATATGCAACCGTCACTCTACGATTGAAAATGATATATTAATAATGATCGTACCATACTGCATATGAAGCCTTCCTTTGGTAAGCATGCATTTTGCATGTGTGTGTGTGTGAGTGCAAAAACTTTCTTGCGTCTGGTGTCATCTTTGATTAGAAAATATATTTTGACTGAGGCTCATTAATATAAAAAATGTCTTTCGAGTATAATATCTTGGCTACAAGTCGCATTAATAAATATTTACTTTATTGGATTTATCTTAATACTCTACAGGTAACTATATTAATCATGTATATTTCTGTTGCAATAAAAATTAGATATTAATCATACAATATCTCAATTACTTAGATATTTAATAATTGTTAGTATATTTTGTTGTGAACCCTGTGACTGACAAAGTTTTCAACAACTGAATTATCATTAGGTATTAACGAATTATGTTACACTGGATCGTCGGATGGATAAGTAAATTTAAACGGAAAATTAAGCTAGTTTATGCCACATTATATATCTAGTATGTATGTCAAAAGCAAGGTGTAGACAAAATTCGTACGCTATTTCAATACTCTCCGAGAAACTTGTGATACAGCCGATCAAGTCTAATCGCTAATCGATGATAATAAACTTGGTTAAAATAAAATCATTCGATAAAGAAAAATAAAACCAAACGTCCAAAATAGCTTAAACGTAAAATTCTAGTTCATGCTCGTTTTATGCGTCAGTTTCTTACTGTAAAATTGATATGTGTCCTTTTCAACTACTGACTTTGTCATCATTATTATATTAGTTAAACTAGAATTTTGTCGTTATGACGTGACAAGATAAGTCACGCACATCACTACAGCACCGTTATCGTGTTTGCCTACACCGAAGTAGCTTTCAATGTACCAAAATGGGCACAAATATTGTCATTGTGCCCGGAATATATAAAGACATTTTCTAGATGCCAACATAAGAACAGGCACACAAAGAGTCCGATCAACATGTACACCACTTTGTACACAATTAAGATAGATAATATGTCATGATGCATTACATACATTGAACACACACATGTCCATTGTGTTTGATGTCTGAAGATAACTCTGAGCTATTTAAAGTTGACTTTAAAGAAGACACGGTCGATTTCTCGTTTCAAATCTGTAAAATTCTTATTTCTACTCAATAACAAAACTATAATGTAATTCAACTAGCCACCTTATAATGAGACCACTCCGATGGCATAGTGGTTAGAGATTCCGCCTCTGATGCGGGAGGCCGTGAGATCGATTCATACCAAAACCTTACAAAAATGGTACTAACAGCTGCCTCGCTGGGCCCTCAACATTAAGAGGTTAGTATTAGGACTGGTCGGTCTAGTGTCAGGATAATGTGACTTAGTGGGACAGCATGCTACATGTTTGCGGCATGATGCCCCAATGCTATTTATCGCTATAAACAGCCACATTGCAGACGTCGTAGCGATGTGACTGAGCAATCGTTAAAGCTACGTTAAAAATCCAAATCATATCTCATTACACCACCTTATAATGAAGAAGACATTTCCCTCTTGAATTACTGTCACTTATGATCATAAAGCAAAAACTGCAAATTCAAATGACCAGGACATCATTCTAATGACAAAAAGTCTTTCCCCTAGACATTCTTCCCGATATTAGGTTACATAAATATTTAGTAAACTTAACAATGTACTTCAATCTTCGATTCTTAATACAACAAGATATTTGGTTTTTTCGTTCATACTTTTATTTGGTTAATTGGGTCCAAAACTCCATTTCTCGAGTTAAGTTCCCTCCAAAAGCGCAAGGTTGTACAGGGTTTCAGAATAAAGTCTACAGAGATTTCGATCTCAATCAGGAAAATATAGCGATAGAAATTTCAACGTTTTATAGTTTGCGAAAGTTACCACAATTTATTTCATTCACTATTACAGTCCAAAGTTCTCTTACACGGTAGATTCAAAAGAATGCAGCTGAGAGTATGATGGGCAAAAGTAGTGAATAGGGGCACTAGAGCGTCAATGGGACTTAGCATTAAAAACACCCCCTGGGCAAATATAGCGTCAAGGGAAATTTAACATGGAGAAAAATCGTGGGCAAATATAGCGTCAAGGGGAATTGAACATGGAGAAGAATCGTGGGCAACTCTAGCGTCAAGGGGAATTGACCATGGAGAAGAATCGTGGGCAACTCTAGCGTCAAGGGGAATTGAACATGGAGAAAAATCGTGGGCAACTCTAGCGTCAAGGGGAATTGAACATGGGGGGAATAAAGTGTGGGTCTATCTAGGGACAAGGGGAATTGAACATGGGATTTTTTTTTTTTTAAAATATTTTTTTTAAAAAAAGGTGTAGGCAATTGAAAGTCATTCTCTTTTCGAGAAATATGGGTGGCCCTGAAAAGGGCCTTTGGGTTTATGTTAATATACCCTTAACATAAAGGGCATCTGCGGCATCTTCTTGTCCTCAAGCTGCGTCTTACTCGAGGGCCATAAATCAGTGTCCTCTTGAGGCAACCTTGTCTTTCTACGTACACTCTTCGTATTCAAAGACTGGCGTCTGACTTGTCGACAACGGTCCACTTGGACCGGACATACATGAGCATGTCCGTCCTAAACATCATGGAAGACACAAGTGTGGATGATTCGACTGTGGTCCACATCTTGAAGCGACGAGAACAGGTGAATCAATGCAGTGAACTGCGCTTATTTATAGGTAGAGGAAGGATTGAAACGGATTGAGTTTGTTCACCAATCCAAACACGCGTTACAAAATTCAGTCAGCCCGCATCCAATCCGAAGAGAGTAGTCTGTGACGTCACGTGGTCTATATAGATTCGCTAGCGCTTGTATGCAGTCAATCTATGCGACAGTGATTCAACATGACGGAAACTCAGAAAACGATCCATTGGGGTGCACCAGCAGGGGAGACTGCCCAAGGGAACCCGGACTTACTTTCAGAAGAGGTGAATTGGGATTTTGTGGATTTTCTTACCTCGCAAGAATTTGTTCCGGAACCTTCGTTACCTTCTTCATTACCGCAAGTGGAGAATTTTAGACAGAGACAGAAAGAAGAATTGGAGAAATTTATACATCGACAAAAGGAAGCGGAACAAGCTTTTCTCCTACAGCAGCAGCAAGAAGAAGAGGTAAGAAAAAAACAACAGCAACAACAGCAAGAAGAAGTAGCAGCAAAGAAACAAGAGGGTGAAAATCAAACGGTCACGGTACTGTTGGACATTTTAGCGGAGTTAAGAAGTCTGAAACAAATGTATCAGACTTCTTTATTACGACCGAAGAGAATACGACCTTCCCGAGCTAAACACGTCAACCCTGTGACTAAGCCTGTCGTACCACCCTTAGTGATTTCAACCAAATCATAATCATCAACAGTACGCAGTCCAGAAGTAGGCCTTGGCCGTGGCAAAGGCTTAAGGCAGTTAAAGTTAATTGCTTAAACTCACCCCCCTACACCAAAAAAGGCCCTTTTCAGGACCACCCACGTCTCTCGAAAAGAAATACAATTTCAATTGCCAATAACTCAAAAAAAACCATTTTACCCCTATAGTACGTGTATATGAGTGCGTGAGTGTAGCTTCTTATTTTAAAATCAAAACTCAAAGACGCTTACCTTATATCATTAATTTATTCTTTTAACCATTGTTACAATCCAATTCACAATTCACAACACAACACTTTAATAAAAAGTTCATTGACTTCTTCTTTCTCCTTTTTAGTCTCTCTGTTTTTTGAATTTCTTCACCGTCTTTTCCTCATTTTCTTCCCTTCTTCTTTTCTTCTCCTGTTTCTTTGCCTCTTGTAAATAGAATTGTCTTCTTTCTTCCTCTTCTTCCTCTGAAGAATCCCTCTCTTCCTCTGAAGAATCCCTCTCTTCTTCTGAAGAATTCCTCTTTTCTTCTGACTCCTCTTGTTTCTTTTATGGGCAATCTGGAGACCAATGTCCTTTTTCTTGACAATAATAACAGGTATCTTGACTTTTGTCTTTTTTAGCCCCTGTTTTTTTTTTTCTTTTTTGACGGTCTGGACACTCTGAAGACCAATGCCCTTTCTTCTGACAGATATAGCAAGTATCTTGACTTTTATCTTGAAAGGAAGGAGAGTAGTCCGTGGGCTGGTCTGAAGAGAATTTTCTAATGACCCCTCGCAAAGCTCTGACGAAACGTTCGATTTGGCTAGTCTCTTCCATCGTTGTGCTCAGCTTGAGAGTGAAATGAATAGTGAAAGGACAAGACACACACCCTTTTATATACGTTGGTCTGCCATGACTATAAATTAGTCTATGGTGTTTAAACTTGAGTCATTTGACGTTTTGCACTCAAGATGAAACGATCCTATTCATTCGAGAAGAAAGAAGAAGAAAGTAAGAGGCAGAAACGTGATCTATCGCCTCCTACCAGGGCTGAAATCTTGGCACAAATTCATGCCAGTGATTTTGAAGAGGACATGAGTGAACCAGAATCCGAACCCTCTAAACGAAGTTCACCACCCTTAGTCAACCCTGAAAAATACTATTCCATTCGAGAGACGGAAAAGCACTCCTCTAGAAAATTTAGAACCACGGCTTACAAATACACAGTGAAGTTTAAAGATTTCAAGGCTGAAGTGCCGTTAGAGAAAGCAGAAGTGTTTATCACTGGGGTGTTGGATTCTTTGCTCACCGCACTCAAGCGACAATGTCAACCCAAAGAAGACGATCGCTTCAGACTTTCCATACAACACGACGGTTTGAAATCCCCTGTTTGGATCGAGTTTAGCACCCCTGCAGAATTGACCGCTTCCAAAGTCATGGACAAGATTCAACACGTACAACAATCTAATGATCCGTTTGACATCACCGATGGTAAAACCACACTGGACATGACCCACGTCTCTCCTCCTCAAGGGACTGGACGCGAAAAGATGTTATTGGTGAACGAGCTTCGCAGCATTAAGCGTAGCCTTGTCCAAATTCACAACCCTCAAGACCAGATGTGTTTAGCTCGAGCCATCGTGGTGGGAAGAACCTATGCCAACAAGAACGACACGACAGAATGCAAAAGAGCCTGGAAAACAATTCAACAATCGGACCGAGCCAAACAGCGAAACGAAGCAGAACTCCTGTTGCAACAAGCTGGCCTATCCAAAGACACACCCTGTGGTATTCCTGAGATGCAAAAAATGCAAGATGCCCTAGCTCCACGATACACCTTGAAAGTGCACCCTCAAGAAGTGCGCGGACCTCTGTTGTTTCGAGGCCAAGACTTTCAGGACGGAAAATACGTTCATGTCTATTATCACGATGAACATTTCGACACCATTACCAGTATCACCGGATTCCTGGGATACAGTTATGACTGTGAGAAATGTGACCATGGTTATAATAATCGAGAGCAACACAAGCATTGTGGATTGAAATGCTCAGGATGTTTGGCCTCTCCACCCTGTCTGAGCGAAGGACCAGTGCCTTGTTCAACTTGTCTGCGCACGTTTGTCAGCCCTACCTGTTACCAACAACATCTGAAGACGCAAGGTTCACAGCAGAAATGTGCTTGTCAACTCCTGAGATTGTGCCCTACGTGTGGACAAGGCATGTGTACCAATGCTGCCAAGGCACACGTATGTCGAGGAAAGAAAAAATGTCACATTTGTCACCACATCGTGGACTTGGAACACCAACGCTACGTGCAAAACTACCAACCCCCACCAGAGAAAGAGGACGGTCACAAGAAGAAAGGCAATTTCATCTTTGTCGATTTCGAATGCATGCAAGAGACTGGCATTCACATTCCTAATTTCTGCGTGGCTCATCGAGCGTGCGAGAAGTGCATTCAAGAACCTATCTTCAGTCATTGCCCTCACTGCAGCAAGATTCCTGGAGGACGTGAAAAAATCTTTCGGGGACCGATCACGTTAGCTGATTTTGCCCAATGGGTCTTAGACCCCATCGACAAGACGTGGAGCCAAGAGGACATCGAACGTTACGGAGATTGTCATCGTCATGCCACGGTGATGGCTCACAATTTCTCCGGATACGATGGACAGTTTCTTTTGAGATACTATACGGAACATCGCACCGAGCGTCCTAAAGTGACTTTGAACGGAGCCAAAATCATTTTCATGCAAGTGGGACAAGTACAGTTTAAAGATTCGATGAGCTATTTGGCCATGCCTTTGAGCCGAATGCCTAAAACGTTTGGAATGACAGAAATGGCTAAAGGGTACTTTCCACACTTTTTCAATACGGAAGCCAATCAACACGCCGTTCTACCCCATTTACCTGAGGCTCACTATTACGACCCCGACAACATGCGTACCGAACAACGAGAAGCTTTCTACGCTTGGTACCAGGCTCACGCCTCGGACCCTTTCGACTTTCAGGAAGAAATGCTAAAGTATTGTCGTTCCGACGTGGACATTTTACGGCGTTGCTGTGGAAAATTTCGAGAACTGTTCATGGAACACGGAGGGGTCGATCCTTTGAAAGAAGCTTGCACCATTGCCAAAGCGTGTTCCTTAGTGTATCGACAACGATTCATGCCTGAAAACACCGTAGCTGTCATCAGCCCTCAAACGACCCACTATGTCAAACGTCAATACTCGGTCAAAGCCCTACGTTGGTTACATTACTTGTGCGACAAGGAAAACAAATGGATTTAGCATGCCCGCAACGGAGGGGGTGAAAAGACCATCGGAACGTATTCGGTAGATGGCTGGGACTTAGAAAACCCAAAGATCGTGTACGAGTTTAACGGTTGCTTATTTCACGGATGTCCCGTCTGTTACCCTGATCGTAGCACTAAAAATCAGTTTTTACAACGAACCATGGAAGACTTGTACCAGGACACTTGTCAGCGGCGCCTAAAGTTGGAACAGGAAGGATACCAAGTGGTGGAAATGTGGGAACACGAGTACGATCACCGTATGAAAACCGATCCCGAGTTTAAACGCCTCGTGGAAAGTTACCAGTTCATGGACCCGCTGAACCCGAGGGATAGTTTGTACGGAGGAAGGACCAATGCCACCTGTTTGCTGTACCAAGCCGACGAAAAGAAAGGAGAAGAAATCAAATACTTGGACGTGTGTTCGCTGTATCCCTACGTGTGTAAATATTGTCGCTTTCCTGTAGGGCACCCGCAATTGTTATCGGAACACATCGACCTGAAAAACATTCGACAATACGAAGGCTTGATCAAGTGTAAAGTTTTGCCTCCCACGAGCCTATACCATCCCGTCTTACCTCACCATTGTCAAGGCAAACTGATGTTTCCTTTGTGCCGTACTTGTGCTGAAACGTGCAACCAAGACCAACCTTGTCAGCACACCCAGGAAGAACGGGCCTTGACGGGAACCTGGGTCAGCGTGGAATTGTTCAAAGCTCTGGACATGGGATACCAACTGTTAGAAGTGTACAAAATTTGCCACTTTCCCAAGACACAACAATACCACAAGGGTGATCCCAGTCAGAAAAGCATTTTCGCCGACTACGTGGATGCCTTTTTGAAACTGAAGCAAGAAGCCAGCGGCTATCCTTCCTGGTGTCACACTCCCGAAGACCAAATACAATTCAAAGAGAAATACTATGAACAAGAAGGCATCTCTTTAGACCACATCGAGAAAAACGAAGGCAGGCGATCGTTTGCCAAAGTGATGTTAAATTGCTTGTGGGGTAAAATGGCACAACGACCGTGTTTACCCAAGACGGAATATTTGACAGAACCTTCCCGCTACTTCCAGATGATTCACGACAAAACCAAATACATGAAACACGTGGACGTCGTTCGCGAGGATTTGATCTTGGTCAATTACGAAGAAGATCTGGACTTTGTACAAGACGACCCTTTTGGAAATGTCATCATTGCGGCTTACGCGACAGCCCATGCTCGCTTAAAATTGTACGAAGCTTTAGAACTGTTAGGGGAACGCGTCCTGTACTTTGACACGGACAGTTGCATTTACAATCATTACCCGAGTCAACAGCACCCTAACATCGAAGGAGACCGTTTAGGAGCCTGGACAGACGAGCATCCCGACGACAAGATTCTAAGTTTCGTCAGTGGCGGTCCCAAAAATTACGGCTACGAATACCGGGACAAACAAGGAGAAGTGCACACGACGTGCAAAGTGAAAGGACTGACTCTGAATTATCGTACCAGTCGTGTGGTGAACTTTGGGGTATTAAAAGAAGCATTGCAATCGAGAGAGGATGAACACTTTAAAGTGACCACCTATCAACCGAACAAGATTGTACGTTTACCCACTCACCACATCGTCAGTCGGCCCTTGGAAAAAGTCTATCAAATCGTGTACCAGAAGCGAGTTCGACTTCCCAATCATTTCACCTTACCGTATGGACACGTTGGTATAAAACATTGGTTGTAAGAGGATAGTCACCCGCTAGAAGGATGACTTCGCCACAGCAAGAATCGAGTGAGAAAGCCGATGAGAACTCCAAGTTCAAACCCTACCATTTTCCAGTCTTCTTACCTGACTATTGTGATTGTGCCCGTCGAATGGACACGTTTCAGGAATGGCCTACGGATAGGGAAGGATTACCTTCTTCGCATGTTTTAGCTAGAACAGGATTTGTCTACTTGGGACCTGAGTCAGGATTGGGATACGAGGTACAGTGTTTCGCTTGCGGACTGAAGTTACGAATGGAGCTATGTATCTATAAAGATTCAGCTATTCTGGAACATACTCGATGGTCTCCGCACTGCCCTTACCTTTCTATGCCTTTCCACCCATCACACTACGGTACAATTATGACGGTACCTTAGAGACGCTACCTTCCAAAACAAGACATAAAAAACGTAAAAAAGGAATGATGTACAAGCTTGAGACTGCATTGCGACTAGTATAAAAAGGGGCTATGGTCAAGATCGATAATTCATTGTGACTACCAAGACCGAGTGAACAAGATGAATACTTTCAGAGAAACACAAAACAAGTTGTTTAGAAAGGCACAATTCAAGTGTGAGGCTTCTGAAGTGCAATGCGATTGTGAGCCTTGCGATGGGTACGATGCAGTACGTTGTGACCTTAGCGATGGCGTAAAGCATCATGGGAACTTTGTTCTCACGACCCTATCATGGAAAGTGTGCGTGTCAAACCTAAGGGATGCGAAAGTGATGCCGCTCGTCCTCTTGGACATTTTACTGGGTTTCGTTTTAAAGGGGAATGTTCACCTTCACGTCTACCCCTACGGATGTCATCCAGCCCTGAGCAAACTCCTGCCCATGTCACTCAACCCTCATCGAAACGAACCTGTGAAAGACGAATATTCGTTTCCTGTGCGTTTGTCGGAATACTGCGACTTTGAAAATCGTCTTCAATCGTTCAAAGGAAAATGGCCTAAGTATCTGGGAGGACCGACCCCCGAAGAATTAGCCAGAGCCGGATTTTTCTACTTGGGCGAAGGAGATAAAGTCAAGTGCTTCAGTTGCGGTGTGTCACTTCACCACTGGGAACCGCAAGATTCGGCCTACGTAGAACAGGCTCGATGGTCACCGAATTGTCATTACTTACCCTTAGTGGGACCGAGACATTGAAGTAACTTACCATAATCTGTTCATGGATACTTTACAAGAGAACATTCGTGCTTTGCCTGTGGAGTTGAGAGAACGCATTTACCGAGAGCTGGTCAAAATACAAGTGAAACGCAAATTCAAAGTTATTGAACCGTTTTTAAATTATGCTCTGTTCCAAAGTATAAGAAGACTGATTATGAGTGGATATTACATCAGGCACAAAGGTAAACGAGGCTATTGGCCACCACCCAAGGATTCCAAAAACAGTGTATATACTTATGGATACTTTACAAGAGAACATTTTGGGCTTGCCTGAGGAGTTGAGAGAAAGGATTTACCGAGAGCTGTATTGCTTCCGAAACAAAGAGACTATGAAATCAGGCTGCCATGCCACGGATTATGTCACAAGTGATTGAACAGATTCCGTGGAAGGAACTCAATGACCAGATTCAAACCTTGTATCATTACCATCGATTATTACAAGAACTGTATCCATTCAATTTGGGTCGACAAGTGGTGTGTGTCTTAGTGACATGTTTTCTGGGATTTCGTTTAGCCGCCGATTCTTTGTGGACTCTTTACGGACAGTACTTACCATACCCCCATGGCCTTAAATGGTCACGAAAAACTCCTTTTGCTCAAAGCCTTGCGGTTTCATCTGGATACTTCTCGACCTCTACGGGAAAAAAAAATTCGTCAACTTTTAGCTACCCAAGACGTGTATGACGATGTGTGTGTAGCTTGTGACTTACATCCCCATTGGACAGATGTCCGTGCCTGGAAAAAGGGGGGTTTTGAGGCTTGGACCCAAGAAGTGGCCCAGTATGCACGAGAGTTGTTCAAGGAAAAAAGTTACTTTTCAACCTGTGTTAGTGACGGTGCCAGAAGAACCCATCACCCAGGACGGGACTGTCGTGGACAGGCCTGAAAGACCCTTTCGGGAGGACACTTGTGTGACCTTACCCCCTACTATAGAACTGGTTAGAACATTACCCAAAACATGTTGTTGTACAGACACTTGTGTTTGTTCCACGTTAATGGTTATCATGTGCCTTTTATTCTTGTACTTAAGCCTTTGGCTTTTATGTATTTTTGTCTTTCGTATTCATGTTTGAAAAAACATTCAATAAACGTGTTCTGAAAAAGTATATAAACTCTTGTCTTGTTTGTTTTCGTGTCACAAGTGACATTCCTAACACTATGGCTACCTCTGCTGTCTCTGCACCCTCTTCCTCTACTGTCAAAGTCATCGACGAACACTTAGATCGTGCCAGTTGGGAAGCTTTGTATCTTCGCCATCCCTTTAACATGCTCATTGCTGGACCTAGCGGTTCAGGCAAAACCGAATTCGTCAAACGTTTGATCGAACATAAACATCATTTGATCGATCGGCCACCTCAACGAATCGTGTGGTGTTACAAAGAGTGGCAATCGGTGTACAACCTTTTGCGAGAAAGTCAAGGCGATTCCATCGTGTTTGTGGAAGGCATTCCTAAAGAAGACGACGGCATCGTCTCTGACTCCCGTCAAACCCATTTGGTCATTTTCGACGACATGTTAGGAGAAGACGAAGAAGAAATTAAACTGTGGTTCACGCGCAAAGGGCATCACCGTAATGCCAGTGTCGTTTACATCACCCAAAATTTGTTTCAACAAAGTAAAGCCCATCGCACCATCAGTCTCAATGCGCATTACGTGGTCTTGTTTAAAAGTCCTCGAGATAAATCGCAAGTGCAAGTCTTAGCCAAACAGTTAGGAACGCCTTGGCTGACTCAGGCGTACGAAGATGCCACTCAAACGCCACACGCCTATTTACTCGTCGATTTGAAACCTACCACCCCCGAGGATTTGTGATTTCGTACCCACTTGTTTCACCACTGGTGCCAAGACGGAGGGCCTGTCCTGTACGCGTCTCCGTCCTCGACTTAATTTCACTCCACAAAAAAATCTATTCAAACCTCAGACCCTTTTCGTCTGTCTCACACAACGTCAACATGATGTCCCTTCAGTCGCGTCGTCCCGTCAAATTGATTCGTGTCTTGTATGGCATCAGTCGAGAAAAAAATCCACAAAAACGAGCTCGTGTCTTAGAAGCTAGTCTCAAAGAAGTCTTACGATGGTTCACGGTGACGGCACGTCAATTACTCCAAGGAATCATTCAGATTCCTCATCAAACCAAACACTTTTTTGATCGAAACAAAGTCGCTTTGGTCCAACTGGCCGATGCCCGCATCGACACTCAAACCAAAAAACAAATCATTTTGAAACCTGGAGGGAGCGGTACTCTAGGAGGGGTCATCATTCGCTCTCTCTTAAGATGGGATCCTAATGCCCCCAAAGTTATCCCCAAGAAGAAAGTCCAACGAAGCCCCAAGAAGAAAAAGAAAAAGACCAGGTCCCCAAGGAGAACTTCTCCAGTGGCGGCACCCTCCTCTTACCAGACACCACCCCGGAAAAAAGAAAAGTATCCCCCAGAAAAAGACACAGAGAAAAAGTCCCCAGAAAAAGAGAAGCCCACAGAAGAAAACTAGTCGCAAGAGAGGTACTTCTTCTTCTTCGGCCAGGACGCAACCCTACACTCGCAAACCACGACCTGCCACGGCGGTGACTGCGTCTCCGACAGCCTCACGTTCATCCACTTCTCCGTTGATGACACCAAGAACTGAAGAGTACTTGGAAACGTTGATCACACCAAGAACTTCTCCGTTGATGACCCCAAAAAGAACATCCCCAGTGGCAGGACCCTCCAATTTAGCGGCAGTGGCCGCTGCTCACAAAGTACCTTCTCCCAAAATCAAAGTCCAAGAAAGATCGGGCATGTTACAAAGTTTACTGGATTTGTCCAAGCAAGAACTGGCTCGATTTAGTCCGTTGCGTACCCCTGCACGACGTGTCATGCCTGTCCTCAAATTGATACGACGTAAAGACAATCAGTGGCGACACGTTCCAGTATAAAAAAGACCTGTGACCAAGTCGGGGGTATCAGTGTTTTTTGGTGGTCCTGAAGACTCAAAGATGTCACCCTCCAGAAAACCCCAAGGAAAGAAAAGAAAAGGACTACCACCACGTTTAGTCAAACATAGGGACATGTTATCTGTCCTGTCCAAAGCTTCTCCACCTCTACGAAAAAAACTCATTCAATCGGTCTCCAAAGAGGTCATCGATACCGTGTGCGAATGTTGTTTGAACGTCTTGAAAGGCACGATCCCTTTGTCCAAACACCAGAAACAATGCTTAGGCAAACATCGTCACGTTCTTTGCCAAATGGTTCAAAAGAAAATTCCCATTCGTCAAAAGAAGAAGATGTTGGTCCAACGTGGAGGCATTTTACCTCTCTTCTTAGGCCCCATACTGAAAGGAATCTTGGGAACCATGTTGGGAGGACTGGTGGGAGCAAGATAAAAAGGCCTTCGGAAGTCCCAAGATCTCAGAATCGACCCATGACAACCCCATGGAAGGACGAAAACTAGCTTTAGTGCCTCACAAACGATGGATGGAATACCATCGGTGGCAAGAACAACACACCCCGCATTTACCTCCCAATCCCAATTTGAGCGAGATGTCCCAGTTACAACACGAATTGCAGTCCTTGATGGATCGCCAAGATTTGTCCGAAACAGAAAAATCGCAAAAGTACGGTCCACTTTTGCAACGACTGCAACTCTTTCACCAGAAAGCTTTAGACGAAACAGCTCTACCCACTCTGAAAGATTTTAAGACCTTGATGAAATGTCCAGCACCATCATCATTACCACCACCACCACCACTACTACCATCCCCATGGGTCACCAGAGATGCTACCCCACGAAGGCCTGAGGAAGAAGAGATGCGAGAAGTGTTTCAAACACCGTCAGCAGCTCCCATTTCGAGTAAGATTGCAGCATCCTTGTTGACCCCGTCCCCCACACCCCAACGAGAAGAAATGAAAGCTTGGGTTAAAAAGATGATGTCCACTCCTCCTTCAACAGAAGTGAAAAAGAAAGAAGGGAAACCAGAAGTGAAAAAAGAAAAGAAAACCAAAGCCATTCCATTGCCACCTCCACCACCACCACTACCTTCGACTTCTACTCCCGTAGCCCATCGGACACGTAAATCCGTTTCCAAACCACCCTTTCGACCCATCCAAAGTAGCATCACCGATGAGTGGGTGACTTATTAACACACACAAAAAAAATGGAAAAAGTCTTAGCCAGCATTTACTACGATCCCTCCCATCCTGCAGGTTACGCAGGAGTTCAAAAATTGTATCGTGGTGCCAAAACTCGACTGAAAAGTCTCCGTTTACCTCAAGTGCAACGATGGTTACAAGAACAAGCTACCTACATTTTACACAAACCCATTCGACGCAAGTTTGCCAGAAGTCGCACCCGAGTGGAAGGCATCGATCATCAATGGCAAGCCGATTTAGCCGATGTCTCTCATTTGGCCAGCTACAATCGTGGCTACAAATATTTGTTTTGTGTCATCGACGTCTTTTCCAAATTTGCCTGGGTCGTGCCCTTGACTTCCAAATCGAGCAGCGAGTTAGTGCGAGCCCTGCAACGGGTGTTGAAACAAAGCGGTCGTCACCCTCTTCGATGGCAAACGGACAAAGGTACCGAATTTCTGAACCAAGCTTTCCAAAAAGAATTAAAGAAACGTGACATTCATTTTTTTTACCACCAAGAATCCAGAAACCAAAGCCAGCATCGTGGAACGTTTTCAACGCACTTTGAAAGAACGCATTTGGAAATATTTTACGCATCACCACACTCTGAAGTACATCGACATCTTACAGCACCTGGTGCAAGCGTACAACCAATCTTACCATCGAAGCATCGGACGTGCCCCGCAAGAAGTGACTCCCGAGAACGAAGTGTTGGTGTTTGAGCGTCTGTTTGGTACGTCCCCGACGAGGGCTGTCCCCACGAAAAGTGGAATGTTGGCCGTAGGAGATTGGGTGCGCATTGGCAAAACCAAACGCACTTTCGACAAAGGTTACTTACCTAACTGGACGACCGAATTGTTTCGCGTCACTGGACGAGTGCATGGTCGTCATCCTGTCGTCTATAAATTGGAAGACATGAACGGAGAAGTGCTCAAAGGAACGTTTTATTTACCCGAGTTTCAACGTGTCACCAAAAAAGAAGACGACGTGTACGACATCGAAAGCATTCTCGAACGCAGAACCCGTAAAGTGGGCAAACGACGTGTCAAAGAAGTCAAGTACGTTGGAAAGGATATCCACCCAGTTTTGATTCTTGAATCGACGCTCCGCAAGTCATCGACTATAAAAAGAAGTGACCATCATGCCCTTTCACACTGACGCAGCTACGTCGACCACTCCTTCACCTAGTTCTTCTGTGCAAGATGTGTGTGGGTGTGGTGTGGAGAACGTGTGCCTAAAACGCAAATCGTCTTTTTCTGCCAAATCTTCGTGGTGTATTGTGTCATCGGGGCAGCCATTGCCAATTTGAGTTTGCAACAAGGAGACAAACAATTGTGGACCATTTTATTGAGCAGTTGCATCGGTTACCTGCTTCCCAATCCCTCCCTGAAATTCTCTTCCAACGGGAACCACGGGAACCTTGTGTCCAGTGTCAGCGTCAGTCACCACTCCAATAACAACAACAACAACATTTTGAGCGGAGACACGCCTCTGACGTCCAGTAACCCCTCGGACAGCCACAGAACTCTGGAATTATGAGTCACCAAAACCAATTTTACTTAACCTTACCCAGAGACAGTTCCATGGAGGTGTTTGCCAACAACACGTTGTGCTGTTACACGGCCAAATTACCTCAGGCCATCCCCTTAGATCACGAAGCCCATTGGGAAGTGGCTTTAGTGGAAATGATTCACCCAACACAAATCCAAAACATCACTGAAACTCAAAACTTTTTTGAGGTGGAAATCATGAGCGAACAATTGCAACAAGCCATAAATGACATCGGGATTTCAGGGATGACAAAACCATCGAACAATCCAGCCTTGAGTATCTACACCTTGAAAATTCCGGCAGGGTTTTATTTTAGTGGACACTATTGCGGACAGGTTCGAGTTAGCCTTTGGCAAAGCCCTGAACAGAATAAATAAACGTGTCACCCTGGAGTACCATAAAGTGGCTCGTCGCTTACTGATGAAATTTCAGGATACCCAAATGTTGTCCTTCAGGTTCAATGGTAGTTTGTTTGAAATTTTGGGTGGACATGCAAAAATGGTCGCAAACAATATGAGCCCCAAGATCAACAGTAATATGGATTTTTACAAAGCTTTTGGAAACCCGGTAGAACTGAACCAAGGACTGAATTTGATGTTCGTGTATTCCGATGTGGTGGAGTACAACGTGGTGGGACACACCTCCGTGCCGTTACTGCGGGTCATTCCTTTCAAAGTGGATAGTACCACAACCAGTGACCAGGAAGGTGGAAACACCTATCACGTGCACCGGGAATTTGTACATCCTCATTATTTGCCTGTCAGCAAGTCGTATTTAGACACGGTCAAAATTGCTATAAAAGTAGATCTGGGACAAAATATTCCATTCACCAAAGGAAAAGTCACGGTGAAACTCCATTTTCGAAAACGGTTTTCTCACGACTCGTAAGTCATGTATCCAGCGTACCGAGGGGTTGCTCGACAGCGAGGACACGGTTTAGGAGATATGGTAAAATCGGCCTTTCGTTCGGTGGCCCCGGTGTTGAAACCGATGGTGACACGCGGATTGCACGCCTTGAAAGATGCGGCACTGACGCAAGGCAAAGAATTTCTCCAAAATGTCATCATCGACAAACAAATACCTACAGAAGCCTTGATGAGGGCAGGCAAAAATGTCTTGCTGCAAACGGGCAAAGACCTTTTGGGCCGACGAGAAACACCTATAAATGCCCTGCACGCTACCGAGTCAGGCATTCAGCAAGGACAAGGCAGAAAGAGACGACGAAGAAAACACCCTTTCACCAGACTTCAAGCTAGAAAGGCCAAGAAAAGAAGAACCGTTCGAGACTTAGACGTTTTCGATTATTGAGAAAAGAGACAAAAAAATGATGCACCGAGAGTCTTGCGCTTGTTCCAAGACGGAACTGGATCTGTTTGCCATGCCCCCCACCATGATGACGATGCAAGAATCCCAATGGGTGGAATTTCACCCCGTCTCCTCATTGACAGCCTCAGCTCCCATCGAGTTTGAAATCAAAGGACAGCCCGAAGATTATATCGATCTGAATAGCAGTTACTTGTACCTGAAAGTCAAAGTTCTCGATGAGGATAATACGTCCCTAGATGGTGATGAGGTAATAGCTCCCGTCAACAATTTCATGCATTCCTTGTTTAGCGGAGTGGACTTGTACTTGAACAACAAACTGGTCAGCAGCAGAATGGATACTTAACCTTATCGAGCGTACCTGGAAAATCTCTTGACGTACGGAATAGACGCCAAGAACACTTATCTCAATGCCTGTGTGGTATGGGAAGCTGACGAAGCTAACGAGTTTGAAACATTCGAAACTGATACAAAGGATAAAACAAAATTAACAAATGATGGATTTCTAGAACGAAGAGACAGAATCATGGGAGCCAACAAAAGTTTAGAACTGATGGATCGTTTGCATTTGGACATGTGGTTGCAAGAGAAATATTTGCTGAACGGGGTGGATGTCCGCCTGAGACTGAATCGTAGCAGTGCCGCTTTCCATTTGATAGGTAATACTGCTTGCAAAACTGTCATCGCGGAAGCCAGGCTCTACGTACGCCGTGTGGAAGTGTTACCTAAAGTGGGAAACGAGATTAGTCAGACGTTGAGCAGAACGACCGCCAAGTATCCCATACGACGCGTGGAAGTGAAAACTTTCACCATTCCTAGGGGACAACGATCCATGATCAAAGATCATCTGTTCCAAGGACAGCTACCCAAACGTTTAATCCTTGGTATGGTCGAGAATGAAGCCTTCAACGGAGCTGTCGCTAAAAATCCTTTCAAATTTCATCACTTCAACGTGTCCAAGATCGAAGTCAGTCACGATGGCAAGACCTTGTGTACCAGACCTTTCGAACCTAACTTTGAGAAGAAGAATTACTTGAGATCGTACTTGTCCCTGTACGAAGCCACCGGACAGTTAGGAACCAACACCAGTCACGGCATTACGTACGCTTTGTGGGCTTTTGATTTCACTCCAGACCAAGGCAGCGACGAGGGACATTTTCACCCTATAAAATCTGGCCAGATTCGAGTGGAACTTCAGTTTGCAAAACGAGACCCTGATGTAACGATGAACGTCATCCTGTATGCCGAATTTGATGATACGATAGAAATCAACAGTTTGAGAGAAGTCATTCTAGACTATTAGAAGCCATGGAAGACTGTTATCCCTCTTTACCTAGTGGAGAAACCTTGGAGATGGAATGTGAGGAGACCGTGGAAAAAGAAGAAGTGATCATGATGAAGTCAAGATGGCCAGAACAAGAAGCCCATTTAGTCTCCTGTTTTGCCAAACACTTGGTCGAAAAAATGACGGAATTGATCAAGAAAAATTGCTATGGATGTCAAAACGATCATCCCAGTCAAATTCAACACGACAAATGCCTGATGCTGAGTCAAGAAGAAAAATTGGACGAGTATCTGGACGAAGCTTGGAGTCTCATTTCGGACGAAGACGTGTTACACCAGTGGTATAAAGACTTGCGTGAACATTCTTGTCCACCATTAACCACGCAAGAGATCGATCGTATCGAAGCTCTCCTGAATCAGAGTGAGGAGACGAAACGAAGAAACGGTCATTTGTCAGACATTTTCAAGCAAAAGGTCAGGCACGAATTGATGACATATTATTACCTGTGAAGAAGAAGAAAAAAAACACAAAACATGGATACCTTGGAACTTTATTACCTTTTGAACCACAGTTCGTATACGGCTTCTTGGAATCCTGTCGTCTGTGCTAAAGATGAACTCCCTCATCGCAAACCTCAAGACCATCAAGCTTACGTGATCAACACGGACGACAGTCATCTCCCAGGAACCCACTGGGTAGCCGTTTACTTTCCTCAACAAGGATGTGTGGAATATTTCGATTCGTACAGATTGCCCCCTTTGGAAGACGATATCATCGACTTTATGAGAAGAAATGCTCAAACCACCCGATTCAATAATGTGAAATTACAAGGCACAGATTCCTTGGTGTGTGGACAATATTGTGTGTATTTTCTGCATCATCGCAGAGTGGGCTATTCCTTAGAACATTTAGTGACTCATTTTGATCCTCGTTCTTCTTCTAGAAACGATATGAAAGTAGATCGATGGTTTTGTGACCATTATGCTTATCTTTTGTCTCAAGCTAGGAAACGTAGTGTCCATCAATGGCCTAATGATTTCCAACAGTGGAAATCACAATTTCATTCACAACGTTGTCAGCCCTGTTTAAAGTAGAATGTGAATTCAAAAAAATGTTTGTCATTTGAAGAAAAAAAATGTTTGATGTTATAATGTTGGATTATTGTTAAAAAATGTTAGAGTTCTTGTTTAGTGTTAAGTGATTATTGAATAAAAAATGTTGTGTTTTGAAAAAAAAATGCCTTTGTCTTTTGTTTAGCTATAAGAATGTTTGATTGATGCTCTTTCACTTCTTACTATCCCTCTCATGACACTCATTGAACGTTGCGGCTCGAAAACCGTGGAGGGGATGTTTTCCTTCACGTCCGCGCTTTGACTTTAAGAACCGGGGTTGTTTCCAGTCTAAACATCCATTGTCGACTCATCCTCCTATGAAGATGTGCTCCAAACTAGCTAAGCCAAACGAAGCCTACGTGAATTTGCACAGGGTCAGACACAGTCTGATACCGAAGCCAGAAGAGATAGAGAATGTGAGAATGTTAAAAGTTACTGAAGACCTGATAGAAGAGCTCTTCAGAGAAGAAGTGAACAGGGAGAAAGAAGAATGGACAGAGAAGTACAGACTTCGGAGACAGCAGCAACAGCAGCAACAACAGCAGCAGCAGCAGCAACCTGAACCTGACAGAGGCTTTGTCGATTGTCGTATCGACACCAAAGAGTTCTTCTTCTCTTTCCGAAGAAGCAGACCTATTGCCAAAAAGTCTATCCTCAGAGGACATCGCATTCTTAGAAACTAAAAAAAGATTGCCATAGCAAACAAAAAAAAAACACAAAAAAACAGCCCTTTTCAGGGCTACCCCAATACTCTAGAAAAGAAATAACCATCAATTTGCCAATGTGTGTAGGTAGAGTAGTGTGATAATAAATTCTAACTCTTTTTTTAAAATGTGAGGGTATGTGTTTGTGTATAGGATTGTGTGTTTGTAAGTGCTCACGTACGTTGGTGTGGATAGTAGATTAAGATGATGTTTATTTTTTTTTTTGGTGTTTGAGGTGTGGGGAGAGTAGATTTGGGGGTTTGATTGGATTGCTTTGCGTATGTGAATAGTCTATTGAAGTGATTAATAAAAAAATTTTTTAGAATAGGAATGGGTAGTATAAAAAAGTGAGTGAGTGTTTCTTTTAGGTCCGCGCGTTGGTTTTTTTGGTCGTGATCTAGGTAAGATCAATTTTATGTTTTTAGGGTGATGTTTTCCTTCACGTCCGCGCTTTTACTATAAAATGAAACTCGTTCGGCAGTCCAGCTACCCTTGTTGATTGATCAACACAAGAATGAACACGAGACTGTCGAAACTGTTGGAACTTCATGTGCATCTGGAATATGCCAGGCGCATACTAAATGAACTGGCCGCGGAGGCCATTGTGGAAGAGGGAAGGATGAGAGAGGAGGAGGAAAGAAGAAACAAAGAAGAGGAGGAGAGAAGATACAAAGAAGAGGCGGAGAGAAGATATTAAGAAGAGGAGGAGGAGAGAAGAAACAAAGAAGAGGAGGAAAAGGAGAGAAGAAGAAGAAATTTCAGAATCCCAGAGACCGAAAATTGGGATTCTGAAGCCACATATCCTGCCTCTGCTCTCTCCCCAAAAAAAGTAAAAAACAACTGGGGAACAAGATGTGTATGTGGCGCCAGGCCTGGAAGGTGCCAACATTAACCAGGTGTCCATGAAGTTCCAAACAAAAAAACAGCCCTTTTCAGGGCTACCCAATACTCTAGAAAAGAAATAACTATCCATTTGCCAATGTGTGTAGGTAGAGTAGTGTGAATATAAACACTAACTCTTTATTCATAGTGCGAGTGTATGTGTTTGTGTGTTTGTAACAGATCACGTAAGTTTGTGTGAATAGTAGATTATGGGTTTCTTTATTGTTTCTTAGCGTATGTGGAGAGTATAGTTTGGGTTTTATTATATGAAATGAGAAAGTAGGGGATGTTTTCCTTCACGTCCGCGCGTTGTTTGGTGATGATCTAGGTAAGATCAATTTTATGTTTTTAGGGGGGATGTTTTCCTTCACGTCCGCGCTTTTCGTATAAGAACCCACAGTATTCGTCGTTCAAACCATTCTACAAAGATGATGGCTTCGAACCAGCTCGATATAATGAAAACATTGCAAGACGTCCTGGACAATTTAGGAATGATGGAGCAGATGTTAGTGAGACTCAATGAAGACCACTATTCTTATAGCCCGCATAGAGTAAAGATGGAGATTAACAACTTAAGAAAAGTAAAGGACATGATAAGTGGTGTGATGAAAGAAATAAAGGAGGAGAAGGAGGATGAAGAGGAAAGGATAAGGATAAGAAAATGGAACGAAAAAAATTGAAAAAGAAGAAGAAAATGAGAAGAGGAAGAAAGAAGAGGAGGAAGAGAAGAAGAAAGAAAAGGAGGAGAAAAAAAAAGAAAGAAAAGAAGAGAAAGAGTGTAGGATAGAAAATAAGAAGTTGGTGGAGAAAAAGAAGAAATTAGAAGCAGAAGAAAACAGAAGAAAAACCAAAGGCCCTTTTCAGGGCCACCCATATTTCTTGAAAAGAGAATGACTTTCAGTTGCCTACCCCTTTTCTTTTTTTAAAAAAAAAAATCCCATGTTCAATTCCCCTTGTCCCTAGATAGACCCACACTTTATTCCCCCCATGTTCAATTCCCTTTGACGCTAGAGTTGCCCACGATTTTTCACCATTTTCAATTCCCCTTGACGCTAGAGTTGCCCACGATTCTTCTCCATGTTCAATTCCCCTTGACGTTATATTTGCCCACGATTTTTCTCCATGTTAAATTTCCCTTGACGTTATATTTGCCCATGGGGTGTTTTTAATGCTAAGTCCCATTGACGCTCTAGTGCCTCTATTCACTACTGGCAAATCTAACGTTACAAACGCTATTTTCACGCGATGACATTTTTAGGGGAAATTTCGCTATTTTTATTTTGCATCAATATTTGCAGTATAATGTAAATCAACACTTATCATGCATTGGTCTTTGATAGAAAAAGTTCACCTTCTGTATTACACTCTTGCATCAAGGTCTCGGCAATGTTCCATTTTATGTTGCCAAATTATGTTGCACTCGAGGAAATTACCGTCTCTGCATTGATGCATATGAAGGATTTTCTTAATTCCTCATTGCTTTATCACATAGCTATCCGGATCATACAACCATAGGAATCGCTCCGGTGGCCTAAGTGGTTAAAGCATCCATATGGAATGTTCGGACCTCGGTCGAGTAAAACCAAAGACTAAAAAAATCCTACTTGCAGATGCCTCGCTTGGCGCTCAGCCTTAGGAGATTAGTGTTAGGACTGGTCGGCCTGGTGTCAGGATAATGTGACTGGGTGGAATATCATGCTACATGTCTGTAGCATGATGCCCCAATGCTAGACATCACTATAAGATGCCACATTGCAGACATTTTAGCGATATGACTGAAGTATTGTTGAAGTTATGTTACAAATCCAAATCCACACGCACACATACACACACACATATTCATAGGAATGAGAAAACTTGCTTTTCCTCACTCTTTTCAGAAAGTCGGGATCATTTAACTTGGTATGCATTTGAATGTAACCTTAGTAGAACCTGGCAGAGAAAAATATTGAAATGAATTGTGAAAAGTAATCATTAATTAATTAAATCTTGCCAGGCATAATCTTACTTTCTATCCACAGGATCTCACTGACATGGTGTTGGAACCGGATGAGCCAACATTATAATAAGCAAATCAGCAAGCTACTCAACGAGACACTGGGCTACACGCATAATCAAATGATTACATGAGATCAATAAAGAAATTATTATCAGCTGTGTTTTATTTATTTGCTCTAATCGGATACGATTTTAATGGGTACATATAAAGAACGTAGGAAATACAGGAAGATGCAAATCAAGATATTAATACATGGGTGGATGAGTAAGTAAATGTAATGAATGGATGAAAGATCCTTTAATAGATGGAGATTAACATCATATTACTCTCGTGTATCTGTCTGTCTTAATTATTTAATCATTGACAGTATGCTTACAGTCTTAATTGTGAATCTGAACTTCATTCTGTAAATAGGGATTACTGCAAATGGAGTTGTAAACGCAGAGAAGGAAAGGAATAAAAACATTTACGTAATACAATCTCCACGAAATTCCCAGGACTAAAGCGATACCATAAAATACGTGAAAGAAACGGGAGAGATGAATACTATTGCAGATATATTGATTTAGTTTATAAATTTTTTACGAATCTGTGGGATCGTTTTTACGTAAAAGCCAGCATACATAGTAATGTGTTTCTCGCATCGGCCGTTGTTTCACTTTCCAACAACGACTAAAACAAATTTGTAAATAAAGATATCATGGTTATCGATTACTTCACCTTAAAATCTCATTCATTCGTTCAATATATATATATATATATATATATATATATATATATATATATATATATATATATATATATATATATATATATA
>JAPYKE020000126.1:3010000-3137500 GCA_028554795.2 Sinohyriopsis cumingii | reverse complement strand
TGCTTCTCTTTTATCCATTCTTCACAGAGGTCTACAGTTATACAATAATAAGCTGATCGTCTGGATAAGTTTTGAAATTGGATATTCTGTACTGGTTGCTGAGGTTATTGGTTGAGAAGACGAATGTTTCGTTAAGTAGGATAGGGATGGAATTCATGAGTAGGACATATGTATGGGTTACGTTGTCAGGACAACTTAATTTCTGTTTACAGGCAGAACTAGGCTCCCGATCGGCAGACGGAGAGCATAGAGCCTGAATGGAAGTAAAAAAGGAGAGGGTGTGTTTGTTATTGTACTTCTAACCCCAGCCTGAAAATTTGCTCCATAAAATGTATCAGATGTCCTGTCAAGCAAAAACTCTATATGTATTGATTAAACATATTATATTGAAGAGTTCAGACTGTCTCCTTTCGATATTTTAAACCTTACATTGAATGCACGTCGGTTAAAATTTAGTTGAACATTTAGCCAGTTTTGACTTCGTCATTAATGCGACATTCTACACTATGAATGTGCCACATTTGATGAGGCTCTAATTCTGACTTTATGTCGCACATTGATTCTGTCAGACATTTTGTTTGATTCCAGCACAATGATTTTGCTTGAAAAGTCCAGTTTGCCTTTAAGACTTTTAATATATCCGTTTGAGCCTCGTTCATCATCTGTTTCATCTGAACGTCCTCGATAGTTATCGACTTCCAACATCAGATAATATGGTGCATACCCCGTACTATCGTGTTTCTTGGCATTATAAGCATGAGAAAGGGGGAAGGATGAGCTTCAGACCAGCTTTATGGTTGCCTTCTAGGGTTCCTTGCATGTTTAGCAATGTTTAATTAAATAACTTGATCATTTCATGGCAATCTGTCGATGTGGAGTGGTTCGAGCTCGTCCACTAGAGTATGATAACATAATTATTTGATTACTGTATTGTAAAAAAAAAATAATCCTTTCAAGATCACTGAGCAGTGTTTCTAGGATAATATTATACACCACAAAGTGATCAAACCTACGCAGTGGTTTCAGTTATTGGATTTGTTACCTCTGCATACAATGATCCGAAAATGTCAGATATCAAGTATAGTATCTCACTTTAAAGCGAGATAAGCTCCTTAAAAGGCAAAAGGTTAAGCGGAGTCCAAGACCAATCATATAATTTGTGAGCAGTGATGTGAATGCACGTGCCTGGACTGCTGCAAGTAAGTGATCAAACGTAGCGTTAGACTCTGTGGTAAGAGAAGCAAAGCTCACTGCAAAGAATGACAATTACATTGCTGGTGTTCTAAGTAAAATACACCGTTATGCACTGGTCGAAGTGCGCCAGGGTAGTAAAAAGTGATTATTGAGAATATACAGTATGCAAATAATTAGCAAAGGGCAGATAACATATCGTTGGTCAAAACGCCACAATGAGAGTTAATTCCAAGGGTCCGATTTAGAATCTATATGATTTCCTACTTAAACTGTATCTGTGGTACAGATAAAAAAAATACAGTACATTCGAAAATACAAAGTATTTCAAAATTAAAATAGAGCTAATATACCTTAGTACGTCATTGTAATCAGCTGTGCGGCTAGTCTGAATATACCGTTTTGTCCGTAAGTATCGATTAACACTTTAAAGTGTCACCCGAGAACAATAACGTTTTCTCGACCGTAAGAAGTGACTTTCCTCAATTTTTTACAATTTATTCAAAGTTTGTCCAAAGTGATATTGTGTTCGAAATGTTAAGCAATTCATATGACAAAACTCCACTCACATCACACAAATTAAACAACTGACTAGGGTGTTATAAAAATGAAAGAGCAAACTGACTTAATTGTGCAAATGTATACTGACCTTAATTCGTCAATGAAAATATGATAACCAACAACACAATCAATGGAAAGCAGGTGAAAATCGACGACAGAAGCAAAACGCAATGTATCATTTTGCTTTCAAAACTTAAAGATACTCTAAATCAACTGGAATTTCTATTAAAAAAGCAAACACATGACAGCATTTATAAAGAAGAATAAGTCAGCATATATTAGTCACTGGTTTGGCATCTTATCTGAGAAAGTTCTCCTTACGTAATTCAGATTTCATGATAAGCGATACTAAAATACAAATAAGAAAACATTACGATCAATAAATTCAAGTAGTGAAACCACAAAATGATTTATGTAAAATAGTAAAGCTTTTAAATGCTTGTAATTCAATTTTTGCAAAAGCAAATTTCGAGCGATACCTTAGCTATTATTATTATTATTATTATTACAGAATGGAAATGCGGTTCTGAACGGCAATAGTGTGACTAAAGATGAAAACCTTGACGTCAAACCCTCAGACAAAGCTAGTGGAGATGATAGAGGAGAGTGGGGAAATAAATGGGAGTTCATACTATCCTGCATTGGGCTTTCAGTGGGACTGGGAAACGTCTGGAGATTTCCTTACCTAGCTTATGAAAATGGAGGGGGTATGTGCCAATTTGTTTCTTTGCTTGGTGGCACGATTCAAACCTGCACCCTTTTGTTCGTACATACAGCACGCAAACTAATGAGCCAGCACCGCAGTTCGTTGACAATGTGTCAAGGTTTATTGCATTCCTTTGTACATAAAAGTCAGTAATCAACAAATAGATATACACACAAACACACACATATATCAGTGGATGAAGAAGCATTCCGTCACATGTGTTTGATACATATATGCCAAATCACATGAGTTTACGGGGCAGTTTATGGCTTTGTTATCTTCGTGGATGTCAAATTGCCATTGACAAGCAGCTGATGCCATAACAAGACAATAAGTCACTGTTGTGAACGTGACATTTATAGGCGATATTTGTTAAGTGAAAATAATATGCGAACGTGATATGATTTCCTTTCATTTTTCAAATGTCAAAGAGCAAACTTTTTGGCGGCAGTTTTGCTCGGATCTGGGACTACCCTAACTTTACCACACGAGCTATCCGCTTCGATATGCCCGACCATTTCATGCGAAATATTCCCTCCTGCCTTTCGAAGATACCTACTGGTGTTTATTGACTCGTACCACGCAGAGCTGGTTAATGAGAATGATGGTCAGACTATTGACGAGTGTGACATGTCTCGTATGTATGTGATCCCTCCAATGCCTCCAAATATCGAAGTGGAAAATGTTTGGCCCGGACCAAGGATCCATTCAGGAACCACTCTAAATCAAAACATTTTTCCCAGATCATGAATCGTTGAAGCTTCTAACATTTTTTACTTTGCTCTTCGTATTTAAATCCTGGTTTTTAAGCGAATATTTGAATTAGGCTGATATATGACACTGGAAAAGATCCATGAGTCAAGTGAAAATAAAAGTGTAATTTCCTTTGACATATTAACAGCTACCAAATCTAGGTAATTTACAGCTTTATTGTTTTCATATTTATCGAGACCACCACACGGGTACTTTAAAGAGTTCTAAATTATGACCAATTCTGCGTTGTATTCAGTTTTTAGTTCACCGAAATAGTCGTTCCGACAACACTCATCTATTAAACACCAACGCACGGTCAGCAATATAACAATTTATGTACATTTATTGAACTGGAAATTGGAGAACTTGTGTGAATAATGGCGCTACTCTCAAATTCCTTATATTGTTCGTTTTCTGAGGTGAATGGGGACTGTCTACAGGGTTCATAGTCGAATCCTTTATGAAATGAGCAACAGTTTGGTCGATGCCTTCAAAGTCAGACATAAAAAAAACAGTTAGGAATCTATACCAGAAATGAACATCATCCATGTCAAAGGACGAATGTTAAAAACTTATCACCTCAAACACAATCAAATTAACAAGGGGTTTGTTAAAACATCTCGACATAAACACACCGTCAATCGAATTACGACATAAACCCGCCATCAATAAAATTTACTCTCGCTCTGGCTAATCTCTGCTGTAATATTTGCCACACACCCTCCCTTTCTAGGAAATTAACAAAACAAATTCATCAAATTATTTTCTATTTGTCGGGAGTGCTTTTTTCTGGACTGCATGGCGTTAATGTCGTGTAGTATGGTCGGGCACTACAACAAAACTACTGTTATCTTCCTAGTTCTTTCGAGATAGAAAGTTCAAAGTTTAACAGATATCGAAAGAGAAACGTTCATGCAAATATTAAGATGAAATTTCTACTGAATAAAATAACTTTGAAGTGAATAGGACAGTGTAGGACGTGCTAACAGTTTAATTTTGTTGAATCGCAGTTTATACACGTCAGTTAGCACCATACAAATGTTGTCGACAATAAGCTTGGTTGCAAAGAGTTCATCCTATTTTTAAGTTTCCTTTATTTACTGAGTTCTATGATTTTCAGAAGGAAGACATCTAGTGAATGGTTTAAAAGTAGATTATATTTTTATTCGACATTTCATATAATATGTCTAATTTCACTTATGTCTCAAAACAAAAACAGGAAACAAGATAAAACGTAGGAAAGAGATCTTTTTCGTAGGTGTTCCCGGGTAGCAGAGTGTTTTAAGACGCTCGCCTTTGCAGGTCAAGGCCATATCACCTCTGTTCGTATGGGTTTTAGTCTCGGCTCGGCCAACCTCGATACTTGATAACGCTCGGTAGTTGGTTCCTATGTTTCGTTGGCTCAAGCCAGCAGTTTATTATGTTCTTTCTCCACTAAATATACTAGCCGCCATATGGCGTTAAATCACCCGAACCACTAAACAATCTATTGTCCTATAGCATTGCATGCACTGTTTTATATTGAACAACGCATCATGAATCTTTTCAAAACGTTTACGAAAGGTAAAGAGGTGTATTAAGAAAGAATTTGCTGTCTTGTAATTTAAAGTGAAATGTTTACACATTGTTAGATATTATGATAATAAATATGAACAGCTCAGTAACAACAAGAAAGATGGGGGATCACGATTGTGATTATAAACATAACGAGGAAGATTATATTAATTCTGATTAAATTTTCGCGTTTAGGAGACACCTCGTGTACTCACTTATAAGTCGAGTTAGTCAGAGTTTCCTGTGGTCCTTGCCACCCACTTTTGATATTTGGATAATTATGTTGGGGTGTAGGGTTAGAGTCTATTCCCTATCGGAAAAGTGGAATTTGCCGACATCATTCGGTGTCGGCATGGGTTAGCCGCTTACTAGCCGGCCCAGCAAACTTGAAAGACCTTTCATCGAAATACACCTTTTCGTCTTGCGGTAGTCTCTAATAAAGAAGAGAAAATAATATTTATCGATCATTGTTTTGTTTTTTTCATAATAATTTAAACGTGTTCTTTCGTCATTCTGATTTGTTATTTTTATAAAAATCAATTTACGTGCGAATCAACCTCCTTTTTATTAACTTCAAATTTAACAGATAGTTTGTTTATTTGTTTTAATGTGTAGCTTTATTATTTATATTGTTCTGTATAATGAATTTATATCGTGTACCTTACTTTTTTCATGTTCGTGACACATGGTTGTGGAGTTTTGCCTACCTGACGTTTGCCATGATAATGAATAGTCAGCAAGATGTTTAGTAAAAGTTAAGTTTAACGTTTAATCTGGTAAGTTAGTGGAATTTCCCACTAGTTTTCAAGAAAACACGTTTGTGTCGGAGGTCAAGCGAATTCACAATACTGTACATGTCTCTTTAATTTCCACTTTTGTAACCTCGAGAAATAAACTTTTGTTGATTTTAAACTGTTTCACTTGATTTCTGTTACATAGTTTAAGACATAGGACCGTAATACCATTCATTTCTTAGTCTGTTGCATGATATTTAATTAACTTTGTTTGCATTTAAATATGGTTAGACTTGTATCCATGTCCCGATAAACATGCAGCGTTGAAATAATAAACTCAAACTCGTAGAGAGAAAATTCTCACGAAAATGTGTATAAATTGTTCTAACAGCAAAATATAATCTTACTAAAATAATAATATTGAAACAACCAGCCCGAATGGTTAAAACTCCATGTGCATCCTAAAATTCATTCTCATAACAATTCCATTTAAGGCTTGAAATAATTGGAATTTATTTTGAAATAGTTTGTAATACATATTATATCAAAGAACATACTAAGATAGCTTTGGTTAAATAGTTTGATTAAACAGATTTTAGTGTATACGTATCCAATGAAGGTCATAAGGTCATCTCAGAAACTCTCTTAGCAACTATTTTGTGAAGGTTTATATAAACTTTCATGAAACTACGCCTTTGGCTATACTTTTTCGAAACACAGACCGTTCTTTTTTTAACATAAAAATATGTTTTATAGGAGGAAATTTCATTTTTATCTATTCATTTCGTTGTTTTGACTAAGACCAAACAGCATTTCTTCTTTTGGAATGTTATTGTAGATGACATACATTTTGAAGTTAACAAACAAATCCAAAAGAAATTTCTGTTTGTCACATTTTAACAAAGCAGTACATAATTTTCAGACACTGTTTTCTTATGTGTAATAAGTGAGGATGATCGAAGAATGTTTCCAACTATTTTAGCCATGAAGAAACACAATATGTGAGTTTTCAGCTGTTTCAAGATGGCCCACTGAATTATATAGCCGATGTACTTGATGCAAATTATTTTAGCCGATTACAGTGGCGAAGAATCTAGCACATGCACATTACCATAGGAATACATCTTGATACAAATCATGTTAGCAGATTACTATGGCGAAGCGATTAGTACATGTACGTTGCCATTGAAATATATATTGATATCATCAGTGCAATGTATTATCAATATGCGTTGGATGTAATTGACATAATAGCGGCCACATACCTTTTGCGGAAACGTAGGTAAATCGCAAAAATGTTTAGTGGTTGTACGGCTGTATACCAATATACACATCATACCGTTAAGCCAGTATAATATGGGCAGTCATTTTAATTTATAATCAAAACAACAAAATTTGTCTTCGTCTTATAAATTTGTGAAAAAATAGATGCCAATATTTAGGAATTTATAAAACAAGTCAACTTGAAGTCTATTGGTTAGTTCATAAAAAAATGGTTGGCTAATTTTCTTTACATTAAATAGGATTAATTATAATGATAACACAATCAATGTCTTGCAGCGGCTTTCTTGATCGCTTACCTGATCCTACAGATCCTGATAGGCAAACCGATGTACCTTTTAGAGTTGGCATTAGGGCAGTACTCTGGGAAAGGACCCACTGTCATCTGGGCTATGAACCCTAGCGCGAAGGGTAAGTGGTCTGAATACCTGCATACATACATACATACATACATACATACATACATACATAAATACACACACACATACATACATACATACGTACATACATACATACATACATACATAAATACACACACACATACATACATACATACATACATACATACACATACATACATACATGCATACATACATACATACATACAACATACATACATACATACATACATACATACATACATACATACATACATACATACATACATACATACATACATAAATACATATATACATACCCTCTTCATTATGGACCGCACCGGTGGCCTAGTGGTTAGAGCGTCCGCCTCGGAAGCGTGAGGTCGTGGGTTCGATCCTCCCCGGCCAAGTCATACCTAAGACGTACAAAAAATGGTGCTAACAGCTGCCTCGCTAGGCGCTCAGCATTAAGAGGTTAGTGTTAGGACTGGTCGGCCAGGTGTCAGGATAATGTGACTGGGTGGGACATCATGCTACATGTCTGCGGCATGATGCCCCAGTGCACTATGAACTGCCACACTGCAGACGTCGTAGCGATATGACTGAAACATTGTTAAAGCTACGTTACAAATCATAATTACACACATCTTCATTATGATGGACAGAGGTGACGTAAACTTGGCTCGAGTGACGTTTCTTTACTTTCTATATGCTATGCCGTACGTTTTTTTAGATCTATGTTTCAGTTGCTTTACATCCCAAGTGAAACGTATTTAAGTTAGGGGCAGTTTGCAAGACTTATTACGTTTCTTTGCAAATAGCTACTCTGTATGTTTGAAAAACAGTTTAAGTTGGATAGAAGGTCCGACTATATTAGTCTAACTGCCTTGAATTTAGATCCATTTTATAATTTAAATTGGATTTAGAATGGCACACCTTCCACCTCGCGAAAGATCTCACGAGTAAGCTTTTGAAATCCTAATGGACAGAGTATAAAAGTTCTGTATTAACATCCATCAATAACACCAAACGTGATGGTGTACTTAGGTTTCTTCAAATAAAATTGCAACCAATAATAAGATCAGTGTTATTACCATATACTCAAAGGCCCCGCTGGCCGAAATCTATAAATTTTCTCGCCCTGACCGATCACTGCCGTCTCACCTCTGTCTGTGTGTTGAGTGTCAGGCTCGGCCAATGTGGGTATGTGAGAAAGCTGCTACTAACTTCAGCGGAACGGTGCTCCTTACCAGGGTTTCCCCGGGTTCTTCTTTACCAAGTAATACTGGCCACCATATCTAGCCTATACTGCGCTGAAAAATGGAGTTAAAATCTAAAACAACAACAACATAAACAACA
Source organism: Sinohyriopsis cumingii (assembly GCA_028554795.2). Lineage (NCBI taxonomy): Eukaryota > Metazoa > Mollusca > Bivalvia > Unionida > Unionidae > Sinohyriopsis > Sinohyriopsis cumingii. The sequence continues at coordinate 3,128,984 of JAPYKE020000126.1, read as the reverse complement.
TATTAACTTAAATAGTCAGTAACAATCCTACCAAACAAGCGCGACACCTAGCGTTACGGTTAAGGGACATAACCTTGCCTCACTTATTATGGAACCCACAACTGAGTATTGAAAAATATATTGAAGGTGCCCGATATTGCAAGGACAATCTACGCCACATGAACAAGGGCGGAATAATTTTTAATTTTTAGTCAATGAGATTTATTTGAGGTTGGTTTTACTTAAAATAATAATTCAGTATAGGTTTTATTGAACATTTTACCGACATTGCATAAAAATAAAAGTAATTACAACATGTATACTTTGCACTACATACAAACATTATAATAAATAAATTCAACAGACAGAAAACACAACACAGAACTTACAAGCAAAGCATTTTAAAAGTCCATCGAAATCAATATATTATTTCGATAAATTAAAACCACAATTTATGATAATTTCCAAACAATGACAATATTTATTGGTAAAAAAATTTAAATCAAACGCAGGAGCACAAAATTGTGGTGAAAAGCACAGTGCGATGGAATTTGGGCCTTACTTAAAATACAAGGAGTGAATACTTTAAGGGAAGCATATTAATTATTCAACGCTTTATTGAGCATTATGCACGTCGTTAATTTAATGAAACTTTAACAATATACGCTACTGCAGTGATTCTCATTCAACACCAGGGATACCCGCATAATTTTTTTTTTTTTTTGGCGGGGGACAAATATGTTGTGGTCAGCTATTAAGTTTTACGGATGTACAGCAAAACATGTTTAGAGGTGAAGTTTGAACGGAGTAGGGGTGGCAAGTGACCCTTGTCCCTCTGTGCGGGCTACCATGTTCAACACTGAAAGAAACGTAGCCTGTGATGTAGCCAAAGAAACACAAGGAAATATTGATATTAGCGAAAACAAAGGACGCAATACTTCAATGAATAAAGATGATACTATTATGAAAATCCCCCCCCCCTCTCGTACAAACAAACAGCATCAACTAGCGATCACTGGCGGTTAATTTTCGATATTTGTTGAAAATCAGTTCTGTTTTTTTCTTTACATTTTTCAAATATTTTGAAGTATTTTTTTAAAATAAAAACATTTGCATTATTAATCGCTACAGTTTTTATGACAGCTAGATCTACTTAATCTCTGGTGCCTCGTAGAAGGGTTACAGTGATTGTAGCCATCTGGTAGCCATCTGATTCATGACGTGGTCAGCGTTTACCGTTCTGTCGCCATTTTTATTTACCGTAGCTTTTAAACTGAACACGCGCCATATATGTCATTGAACATCCGCCATATATTTCATTTAGCCGTAGCCTTCAAACTGAATACTCACCATATATGTCACTGGTTGGTATTATATTGTTCATATTTTTCTACTATCTTCCCGTTGGTTTTGAAACTCTTGATTGGTGTCGCTATTGCACTGACTTATTACGTAACTTTTTCTGTCGCTTTTTTCATAGTGACTATGTAGTTTTGATGATACAAGGCCGTGATATTGTGCAAGCCACCTATTGAAGAATTATAGAATGCTTATATTTTCCTCTCTGTTAATTAATTTTTCACACGTGCCTTCTGGCTCCTTGCTAATTATTTCTTCGTTTTGCTGCACAGCAAATATTCCAGAGCCCAGATTACTACCACTGAGCCCATATATATCCAAATATATATATATATATATATATATATATATATATATATATATATATATATATATATATATATATATATATATATATATATATATATATATAAGACATTTTTTACTCTTCTACACTGTTTGAATGGATTAGTGATATGACAGGTTCACATTCTGCAATGATCATTCAGCAGACATCATCTGTCATGGAAGCAATCATACTTTGAAAAAAATTCCAACGATTTTTTCTTTCATGTATATCACCCTCAGCTCTGTATCTATTTCGTATTAGACTTTGGCTGGATCTACATCAATGTTTTTAGATTATGTTATATTGTACTACTGCTACTACTTAAAGTATTATTATAATTATTATTATTATTATTACTATTATTATTATTATTATTATTATTATTATTATTATTTCAGGTATCGGAATTGCGATGACCATGATATCCCTCGTTGTGACTATCTATTACAACGTCATCATGTCTTATACTCTGTTCTACTTTTTCTCATCCATGCAGGCCACTTTGCCATGGACTGTGTGCAAACCGGTAGGACCATTTACGTTACTAATTAATTTGTAACACAAAAGAGATCGGATTAATTTTCCTGTTAGCAAAGCACTGATCTTCTCAAACGCAAAGCTGTTCATAGAAAAACACAGTTTTGAATAATGCAGATAGATCTTCATTAATCCTGTTCGCTATATAGGATGCAACTCATTACCAATGATAACTATCTAAAGTAGGTACATGGCTTTGAATGCATCAAAGTATGCTCAAATAAATATAATTGGACATGTTTTGTTTAGTTGCATTGCAAATAAATCGGTGTACAAGAAACTAAGTGTGGGCCATGTTTAAAACATCACATCGTATATGTACTATTTGTTTTATTGTTTCCTCTTGTATATGCCACACCTTTTTTTTCAAGACTGTTTTGTTTTCAACCATTGATAATAATTTTGCATTCCTCCTTTACATTTGGAATTGATTACCATATTTCCTAAACAAAGGCATTTATTTAGTATGATCTGATTGTAATGTCTTTTGTATCTGTATTGACGTCAATAGCTGACTGTCTCAATTAGTTTTAATATCATAGTGTCTGTTATACAACCAAATAAGGGATGATTTGTGATTTGGTTCTCAAATATCAATGTCTAAAAATAGCTGTTAATATAATAAGTTAGGTCCCCATTAGGAACAGACATTTCTCGAATAAAGCCAACAAAGATAACGGCTTCATGTTAAACGGCTTCATGTTAAATGCTTTTAATATTATATAAATTTTTATCTAACTGGGATCTTCCAGGCTTATGTGATTTGCTGATCAAGAGAATAATTCAAATTACAATACTGATAAATACATGTCTGCAGATTTCAGTTATTGGCTTTTGATTATCGTAAAAGCAGAGTTTCTCAAACACTGATTTGTTTAGCAAACTAATTCGGACTCTAAAAAGTTAAATATAACAATATCAGGTCATAAATCCTGCGTATATAGATATATTTTTCTGCATTGATTGCATTCTGATATATTGTCTTTCTCTAGGAGTGGCTGCAGTATGGATGCGTAGAAAAGACAACAAAACCTTTGAAATACTGTAACAATGCAGACGTCATCGCCCAAAACCTGACTGATTGCCGATGTACACTAAATGCTACATTTGATTCAAGTCTTTCTTTTAACTGTACAAACACAAGCTATTCTGGAGAACCGACACCAGTGGCAGAAATATACTTCTAGTAAGCCGCATGTTCGAATTTTCGTTATATTAGCATCATATGTACATAATCCCTCACATCTGTTATAGCTTAAAACCTACAAGAATAGTCTCCGTTATCAAACTAATTGTTATCAACATATGGGAAATACAATTTATCGTTTATCTTTGACTTGTGATACAGATCTGTATGTTACTTTTTATGGCCGTAACAATTAATCTTGAAATAGTGTTTTTCTTGTGAATTTTTAAATCGTGATATCAAATCATTTTGGATTCATCTTTTTCAAGGCTAGACTAAGCTCGTTCAAATGTATTATTTTCTTCAAGTATTTTGTAATCTTTTATTTCTTGATATAGATGTGGTGTACCTAGGATCAGATTTAACACACAAATCTCCAAATATAAAATATATAAATTGTTCTGCATTTTAAACCGCACAAACAAATGCTGGTAACAAGCGTGAACCACGACGACATAACTGAGAGTAACACTCTCGTAGCACACACACTTTAATAGTCTATATTCAAACAAAGACGTGTGTAGTTTTATGTCAAGAACAAAGGTATTAAAAATCTGAACGGTGTTCGAAAGCACATTCATTGTATTAGAATATTTAGACATTTAAACAGAAAACATGGACATTTCATGTTTGTCAGTCTCGTCTTGTATCTTTAAACAGTAAAGAGGTGATCGAGAAGTCTGCAAATATGTATCCGGAGGATGTAGGAGCACCACTGTGGAAACTTACTTTGTGCCTTCTCCTGTCTTGGATCATTGTCGTAACATGTCTTATCAAGGGAATCAAAACGTCAGGAAAGGTAGGCTATTTTGTTTTATTCATCTTTAAGACAAAGGTATCGTCCAGGTTGAATGGAATACGTATTTGTCGTCGATGCATGTTACAAAGCCTAGTTTGTTCTAAATATTGATAGCCATCAGGATTATTGCGTCATTAAATTCATAGACATTTACACAGTGATGTTTTTGCATCCACGTATACAATTTTATCCCTACGTAACAGCTCTCGATAGAAAGATGGGATCTTTCTGTTCGTCCTGCTTATCTGCTCTTAACTTACTTTTTTGCAGGTTGTGTATTTTACAGCCACCTTTCCGTACGTAATTCTTTTGATCCTTTTGGTTCGAGGCGCAACTCTAGATGGAGCTATTGATGGGGTGATATTTTTTGTAGTTCCTAAATGGGAAAAACTGCTGGACCTTAAGGTATTTGTATATTGTTTCTGATTCTTTCAAAACTGTTATTTCAATAACTTTTCAGTTGATATATGCGTGATTCGTACTTCGCGTTGGGGAAGGAATGTAGTCTTAATCCTCTAAGGAATCAAATAAAATATAAGGATAGAGTGCGATGCGAAGACTACATCTTTTCTCAAAACCACACATTTTTTAAAATATGACCTCGGTGAATATGACAAATAAGGAATAGTTCAAACGCTTTGAACGATTGAATTTTCCTCAAAATGCATATACGCACGCCTTAAGAGATCAAGGTCCAGAGACTAAAGGCAAACGTAGACATAATACTTGAGAAGAAAGCAAACATAATTGTAATTTTCTTGCCTAGATAAAGAAATTGGCAAAGAATAGATCTGTAGAGAAGAGTTGATCCAATGTTCGCAATATGTATATTGCTCAGTATGAATGTGATACTTCAACACACTTAATTGAAGGCTGTGAGTAAAATATATACATATAAATTGTGTCGTTTACTTTTTCTTTCTCACATGAAAATTATTGGCATTTGTTCGTATGATATAATGATAAAAATTAACAGTTATACAAGTCAACTAAGTTAAATAATGTACGTATTTAATATTTCATTAAATTAACCGTCATTCTATTTGCCTCCAGGTTTGGGTTGCAGCAGCGGGTCAGATGTTTTTTTCATTAAGTGTGTCATTCGGTGGTATCATCATGTTTGGGAGCTATAACAAATTTAAGAATAACGTATATGGGTAAGTAAATACGAAACACGTCCATGTTATTGTTCCCATCATTTACAATTATAAACATACTTCACATCTTTATCAATTTCAGAAAGAAAAAAAAACAATTTTCAGTTTTCTTTTCTTTGGACTGATTTAACTAGAGATTATTTCGGTCATATTCCACGTGCTTCACACAACTGATTTCAGTTCGGAAAGTTACATTTATGTCCTTTTCAAACAGTGGCTCCCGCATTATTTTTTTTCGGGGAGGGGGGCATCTAGTGGTCAGCTCTTAGGTTCTACAGATGTTGATCAAAATATGAAATTGGGTGGGTGGGGAGGATATGCCTCCCCCTTGTCCCTATGTGCTGGCGCACATGTATTCAAATACTGTAATAAATGTTTACTTATATGCTTCAAGATATGAAATGAAATTGCAATAGAACACGCGTATGGATAAAGGTATTCGAAGCTATTAACTCCAATATTTTTCTGTAACCCACAGAGACTCCATGTTGATAAGCATCATGGACGTATTTACGAGTGTCCTTGCTGGTTTTGTCATCTTCACAACGTTTGGTGGAATGGCAAAGGCCATAGGTGTAAGCGTTGAAGACGTAGCAAAGGGAGGTAAGTTGATGAGGCCGCGTTGAAACCTTCTGATTGTTACTTGTTGTGTTTGTGGATACTTAAAGACTGAAAGTTCTACAATGCAAGCGCCGTTAGATTTAAGAGACGTGTGCAAATAGAAACTTACCGATGCCTAAAAGTGCGGTCAGATATAAAACTCTTTTTATCTTCCGCCTCATGAAGGCAGTCTTTGTTTGCGTTCTAAAAAAATATTTATTAGAATTGATAAGTTGTCCGCTTAAATTTTAAGTTAAATTATGTTGTGGAAGTTTTATAGTTTCCTAAGGTAGGAATTTTCAGTAATTTTTCGATAAACTCTCTGGTAATGTAAACATTATCTGCTTTAGCTTGCTCTACAATCCGACCTATAGTATGTGTCTAAACGAAGAGTCGAGTAAATATAAATGACTATTCGATGTTATAAGATTTTCATGTCTCAGAACGTTCAAGAATGTTCTGTTAAGCTTCATAATAAGCACTCTATACTCTAGCACAAGGTATCAAATGTTTCCATGGACTTACTGTTATGTATATTTATCTATTTTGTTGGCTTGACCTTTATTTGTGATCGATGGTAGAGTAGTTATTGCATACCTAACTTTCAGCATATTTTTTAAAGTTGTTTATAGATATTTGAGTTCAAGGTTTAGCTCTATTTACAAATTTAGAAGGTTCTGGAAGCTAACATTTTACCCACCTGCTGGTCTGGTCATTTTGTTGTTTTTATTGTGTCTTAGGTTTCTATTTAAGTTTGAGGTATTCAAAAATTAGGTAATTCCTCTCTTAAGGTCAGTCTTTGGAATCATTTTAAGTTGTGTTTAAATATAATTTGCGAGGAATCATTTATGCAAATTATTGCAATGTGTTCATTGCCAATTGGACAATTACACTACTATGTTAATAATGTGAAATCATTCAAATACTTTCTGGATTATATCATTGTGATAAATCAAGAGTGTTTATACTTCATCCTTTTCAAGACTATAAGTATATCAGCACATTCATGATTATTAGAATTCATTCGGAACATTCCTTGTTTCTACTTCTGACAGAACATTTAGGATTATGTGGGATTTAATTCACAATACTGCAAATTCCTCTTAAATTTTAGAGAAATAAATACAATTGTTCTTCATTTTAATAAGCTTATTGATTACGCTTCTTTTATGTTTTTTAATTTAGGAACAAAGGGTTGCTAAACTATTTTCACATTTTAAATTTGCTGAATCCTCATGGTGTCGGAAATTTGCACTTGTGTCATTTCTCCGGAAAATATGTACGTTTACCGAAAAACATATGCGTGTGTCGTTTTTTTTCTTCTTCCGGTAACCTGTACACCTATCGTCAATCTGCATTATTTCAGTTTATTGTCGTCTACAATTCCCCTTATTTTGTGCTACAATCCAGGTGCACAGGTTTCAATACGATTTTCCTCTCTACTTTAGGTAAGGAACAAAAGATCGTTTGAGAAGTTTTATAATAAGTATTACATTCAGCAACATTAATTATATGCACTATGAATGATAGAAGAAGAGGCAGACAGAAAGAGAGGTGGGAAGACAACATGAAGTGGACAGGTATGGGATTCGGAGATTCCCAAAGGGCAGTAGAGAACAGGGAAAGATGGAGAGAAATGGTTGTAAAGCCAACTGTGTTGCCCCGACGACCTTTCTGGTTAAGGGATTGATGATGATGATGATGATTATAATGAATAATGCAGTAACTATTTATAAATTTTTCACAGATATTAAGGCTTTATGAAATTTATTTGCTTTCAGTTATTATTATTATTATTATTATTATTATTATTATTATTATTATTAGTGTTATTATTATTATTATCATTATTATTGCAGGATATGGCCTTGCGTTTGTAGCTTACCCAGAAGCGCTGTCCAGCATGCCACCGCCGCAACTTTGGTCCATACTCTTTTTCTTTATGCTTTTTAACTTAGGCCTTAGTAGTGAGGTACGTTTGAATTCCTTTCCGCAACTTCATCAATACTTTTAACTATGGACGTAAAAATCAGGTATGGTTCTGCCTGTTCCCTTCAATGTTTATAGAAAAATACACAGCTATTGACCATTCGACATCGATGTAAAATAATTCCTCATTTTTTTTTTCTAATATTTATGTTCGTGCTATGACGAACATAGATAATGGCAATGTACATCTGACAAATTTTCTTCGGTAATTTAGCATATATTTTAAAACGTTTCAACATATGTTAAATTATACTGCATAGTTTAGATAACAAAAGTGATTAATTTCTTTTACTCCAGTTTTCCAAGGCACTACCTTAAAGATTGAGATTGTCACAGTAATATAATACACGTAGTCAAATAAAAAAGCTTTGAAGTGTCCACGTCAGTACTTATTCTGTGGGCTCATGCTATTGGACATGACTTCTTCAGATTCAAGCACATTTCTTGCACTAACAGCACAAAATGAACAACGGTCAATTCTGATTTTAACTTGCGACAAGGTAGTAAATGTATTCATCTATCAGGCATAACCAAATGCTGTGGTATCAGTAAATATTATGTTCTGTAATATCTTTCTCTTGCAAGTGGAATCGATTTTTTCTTCTAAGAAAATGTCGTAGATTGACATTATCAGTAAACCTTAAGACCGTTAATATGCATGTATCCCACAAATAACGGGCATATTTGATTCCCAATTCTTTGAGTTTTCAACTTTTGCTTTATTTTCATTTACAATTACGTGCGAAATTAATGTGCGTACTACTGATCTAATGTACAATGTCGGTAGTTTTGTTAGGTTTCGACATCTGAGGCGAATTTAAGCTACGTTAAGGTTTAATTCTAGTTCGGCCTGCTGGAGACAGTACTAACAGGCATTCAGGACGAGTTTCCACACCTCAGGAAGTACAAGGGATACATGTGTGTCGGCTTTGGCGTAGTACTCTTTCTTCTTGGTCTACCCTGCGTCACACCTGTACGTATTAAAAAGAGCATTAAATTGGAACAAATTCCAGCAATAGCAACGATTTAGAGGATATGTAAGTTTTTAAGTAGACATACGGAAGTAGTATAGTTGAATAATTGTATTGTCACGAATGAAACGTTTCTTTAGATTTCTTCAAAAACATAAATTTGCATTATATATATATATATATATATATATATATATATATAGAGAGAGAGAGAGAGAGAGAGAGAGAGAGAGAGAGCCTTGGCGAACAAAATCCGGACATTATTCAACGAGTTCCTAACTTCTCTATTAAATCATTACCGATCTGAGATTCTCTTTATTACATAGTTTTTATTTTAAAGGAAATATGAGTGAAAGAAGAAGAAATAATTTCATACTTTATGACCCAGAAGTCGAACCTTTCTTTTGTTGTGTGCAAAACAAACAGTCCATGTAATTTTATGCGCTGTTTTATAACTAGTAAAATGTATTAGCTTAATTTTTACCAGGTATAATTCAAACAGGAAATATCCATCCGATTAAATGTAATATCTGACTCAAACAACATAATTATTCAACACAGAATGTATATGCAAGCTAAGCATCATGTAACATAGAGAAATGTTTAACAGCGAGATTGTGCCACTATCAGTTTTAATTCGAAACATTCAGATTGTTGATATGTGATGGTTTGATCATGGATGCAGATATTCAATATTTACAGCAATGTATTTGTGACCGGATATTTGCAATATTCGATTGGAACAGTAGACTACAAATTCGGAATTGCATCAGATGATAAGAGCTATATTCTGGATAAGGTTCATTCAGTTTGGAGACCGGTTTATATCAACATTCTTCTGTGAAAAGAGGCGAATTTATTTATTCCTATAAGTTAACATTTAAACCGCTCTTGCATATAGGGTTTATTCCATGTCACACGTATCAATTGACCAATTCCTTTAGTTTTATTTGGTTCTGCTGTCGTCGTTGTTGTTCTTCTTCTTCTTCTTGTTTGGGGTTTAATCCCATTTTCAGCCAAAGATAATCTGTATATGACGTAACGAGCCCAAGTGGGGGTAACTAGGCCGTATTCTGACAGATGTGACGTTTCTTTACACAATTCCCTTTGGACAGTCGATTCTGAAAATATGGTCGGCAAAATTTTAGTAGTAACAATAAAACGAAAAAGTTCCAGTAGGCGGGGTTATTAAATTTTCCCATGATCACAACCAGTAACGGGAATACTGAGCAAGAATTTCATTTGTTTATTTGGACCAATCAGAATCACATAAAGTGATAAGTTATCAATGCGATAAAAGGCTGCATAAGTACATCAATAAAAGGAATCAGCTCCTTAAATGACCCTATTATTTCCCCCGCCTAGTGGTTAGAGCGTCCGCCTCAGATGCGGGAGGTCGCGGGTTTGAACCCCGACCGAGTCATATCAGTGCATTATAAAAATGGTACTAACAGCTACCTCGCTAAGCGCTCAGCATTAAGAGGTTAGTGTTAGGACTGGTCGGCCAGGTGTCAGAATAATGTGACTGGGTGGGACATCATGTTACCTGTCTGCGGTATGATGCCCCTGTGCTAGGCATCACTATAAACTGTCACACTGCAGACATCGTAGCGATATGACTGAAAAATTGTTAAATTTACGTTAAAAATCCAAATCACACACAAACACACACACACACACGCCTTTTTGTTCTCAGTTGTAAATTTGCACGTATTTTACGGCGTTCGTGTGCGTTTAATATACACTGTGCTCGTGAAGGTGTAATTGCAGAAGAAACAATCATTAATCAAAAAATGATACAGGATATTATATATGATTGGAAAAATAAATATGCTTGACTTTTCTTGGGAAAAACATAAAGTGTGGGCGACGATATATACACGAATATTGCAGAATACAAGCCGCTGAGGTTTGTAAGAGTGGCGGCCCAATTTAGCTTATGCAATTTGGAGTTGGTATAGGGCTATATATTTGCAATGTATATTAAATGTGCTTCAGTAAAAGTCGCCAATGAAAGATTTGGAGCAACGCTAATAAAACAAATAATTTGAATTGTTTTACCGATCATTTTTCTTCAAATTAAAATTAGTATATTTCTATACGTAAATGACAGCCATGTATGACACTTACAGACACGTTACAGTATGTATCACTGATCCAAATAAGATGATGGAAAAGGCGATTGATCGAGAACATCGGATAACTCGAAGAAGTTAAAATGAACATGTAATGTGGACAAATTATACAATTTCCGACTACATGGTGGCACGTGTGCAATTTTTTGACTCTTATTGTAGACTTGGTCAATCACAAAACTTGCTAAGAACGTCATCGAGGACAAAAAGTTCTTGTATTATCGAACAATTTTCGTATTGACTAGTATTGAGCAACTTAACTACTAGGATGCACATTCCATTACTGCAGTAGTCTGTGGTATTTATTTGATCAATAAACCTGCTACATTAATGTCAGTGCGTGATAGTGTGATAAACTGTGTAGCGAAAAGTGATGGCGAGCATTTCACCAATGAGCGTCGAGGGCATGGACAAATTATATATGGATGTGAAAAACTTCAGCGTTGGGAGGACCAGATTCACATTGATGGTTGAAACCTTCCAGAAATTGTCGCGTTGAAAAGTGCGATTACGATGATAGTGGGAAGTAGTCCGCATCATTCTGGGAGATAAAAACATGCCGGCAAAATCACTGAATTTGTTAACATAACTCACATGCACGATAGCCCGAGCTAAAAGTTACCGTAAAGCCCATAATCAGATTCCAACACGGTATTGTTTGACTCGCCATTACCGATATTACAATCATGGGAAGCTTACTCAAAAGGGTTTTCTTGAAAATGTTCACCGATAATCTGTAGAATACGGTTGTGATGGTCTTTTGAAGGTTCAGTAATGTGTCGATGACGTTATTGGCATCGATATGGTCATACATTATTCTGACAGTTTCCTCGCGTATGGACATCGTCGTTATCGGGCCGATTTCGATATATTCTTCTCATGTGTGACCTTGTTGCGTGTACCAGTGTGTTGAACATGCGCATGTGCCTTAGTAATATTGAGCAGTGAAACGCCAGATGAAAAACGTGTACAACAACGACCTCAGGTAAACACAAAACTATCTACTGATAGATAGCGTGTCAAAGACATGTTACAAGCACGTCAATCGGCATATGAATATCTCATCGCCGGTTTTGAACATACAATTACTCCGTAGATCAAATCCATCAACAATCGCAACGGGAAAAACAGTTTTACTACGCGGTGACATAAGCTCAATCGTGGCCATCCTGGGGTTGGGGTTTTACCCAACCAAACAAGAAACATGTGTGTCACTCCATGATCATCTGAAATGGTTGTGTAACAGCCGCCACCACCACCCTCAAGTATAAACCACATGTGTGGATACCGGTTCAGTTCTATAATGAACGAGGTCTTCAAGCGATTCCATAAAATGTACCTACATTTATTGCTAAAGAATATGATAAAAAAACAATATTCACTACCGCATTAATAGTATCAGCTCATGCGCAGTGATTTTTTGAGATGGGCTTTCCCAAAGACATAGGGGATTACACACCCAACCAAATAGGAACAACTGAGGTGGAATGAATTTATCAAGCAGCATCAGCAATTTCCGGCCAATCTCTACCCCACCGCCGTCATTAAACCTTTGAAAAACGTACGTTGATGCATCTTCGCATCCTCACGGCGTAACATATTTTAGTTAACTTTGCATCAGCAACACATCCATCGACGTTATCAAAGAAGCAACGGGAATCTCTCAGGAACGGATATCTCGAATACCTAAAATGATTTACCCAGTTGCGTAATAATTTCAGTGAGGTCGATAAAGGAGAGGAAACTTGCCGAGATTCCTCCCAAGTTCTAAGACATTAATACCCATCTGTGTGCCTTTCTGGACAAATACGCCACGATAAAATCACTGCAAACCATGCCAGATGTGGATAAAGCTAATATCAATTCAGTTCGGCAATTATTAGAAACATCATCTAAACGTAACGTCACAATTTTGAACATAATACCACTTTCGAATAAGAAAACTAGATCAGCTCAAGATCTCACTACGACCGTAAACTAAATAATTGATACGTGTAGCGATATTAAACCATTTACTTCTGTTATTAAGACCTTGAAAAAAGACGCCGATGGCCTGAAGGTGTCAGATCTCTCTTACGAAGGTATAGCTGGAAGAAATATATCAACTAAACATAATGAGATCACGTAAACGCCTAAACGTGACGGTATTGGCCAGTTTTCATTTTATAACGGAACGGAATTCGATATAAATGTTACTTTTCTATGGAGACCTGCTACTACCTAATTCTCCGAGATGTTGATGGCACTGAACAAAGAAACGTAAGTAATATATCTCTGGGAATCTACCAACTATGATCTGGAGGAAACTATTTTTTTATTTTCTAGAACTTTTGTGTGTATTATGATTGAAACTGCACACAACAATGCTCCTTTGTAATGATTTATATACTGTCATGAGCATGTATACGATTGACGCTCAAGAGTATAGACACAATAAAATAAACGAGACACAAACTTATCTACGTGACGAACTACGCAAGTGTGTTGACTATCTCGCTCGACATTAACGTCATTTTCGATGCCGCATGTGGAATGTTGGCGGCGGCAACGCTTGACCCTGCTATCATAGGAATTGCTAATGCAGCAACAGTCGCAGACTCACCCGTCGAGACCTCAATGATCACTATTTCGATCGTGGCCGGGGAGGTGTTGGAGGTGGGTAAAACAAATTATCAACGCGGTTGTAGAAATGTATATAAATGGTAGCACGTTTTACTCTGCCACGTTTGAATACAGCTCCTTGACAAGCATGTTTCTGCCGACATTGTATAACGTTCCTATTTTCTTTGTTTGCAAGTTTCTTTTGCTACGCGGATATTTAATTCTGCATGAAGTTCAAGGCCACTAATTTATATGTCCCTTATCTCATGAAGTATTAATGTTATATTGTCTGCATCCATGTTATTTATATTTTATGTATCGTTACAATTACTTATTTTTAATTACATTGTTGAAAATTACTGATATTATTGCACAAAAGGAAACGGTCTAGCACCGTGTGTGCTATAAATAGTACTTCAGTGAGATTTATATTACGAGTTCCGGTCAAAGGAACCCCTAGAGTACTAAACGACATCTTAGAAGGACCAGATATTGTTTCATTCCTGACAACGTCGAAAAGATATATGCATTCTTCGTAGGTAATCAACACTAGCTGTCACAATCAAACTTGACTTCTTTCGTGTGCAACCAATCTAAGCTGTACCATCTCCAGAACCATTAAAGCAAAACATTTTTGCCTCTAGCGTGATTCAAATCTGAAATGTCGCCATCAACAATATAACGCAGAACTCTTACCAATCAGGCTACGTAGAATGCTAAAACACAGAACAAGGAAACTCATATATGAAGCTAACAGTGCATGCTTGCGAACACATAATATACACTTACCACATAAAAATATATAGATAGTATCAATTGTATATTTATATTTATGTTGGCGGTATAAAGTTTGGTTATGTTGGTAGTGGCACCACCATCAAACAATTCATTCTTCCCCTTTGAGAATCAAACGGCACTTAGAAATACGTTTTTGTGGAAGTGAGCTCTCTGCCACTGAACAAATGCCAAACAAATGAACATTTCATTTAAGGTACACTTAGGATCAATAACATGAAGTTCATGCAGGGCCCATACTTACTGGCCGATTTTGTCAGTGGTTATTTGTTGTAGTTGTCGTTGTTTGGGGTTTAAAGCCATTATTCAGTGCATACTAGGCTATACATGGCGGCCAGTATAACTGATAGAAAAAGAACCGTTAAAACCTCGGTAAGAACCAACAAACCACACGAAGCTACTGGTAAGCTTTCTGAGGTACCCACGGTGGCCAAGTTCGAGACTCGAACCCACACGGCAGCAATCGGTAAAGCTTTAGACCACTCGGCCACCTGTGGAACCTTCACTGGATCTGGATACCATTATAAGTCTTAGATTTTACAGTATCTGGTAAATAGTTACATCGTAACCACTGATGTCAATTTATCTATGCAATAGCATTCATTTTCTATAATCACCTTCATCGACATAATCTTGGGTTTCAGATGCAAGATTAATAACGCGATAGCTTTGGTCCCGTAATAAGTTTCATTTAACATGGTCAAGTTCACAAATACATTCTTCAAAACGATCGTCTATGTCAAGTCTTCTTTTGGATGGAACTCATTCGAGGTTCTCTCTCACCACAATGAGTCGTTTGACATGTCCTTTACGGTATTTTCTCTCAGATTCTTCTATTTTCACCATTTATAGTATCTTATATCATTCTGTATTCAATTGTTATTTCTTCTGCTATGAGATCCTCAATATCGCTTGAGCGAATTCATGCAAGATCTTGTAAATCTCTCTAAAACCCCGTAAGGTGCGGTGTATCGAAAGTCGTCAGGACATACGAACCGGGGTTCTGCAATATACAAGTGAGAACAGAGCTACTCTTGGCGGAAAACGGTGCAGTAGGCCATAATAGTACCAAATAGTACCATAATAGTACCAAAATTGGACAATAAATTGTGTGTCGATTACGTTTTACCAGCTTAGTATATATAATGCTTCTAACTGTGTATTTTGTCAACTAATGGAATGTTGTCATGCGAAAATTAAGAGATATCTATTTTGGTTAAGACATTTCTTGCGCAAATTGATACTTCGAACATTGCGAACAACATTGCTTGGGTGGGGGTACTATTGCAATATGAAAGAACTTCCAACATTATTGAGAGCGTAGCATCATTAAACTACATATTTTAATGATTGTAAATTTACATGTAGGATCTTCGCTGCTAATATTATTTTTTGTTCCTTTGCATTCAGCCATAGATTCATTTATTGGCATGCTTGCAGTTTATTTCAGTTATATACGCTGAAATCTGATTTGATTGGTACTTAATTTCAATTTTGCGGTCGATTCTAATAAATGCCCGACTTCTCCATTGTTTGCAGACATAATTAAGATTGTGACGATAGTTAAAATCACTAAATGAACAATTTTAGCACCATATGTAATCGAGAGGTTTCTTTTTCTTTAAAAGTTGTGTTCGATTTCTCGTTCAGTAAAACAGGTATACAATATTGTGTCAGTGTCAAAGAATATCAAACAGCAACAGGTCATGTAAGTTCAGTCAGTGGCAATTTGCATGATTCATGTGGAATACTAATCATAAAAAGTTAATGCTTTAAGCTGGTAAACAGTGTTTACACATGCTAATATATGTTCATTATAATGAAGAGAGAGAGAGAGAGAGAGAGAGAGAGAGAGAGACAGAGAGATAAGTCTAAACAAATGTGTGTGTCATTTGAATTTTAAAGTAGCTTTTAACAGTTTTTCAGTCCTATCGCAACGGGGTTTGCAGTGTGGCAGTTTCTAGTAATGTCTGGCACTGGGGAATCATGCCGCAGACATGTAGCATCATGCCCCACCCAGTCACATTCTCATGACGCCAGGCAAACCAGAGTCCTAACACTAACCTCTTAATGTTGAGCGCCAAGCGAGGCAGCTGCAAGTACCATTATTGTCTTTGGTATGGCTCCGCCAGGTTTCGGCCTCTCGCATCCGAGGCGAACGTTCTAACCACTTAGGCCTCCCGATCTATCCCGAAACAAGAAATAGGGGAATTGGTAATTTGGTTGTGGCTTGGGGACAGGGCTGGGCCGTATACATATAACACAGAATCTGCCCCATATTCAAAACTGGCTGAATCGGGCAAAGATTTTAATGCTAATAGTCAACCCATACCCACAGAGAAAAAACAGTTATGGTTTAGTTGTTTACAGAATAAAAAATATCAATGATTCATGTCAAGCAGAACATGATTTTGGACAAGGTCAAGTCCTAAATGCAATTATCCATAGCATAACATAAAATAAAAAATGACAAAAACTAACAACTAAACAATGTAAATTGAATGTACATAACACTACCACAGTTTACCGTTCCATGTTGAATAGTGCAAATATCCGGTTACAAGTACATTATTGTAAATCTGGAATATCGGCTTCGATAATAATCCCTTCACGTGAATATCCAACAATATCAATGATTGGTAGCAAACCTGGCATGCTTTCGCTGTTAAATATTTCTCTATCCGAACAAGAACTATTTGACATCACAATAAACTTGCATAGGAATTCTGTGTCGAAAAATCATGTTGCTTGAATCAAATATTCTAGAACAAACTCTTTTCTAATCATAAGTCGTAGAATTAATAACTAATAAATGTTATTGGATATATATAGTTCAAGGGACTACTTTTTTCGTGGAACAAATGAAAAGAGCAGTATTTGCGTCAAAATGAACGAACTTATTTTGTTTCTTTCTCTCCAAAATAATTCTATTAAAATAAAAACTGTGTGAAAATATGACCTGAGATGGGTAATGATTTAATATTGAATTTATGAAATTCCTTAAATAATGTCCAGCTTTTGCTGGCCAATGCTCTCAGACATTAAACATCATACAACTCGTTCCAAAAATTCAATATTAGATCATTACCAATTTGCGATCCTCTATATATAAAAAACTATAAATAATAATAATAATAATAATAATAATAATAATAATAATAATAATGATAATGATGATAAGCAGTAGTAGTTTATTAATGTAAGCATAGATATTTTACTTAAACTTCTAGCATAAATAACGTAAAAATTGTACGTTAAATATTTTCAATCCCTGTATGATGATTTTACCATGTGATATATTTGTTTCCTGTTTTCATCTCAGGCGGGAGATTACATTGTAACAATGATGGATCATTATGGAGCCGATTTCTCCGTGTTGTTTGTATCAAGCTGCGAATGTGTTGCTGTTATATGGGTCTATGGTACGCTCTTGTGATTTGTCTCTGCCTTTTAATTGAAAATTGCCATCTAGTCATTGTGTAGCTATCAAAGTGTTGTCTGTGATCGGCGTCGTAGTCAACACAATGATAAATTATCGTCGTAGTCAACACAATGATACATTATCGTCGTAGTCAACACAATGATACATTATCGTCGTAGTCAACACAATGATACATTATTTATTGATTTATTTACTGGCAGGTCAAGATCTTCAAAGATGCAAAACAGTATTCGGTGGAATCCTAGATATATTTAAGCTATATTTTTGGTACATATATGAATTAATTTTTTTAAAACATCTTAATGTCTCATTTCATATAACTTGTCGTCTATCCGGTTTAATTTTATTTATCGGACGATAGATATGCTAAAACAAATCCTTCCATCGCGTTTGAGTCAATTGCTTTGAGAATAGAATTGGTGTGTAAAAGACAGGTACACTTTGGACTAGCCACATCTAGGATCAAATAAACTGGCTGTTAGGCAGCATTAGCTGTCATGTATAAGTTAATGTCTTGACTGGTCCTTAAAACAAAACTTTATGAAGGTGGCTGTTTAGCAGAGGTGGATTATATTGCAGGTTTGACTGTATTTCCATTGCGTCCGAGTCAGTATCCACAATTAGAGAACCAACTAAATTTGAGAAATATGTGTTTGTCGAGATACTTCTACTATATAAAATAGTATGGAACCTTATAATTTTTACGACATACTTTAATCTCCAAATTATTATTTTTAAAATTGTGAGATCTGACTTTTAAAAAAAAAATCCTTCTCTTTCCTTGCAAAATGAATGTAGATATAAATCTCGTATTAGATAGATTAATTTATGTTTAAAACTAGTGCTGGAAGTTTATATTGTTAATAGCATCAATCTTCTTCTTCCATTTTCACTCCTTTTGTTTTCCTTAACGTTCATAACCACTACAACAACCGCCAAAACTGTAACTGCTAAGTTTAACATTAGCCAGATCAAACGTTTTGTCTTCGAAAGATTTGCTAACAACATGCCAATGGTTTCATGTTTCTTTACCATATGCTTGTGAGGTTACATTGTATTAGTGGAATAATAGACGGGCGTACCATTATCGATACTTAGTATTTTAAATTGTATTTCAGGCATCAAGAATTTCATTGGAGACATGACCTACATGCTTGGCCGTGCACCAAGGCCTGTATACTTCTGGGGGTTCTGCTGGGTGTTCTGTTCACCTGTCATTATTGCGGTAAGGGAGCGAATGAGAACGGGAAAGGAGGACACGAGCCGCTTTCAGTGTTAACAATTCTTCAATATATTTTACTTCAAGGAAAAATAACTTCATTCCAAACTTATATATTCAGCCAGGATTACGTATTTACAGACTCTGAAGCATTCAGTTTTATCAATTTCGAATGGATATTTTTTCTCTTCATACGCCTTTTAATGCATTCAAAATTTGTTTGGTGTGCGTTCCATGGCATTTACGTTTTATTTCCATTTCGCTTGCTTTCGATTCAGATTGTATTATATCTAGCATCTCGTCGTTTGTGGTTTATGGTATCAGAAACAAAAGGCAATCATTTTCTGCGTCCATCACTTCCATACTGCATTTCGTTTGGTTTAATTTCTTTAAGAAAAAAAATGGAAATGCAACTGCCGAAGTTGGATTTTATCTTTTCGAGAGTGCGAAAGAGAGCGAATTGTATATTTCGTATATTGTCTTATTAAAGTCAGGCTGTAATGAAACAGAAAATGTATAAATGAAACTAATATCATTATCTTTTCGGAGGATTTCAATATAACCGAAACTGCAAAAAGCATAAAACAGTAATTGAAGATTACTTGTCAGCAAATAGCATTTCTTAGCTTGTTTCCTTACTGTAAACATTGTACGGTAACAACTACACGTAATTATGTCAATACATCAATGACCGTTGTTTTGTTAATCAGTCATCGTTTTCGTTTCCAAACGCTCATTTGCCCTCACCGTTTTTTAAAAAAAAATGTTTGTTCATTTCGTATTCTTTCATGCTTTGAATTGTTATACGATCGCTCTGCTTATAGATGTAAGGATCAAAAAGCTATAAGCCGCTACTGTTACGTTCTTCTCAATGATGCTGCGGTCAGTCTTTTGTAAAGATTGTTTGAATAACTATAGATAACATTTTGGTTTCAATCTTTTTCAAAACGAAATGAAAACACGGTCGTATAGATCCAAGCCATAATGATCCACAACATTTTTGTGCCCTTGTTTAATATGAATGCTTTTAATTATTTCAATGACAGTTTGTTCTCCTCTTGGATTAGTTGCCTAGTTAGCATACCGAGTGAATGTTTAAGCTCCAGTTAAAAATGTCTACATACCTTATTCCCAAATATGTGTTTGAATGTTTTGACATCTCTGGATTTATTTAGCAAATTGTGTGTAGGGGGTAGGTTTTGACCAGGTTTACGCATTGTGGTGGATTTTGGTCATTTTGTATATTATCTAATCATTTTAAAATTTAAGGAATATATTTGTACATCACAAAATTTTCTGAATGCCTTTGTCCAAGAATTACAAATGTTTAAGATAATGATTCTACAATATGAATGACATATGGACTTGATGTGAAAGTACATGTATATGATACCATGCTGTTAGATTGAGACACTGTGTCGATGTTTTAATTAGTTTTTCGGGAAATGTTCGTGGTGACACTATGATACCGTGAGTCAGACTTCATCTTCATCCGAAAATCAGAATTAAACAGCTGGAAAATAAACTACCAAACGTTTTAGTGTTAACCCTTATATAATTTGCAAAATGTCTCACATTCCAGTAAGTTCCATTAATATGTCCAATTGGATTCATATATACATACTAAAAAGTGATCTTACTTTATATTGTCGAACAATGTACTAAAAATCGTTTAACATAGAAAAAGGAAGACACGTCCAACTGCAATCATTCTCAAAAACGTTTTCAAACGAATATCTAAATAGTAAACGTATTTAAAACTATAACTATTAATGACAGCTTAGTGAGTTCATCATTTTACCTGGACACATAACAGAATAACCTTGATATTTTGCGAATAATGATAATTACTGCTCGCGTGCTATCAATATAATTGCTAACATTTTTCTCTCCTCAGCTACTCTTTATATACCGCATGGTGGAATACGACCCTCTCATGATTGACAAAGACCATGCCTACCCCCAGTTCGCACAGATCATTGGTTGGGTTATTACCGTCCTAGTCATATGCCCTATTCCAATCACCTTCATCTACAAGATGTACCAAGCCAAGGGGAGTCTCTTGGAGGTAAGAAGAGAGCTAGTTCCTCGTACTTTTGCTACGTTCATATGAAAGTCTAAAGCCTCATATATTAACGTCATGTTCAACCGAGCCTGATCTCATTCACTAAGTGGAAGGAAATTCGGAAGGCCCTCCCGTCTTCTCTGTCACTTTTCAGTACTTGGAAACCGCTGTACCCTAATTAGTAGAACATAGAAGTAGTACTCTAAGCGTCAAGAATTCGATAACCTACAGCCCCTTCCAGTCACCCCAGTTGCGTCCCTGCAAAATGCACAAGTATGTCGTTTCCTCTGCACGATATAGTGAATAATGCATTTGAAAGACACTTAATTATATTTAATGACACATTAAATCAGTCAATCATCTTTGCTATATTGTTATCACCAAAACTCTTGGGCAGTGTACACTATTAATATAACCTCTTAGCTTGTGTTTAGATCGGGTTTTGCTCGGAAACTTAATTGACAGTGTCTCAGAGAAAATATTCAGGAAATATGAATCCATGCTTGGGGACCAAATATCAGGTAATGTCGCAGAGAAACATGAGGTGTATTGCTCGCAAAATGCATATCCAAGCTGGGGACTAAATATCATGTAAATCATGTAATCTGACTCAGATAAACATGAGGTGGACTCCTCATGAGATGTTAATCCCAGCTAAGTAACCAAATAACAGGTAATTGCTCAGAGAAACATGAGATGTATTGCTCCGGAAATGTGAATCCAAGCTAGGGGACCATATATCTGGTGATGTCTCTGAAAATTCTGATTTGTACTGCTAAGGTAAAATCGATAAGCATATCAAATATGGGACATGATTTATAAAATCTCTTCATGAGATGGGTATAAACCATACAGTTGTTGACTCAATCCATGAGTAATTATTTTTCTAACATGATGCTATTTAGTTCAATATTTGCCCTGCTACAATCTTATTTGCATGATTGTATTTATTATCAAAGGCATGCCTATGCGTGACTAAATGTGTATCGTTATAATATAAAGTATTACAAATACTATAAACGTTCATTAGACGGTAAAACTATATATATATATATATATATATATATATATATATATATATATATATATATATATATATATATATATATATAATTTAAAGTTTTGTTTACAACATCACCCAGCCTTGAGCGACAATAAAATTGTAATTTTCATTAAAATAAGTGTCACGAATGATTCATTTTGTGTTTTATAACGTCAAGCAATAGTTCCGTGATACATTTTAAGTCAATTAACTATTTTCTTCAATTGTGGCTCATGCACCGAATATATATGTAGAAATATATTATCTGGTCATCAACGAATACGTAATTAACTCTAAAAAAATTCGTTTAACTAAATAATGTATATTCTGTGATTCTTAACAGAGGCTGAAGATAATAACGACGCCAACGTCAGAGTGGGGACCGAATGACGGAACAGTAAAAATGGAACCGAAGGATAACATGAAGAGCGACGTTAAACAAGGAATTGACAACCCAGCCTACACCAGGTTCATGTAAAACAAAATTACACAAATAAATACTATAACAATCTCTCAAAAAAAATGTTGCCCTGTGAATTTACGATGTGTGAGACTTGATGATATACGGGAATTTACATGAACCCATAAAGAGATAATGGAGTAGTTTGCATATGTTCATTATTAACTGATATTCTGTTTATGTTTTTTTACTATTATGTCATCCATACATCTGGGGTGTTCTTTTTTGTCGCGAATGTTTTCCTCTACTTCAAAAAAAAAAAAAAGAACAACAGCAAAAAAAACCCACTTATCTTGACTCCAAGAAAATGCGAATCGAATCTATATTTATTTATTTTTATATATACATAAACCTGCTGCAGTGTGTTTTTATAAGCATTATCCATCACTGACAATCTTTGCAAATTATTTTTATGCACACGTTTATGAACCTAGCTATAGTGATAGGACCACTAATTCATTTCCATAGAACATAATGTTAAGATATTAAAACTTAAAGCTAATTTCTGAACCGCTCCGGTGGCCTAGTGGTTAGAGCGTCCGCCTCGGATGCGGTAGGTCGTGGGTTCGATCCCCGGCCCAATCATACCAGAGACTTACAAAAATGGTACTTACAGCTGCCTCGCTTGGCGCTCAGCATTAAGACGTTAGTGTTAGGACTGGTGGGCCTGGTGTCAGGATAATGTGACTGGGTGGGACACCGTGCTACATGTCTGCGGCATGATGCCTCAGTGCTAGACATCACTATAAACTGCCACACTGCAGACATCGTAGCGATATGGCTGAAAAATTGTTAAACCTACGTTTAAAAAAAAGAATCCAAAGTCCAAAACTAATTTCTGCATTAGATTGATATAGAAATCACACATGATTACATTTATAACAGGTATTCACCATTGAAATAGATTTGTTTCCTTCAGCCTCGTAGTCCTAAACAGGAAGAATCCTGGCCTGAACTTAATAAGAAACATTCGCAATAAGAGTCCTTATGATACGTTTTCAGAAGGAAATTAAATATAGGATATCTAAAAAATATGATATATTTTGCCGTCGTAGATGGTATACAAATTGAAGTTTATAAAATGAATAATGGAAAAAAATAGATCCATTTACTAGCCAATGGGTGCATCCAAAAATAGTTAGACTTCTATTATTTTATTTCAACGACCACCGTCACCACGAGAAGACAGGTTCTCTCAATAAACAAAAATCAATGGTTCGGTCCCAATAAGCTTCATGTCAGATTTGCCGTCATAATACATAGAGAAATAGTTGAAGACAACTCACGTATCTTCAAAATTAATCCTAAACAATGTTTAGAAAACTAAAAGCCGCCGAGAAACATTAGCTTTATGCGTTAAATGTCAACATTTTAGATAAAACGTTATTATTTGAGTTTGTTAAACTTTGTTGCATAATTTAGGTAATTTGCACAGTTATGTATAATCTAAATGATGTTACTAATAAAAGATTGTATATAAAAAAACGTACGAAGATACTTTAAGAATAAAAAGTTTATATCATACAATTTAGTCAATACGACACACTTACTGAATATTGAATGGACACATTGGGTGTAAAGTTGTTGCATGTAAATATCAAACGGATATTCCTCTAGAAGGCTATATGACTAATGCAAATATGTAAATACTTGTATGTGCAATTAATATTTAAGTCTCTATTTCACGCTTGAAACTATTGTCGATAGCTAATATTTCCTAAGTAAATTCTGATTTCTATCAAACAACGAAGCACTTTGTATTTCTTCGAAATCGATTTATGGATTTGCAGTTTGTCTTCTTTTTCTTGGGGGAGAATATATAAGCTTCCATGGTTATTTTGACAGATAACTATACAAGTTTTCGATCATTTGAAATGTCCAAGAATATGTTATTGTCCACGTCCATTTTTATTTATAATGGATTCAAGTCTTTTATATTCGCAGCAAGGAAATACACGTTTGAATAGCAATAAGCCTGCCATAACATGTAGCACTTTCTGTTTTCCGCGTCAGAAATGCATATGTTATGCGTTGTTTTTCCTTAGAGATGTCTCGATATTGTTAATGGTTCACACAAGATTTCCATAGGTTTGTAAGACATTTTACCAAACGGATTGCAAGATGAAGTCTTAATACTTGTTTGCATTTTCCATCATATCTAGCCATAGAACATAAATGGTACAATGAATTTCATACAATATGCAAATAATTACTAATAGGTTCAAAGAACATTTGTATATCTTTCTCTAAGATCTGTATGTGCATGTTTATGCACTGGTCGCTTTAGGAAACATTTCATTAATAATTTGGGAATAAAACATGTTTTAACCTTTGGACTGACCTTTGTTCTTGGTTGCAAAATAATAGACATTATTTTGGGCACTTGTTTTCATAGATACATGGATTAATGTCTCATCATGTAATATATATTATCGTATAGTGATCGATGGCAAAATCTTCTCGGCATAATTTCTTTACGAAAATTGAAATGGATACATTTTGAGTTGGTTGAATCTTCAGCATTTTATTTGTAACAAAATTGCAGTACCATAGGTATACACGGATCTTGTGCCGGTTCGGGTTGTTTAGTTAAAATATAGATATTTATATCAGTAAAAACAAACACTGACTAACTCAGATCACGGCGGATGATGAGATCTGTGTGGGACTATACTCGACTTTAATACATTCACGATATCAATGACATAACTTAAACTTTTGATTTCGCTGTACGTCTGGTGTGTAACACCCTAAAAAGAAAGCAGACTCGGCGCTAAGAAATAAATGGTGAGTCCATGGAAAGCACACTTTACTTCCTCACCCCTAAGGTCAACAGTGTGTCCACTTTTGAAGTGTATCTTCTCTTCATGGACATAATGAGAGCACTATAAAATATGTTCAGATAAGCAGAACGGAATATGGTACATTTTGGAATGTACAGAAGTACCATGCTTATGTTACGGTCTGCAGTATGATCTCTCCTGAACAAGAGATGAGAAACTGATTAAATTCCTATGGTTGTGAAAGGTGTATTCAAATTTTGAGAGGTAAGGAACTGTTTTAGTTGCATTTAATGTTTTCAGTTCAAGATTGTGTTCCACAAACGGTATTGTAGCTAATCTTCACTCAATGTACCCAACTGTTCTTTCTTTTGACAACTCAACCTCCTTTCCAATCTTGACAGCTGACCGATTAAATTATATCCTATAATTTTCTTTTTCAGTACTCCGATGAACACACTGTCGGAATCAGCTGATGTGAGTTTATCAATTTCTACAAACTGTGTAACAAGCTGGCCATCAGCTACGTATCTAAGAAATACATTCGCTTGCTCAGTGAATGATGTATTCGTAAAGTCATCAGTTAGAATAGAGACCTTTTTGTCATGTTTACTTTGAGCTTTTACTTCGATATTTAATTCAATAGCTACAATCTCATTTACGTAATTGTATGCATTAGCAAAGGCATGCCTATGTGTGACTAAAAGTGTACATTATAATCTAAAGTATTTGAATATTATTAACGATTATATATATATATATATATATATATATATATATATATATATATATATATATATAATTTACCTTTCTCTTTACAGAACCAGTTACCTTACGTGACAACATAATTTTAATTTTCATAAGAAAGTGCAACTTATTATTGATATTGTGCTTTGCAAAGTCAAGTAATTGTTGTGTTATAAGCTTGAAGTAAATTAGTTATTTTTATCAGTTGTTCATTGTGCACCGATTTATATATATATATATATATATATATATATATATATATATATATATATATATATATATATAATCTGGATATCATCGAATAAGCGTTTAAGTACGAAAGATTCGTATAATTCAACGATGTATACGCTGTGATTCTTTACAGAGGCCAACGTCAGAGTGGAGAGTGCATGGCACATCAGAAAAAAATGAACAGATGGATTACCTGGAGGACAACACTAAACAAGGAATTGACAGCAAAGTGTTTACCACCTACATGTAAAGCGAAACTATACGAAGAAATATTTTAATCCTCTAAAAGGTATTGCTTCACCGGTGAATTTAGACTGTGAGACTGGATATTATACTGGCATGTACATGAACCATAAAATAAATATTGGAGTAATTTCTTATACATTCTTTATTGGATTATTTTCTACTGTGTTTATTTAAGTTTAGGAATTGGATTGTTTCTTATTTCATCAATCATTAGAGGTATTCTTTCCTATCGTGACTTTTTTCTCCTAAGAACAAAGATAATTTACATTTCCTTCAACGCTACCAATAAAAAGTAAGTCGTATTGATATATATAATTGTGATATATAAACAACGCTGCAATACGTTTGAAAATGCATTATGCAACACTGAAAATCTGTTCAAATTATTTTTAGACACACGTTAATAAAAACGGGTATTGGGACTGGACCACTAAGTTTTTTTCCTATAGAACTTAATGTTAATATATTATAAACAAAAACTAATTAATGCATTAGATTGGCATACAAACCACATATGCTTCCATTCACACAGTTGTATAAAACAATCCCACCTTGAAATAAACTTGTTTTGCAGCATTAGTTAGACTCGTAGAGACCGCACTGGTCTGCACGTAATAACATAGTCTCGCATCAAGAATCTCTGTGATAGTTTGTCACTATAAAATCAAATGCAGGATATCAAAATAAAGACATATGTTTTGTTGTAATCTATAGCATATTGATCGAAGTTTATGAGATGTATAATGAAACAAATAAATCCATTTACCAATGGGTAAATCTCGAAATATTTAGGACTCAACAGTCGACAGGCTCAATAGCTGTAAAATAAGTATTGGTCTGATCGCTTTTATCTGCATATCCGATATGATATAATAATAAATAAAGAAATAGCTAAATACTACTCAAAAAACGTAAAACATATTCTTCAAAGGTGTTTAGAAAACAACAACATTATGTTTTCTAGACATGACAAAATATCAGCTTTTTATATAAAAATATAGCATTCGGTTTTTTTTGTTGGACTTTGTCAACACTAAGTACACTATCTTCTTTTGAAATATTTCATTACTAATTTGTAATTATAACATGTTTTCAATTTTGGATAAAATTTCGTTGTTGGCTTCACATGTATTAATAACTTTATGGAATAAATAGTACATTTATTTCATTGTGTTGCATATATTGTGGTATTTTGACCTTGTTTGGCAACATTTCTTACCAAAACCTGTATATGTGTTTCCTTCATCTTCTTCTTATTATTATTTGTATTAAGAAGCAATAGCTGCAGCAAAGTCATTATGCCTTTTCTACCTTTAGTTTCTAACTATTGTATGATGAAATTATGACTGTATTGGTCAAGTAAAATGTACTTTTAACTTTTCTTAACTTGCATTTCGAAAGAAAATGGGAACCCGTCGTTATGTTCGTTCACTTTCAGCAATGACATACATATCATTCAGAAAACTAATATTGTCATTACATAAATATGTAAAATTCTCAAAATATCAACAAAGAATAATGCTTCGAAACGACGTCAGCGGACAATCAGAAGCTATGGACCGGAGAAAAACAGAAATCCAAAACGCTTCAATTAGTCTTTCCCATCTAGAACACTCTTTCGTGTGTCTCACGTTACGCAACATTTGAACCTTACGAGTAGGACTTTAGAATTACAAAAATTTCAACATGATTCAAGAAATATTCTTATTACGCTAAACTAAGTGGAATCGGAGTTCTCTAATATTATCATAGATAATGCATTGCTCGGAGAAACTTGTATTGCCTGGAAAGAAAACAATATCAATGTTATGTATTTATGTAACGTTCTCCAGTTAGCATGTGGGCATACATCGACGTACGTACATAAATGTAATGTTGACGTTAATTACATCTGGTTTGCAAACTCGAAGACGGAGCATGAAAATTATATCATACTGGCAAGTCGTTATCCAACTTCAGACAACAGTGTAATGTTCTAAATATTATTGGTATTTGTTTGTATAAAGTACTACTCTGCAAACTGTCATCAAACGATTATCCTATAACACGTATAAAATAATGGATTTGAATATTAACAACAAGAATGGCTACGGACATCCAAACACAATACTACTTTAATATAATAAATGTATCTGACAGTACAAGTCACCGTAGTCTGTGTACTACATAACTTATTACATTTGTTTTTGTGTTAATTGCGTAATATATTCATCAACGTCTTGGGATAAAAATATATTTATCTGGGTCATCATAAGATCACATGATCCAGTTTTGGACCCCTTTGCATAGCTTACATGATACTAATCCTATGTAATAATTTACAATCATGACTTGAAGTATGTTTAGGTGTATTCGTACTTTGCGATCGATTTTATATGTTCATATCGAAGAAATAAAATGAAGAATAGAATAAAATAACTCTGGTGCATCACATAAAATTTGGCTATTTTCAATATAACTAAATGCATTAGCTCAATAATAAGGTTAGTATTCCACGTTGTCTCTTCTAGCGTTAAATTGTATTAGAAAATGCAATTGGAAATTCTGTTCAAAATGTATGTGATGATGGGAGAGGGGATGGTAATGTCACACATATACATTTAGCTATATTGATGAAGCCTTGTGCATTAGATATTGCCCTTTAAGTACTCGTAGTGGCATCCTGTCTGTGTCATTTTAGTTGTATTGGTATTAACAGAATTCGTTTTCAGGTACTTTGCAAACAAATTTGAATACGTTATCACTTGGCATTGGTCCGAAACTGTAATTCAGGGCACAAGATTTCAAATTATCTTTATATTTTGTATAATTGTTGCAAATTAAAATTTGTAAAATGATATAAAAATATATAATACTGAACAAATTTATATTACATATGCATAAACAAATTTATATTACTCATGCATAAACACATTTAAATTACTCATGCATAAACAAATTTGTATTACTCATGTATAAACAAATTTATATTACTCATGCATAAACAAATTTATATTACTCATGCATAAACAAATTTATATTACTCATGCATAAAGATTTGCTATCATGCAGCAAGACAAAGCGAGAAAGTCTCAATCTGGGGTACAGCCTGGAAAACTATTATATACCTTACGGGAGGTCCATGATAACATGTCAAAAACCAAGTGAACCTTCCGAAGTCTTTTACTTATCCTTTTTGTTCTCTCCATCTGCCAGTATCCCAATTTTGGTTCGAGGATGTAGAATAGTTGTGTTGCCAATAGACAGTATATACTGTCACTGTTGAATTGCTCAAAGAAATCAATATAGAAAAGTAAGCTGTCATATTTTCTTCTGATTTAAAATACATTTGAGGAATAATGACTTTAACACACACGAATCTTTCCTACATAGACCATATTTTTTAGATGTTAACGAACCTCTTCAGCTATTGTAGTAGGTGTGCGTCATTATGGCTCTGTAAAATACAGAATAAGAACAAATCTGTTCTGAGCAAGGTCAATACATCCTAAGCCAGACTCACATTAGGAAAGATGTCCAGCAAGTTACCTAAATTGTCTGTGCTCAAAAACATCTTCTGCTGGTAAAGCGTTATCTTAGAACCGATATATTTCAGCGGAATAAAGTTTTCATGCTGTCAGGAATGATATATATGGATCTAGATCCCATTAACCCAGCACCTTTCCTTCATTCAGGTAGCATAATGTTAACTGTTGAGGTATATTTACAGCACGGGTTTATAAATACAAATACGGACTGGAACTTCGCAAAGACGAATAGCATTAGCACCAAAACTAAACGAAATCATCTATCATAGGTACGGCCTGATGAAGCCATTTCCCAGGAAAAAATTATATAAATAGCTTACATCAATAAACGATTGCTGATTTCCACCAACACCATAACTGAAAAGGTGGAATCGGAAATGCTGTAAAATGTAGGTTCTTGGGTAACTTATGTAATTCATGAGATATGGAGGTGACCATTGACCCACACTCAATATTGGTTATGTTTTATAATCCTCAAACAATTATTTAAGACTCATCTGTACGAACGTCTGTACGTATAGTGTCAATAGGATTGAAAAGGGTACTAAGACTAGTATTGACTTCATCTTCACCTGTTTGCTGAATTCCTTGATTGTTACAAACCCTGTCTCATATCACATTGTAACCACCCAATACCAATAAAGGGATTCGTTATTTGAATCGTTTGACTAGAGTGGCACCTATCTAAAGGGTTCTTACCCTGGTTTGACTTTTATTGTAACCTACCTTACAAATATTTGATTCTTTTATTAAATAAAATGATCGCATAGCATGATTGCTCGTCAGGTCAAACTTGACCATGTGCAACACGCACACGCATTTCTGACCAATCACTCTTATTTACTAGTACAACTGTCACACAATAAGTAACTGGAACAGGAACTAATTATTATTATTATTATTATTATTATTATATATATATATATATATATATATATATATATATATATATATATATATATATATATATATATATATATATATATATATATATATATATATATATATATATAAATATAAATATTGAATAGTTCATGTTCCAGTGATCGTTCATCTGGAGGCCTAGAATCACGTCCATATAAAAAAACTCTAACGACACCAGTGAGTATTGTTTGAAACGATCGTTCTTGTCTTCGTCCAAGAACTGTTACAACGAATAACAATCAAGCTCTAGTTTGTCTTTTTTCCGAGACATTAAAAATCCCAGAGAGGCTTCGAATACAACCGATTTTGTTAGCGCCATCGTGGATGTAGTCCCAGCTAGCCCTAACGAAGCTGTCTTTGCAATGGCAGTAGACGGAGCCACTAATATCGTTGGAATGGCTGCGAAAAATGGAAATATTCCACCGAGCTTTTGAATTTGTGCTACCTCTGACTTTGATAACGTTAATATCAGTTGGGAGTGCTGAATGTCTGCCGTTTGTTGTGTACTTAATTACCACGAGAATCCTCCTTGATCATTGCTTTTGTATGATCCTGTTGTCATCGCGAGAAATGAAATTATAGATGTTACGCCAGACGCTATAAACGATATCCAACCCGAGTCTGTAGCCACCAATGGTCTTATTAACGACATCCGAAATGTAAGAATAGTTACTCTTTCATTCCAAATAAAATCAGTTTTAAATTTATTCAAATTCACAATGTTATTAATGTGAAGAAACTAGTTACTAAAGTCATTGTATATTCATAACTGTATTGGACCAACGTAAATGTAATATGTTGGCTATGAAGCATTATCTGTCCAATTTGCAATCAAGCACGTATATATATATATATATATATATATATATATATATATATATATATATATATATATATATACAACCATTTAATTCATATGATTCTTCGTTATGATTATACCCTGAAAAATGAAATACAAGATGGGTTATTCTTGATCGCACTAGTAGTGAATGGGGTCACTTTAGCGACAATAGGAATTAGCATTAAAAACCACCCTGGGTCACTTTGGCGACAATGGAAATTTAACATTAACCACCCTGGGTCACTTTGGCGACAATGGAAATTTAACATGGGCAAAAAACCCTGGGTCACTTTGGCGACAAGGGAATTTAACATTGGAGAAGGGAAAAAAATGTCTAGGGACATTCTAGGGACAAAGGCAGTCGAACAATGGAAATTTAACACGGGAGATATTGCTGGGTCACTCTAGGGACAATGGGAATTGAACATGGGGAATAGAGTTTGGGCTTGTCTAGGGACAAGGGGAATTGAACATGGGGAATAGAGTTTGGGCCTGTATAGGGACAAGGGGAATTGAACATGGGATTTTTAATTTTTTTTTAAAAAAATTTTAAAAAAGGGGTAGGCAATGGAAAGTCAATCTCTTTTCGAGAAATGTGGGTGGCCCTGAAAAGGGCCTTTGGTTTTATGTTAATATTAACATAGACGGCATCTGTCACATCTTCTTCTTCTTAAACTCCTTCTAACTGCAGGTCCATACTCAAGTACCCTCTTGAGGCATCCTTGTCTTTCTATGTAAACTCTTCTCATCCATAGACTAGTATCTGTCCTATCGACAACAGTCCACTTGGACCGGACATACATGGGTATGTCCGTCCTGAACATCATTGTTGACACAAGGGTGGAAGATTGAACGTCGGTCCACATCTTGAGGCTCCGAAAACAGGTGAATGATTGCGCTGAACTGCGCTTATTTATAGGGAGAGGAAGGATTGAAACGGATTGAGTTCATTGACCAATCCAAACACGCGTGACAAAATTCAGTCAGCCCACATCCAATCCGAAGAGAGCAGTCTGTGACGTCACGTGGTCTATATAGATTCGCTAGCGCCTGTGTGCAGTCAATCTATGCGACAGTGATTCAACATGACGGAAACTCAGAAAATGATTCACTGGGGTGCACCAGCAGTGGAGACCGCCCAAGGGAACCCGGACTTACTTTCAGAAGAGGTACATTGGGATTTTGTGGATTTTCTTACCTCGCAAGAATTTGTTCCGGAACCTTCGTCTCATTCTTCATTACCGCAAGTGGAGAATTTTAGACAGAGACAGAATGAAGAATTGGAGAAATTTATGCAACGACAAAAGGAAGCGGAACATGCTTTTCTCCTACAGCAACAGCAACAACAACAAGAAGAGGTAAGAAAAAAACAAGAAGAAGAAGAAGTAGCAGCAAAGAAACAAGAGGGTGAAAATCAAACGGTCACGGTACTGTTGGACATTTTAGCGGAGTTAAGAAGTCTGAAACAAATGTATCAGACTTCTTTATCACGACCGAAGAGAATACGACCTTCCCGAGCTAAACACGCCAACCCTGTGACTAAGCCTACCGTACCACCCTTAGTGATTTCAACCCAATCATCATCATCAGAAGTAGGCCTCGGCCGTAGCAAAGGCTTAAGGCAGTTAAAGTTGATTGCTTAAACTCACCCCTACACCAAAAAAGGCCCTTTTCAGGGCCACCCACTTCTCTCGAAAAGACTTTCAATTTGCCAATAACTCAAAAATCAACAAAAAAAACAAAAAAAAAAACATTTTACCCTTATAGTACGTGTCTATGTATGAGTGCGTGAGTGTAGCTTCTTATTTAAAATCAAAACTCAAAGACACTTACCTTATATAATTAATGTAATCTTTTCTCCATAGTTACAATCCAATTCACAATTTACAACAGAACACTTTGTAAAGTTCATACACTTCTTCTGTTTCTTTTTTTTACTCTCTCTGTTTTTTCAATTTCTTCACCGTCACAGTCTTTTCCTCCTCTTCCTCCTCACTTTCTTCCCTTCTTCTTTTCTTCTCCTGTTTTTTTTTCTTCACCTGGCTGCTTTCTTCCTCTGAAGAATCTCTCTCTTCTTCTGAAGAATCCCTCTTTTCTTCTGACTCTTGATTCTTTTTTGGGCAATCTGGAGACCAATGTCCTTTTTCTTGACAATAATAACAGGTATCTTGACTTTTGTCTTTTCTAGTCCCTGTTTTTTTCTTTTTTTGACGGTCTGGACACTCTGAAGTCCAATGCCCTTTCTTCTGACAGATATAACAAGTATCTTGACTTTTATCTCGAAAGGAAGGAGAGTAGTCCGTCGGCTGGTCTAAAGAGAATTTTCTAATGACCCCTCGCAAAGCTCTGATGAAACGTTCGGTTTGGTTAGTCCCTTCCATCGTTGTGCTCGGTTTGAGAGTGAAATGAACAGTGAAAGGACAAGACACACACCCTTTTATATACGCTGGTTTGCCATGACTATAAATTAGTATATGGTGTTTAAACTTGAGTCATTTGACGTTTTGCACTCAAGATGAAACGATCATATTCATTCGAGAAGAAAGAAGAAGAAAGTAAGAGGCAGAAACGTGATCTATCGCCTCGTACCAGAGCTGAAGTCTTGGCACAAATTCATGCCAGTGATTTTGAAGAGGACATGAGTGAACCAGAATCTGAACCCTCTAAACAAAGTTCACCACCCTTAGTCAACCCTGAAAAGTACTATTCCATTCGAGAGACGGAAAAGCGCTCCTCTACAAAATTTAGAACCACGGCTTACACCTACTCAGTGAAGTTTAAAGATTTCAAGTCCGACGTACCATTGGAGAAAGCAGAAGGGTTTATCACCGAGATGTGGGATTCTTTGCTCACCGCACTCAAGCGACAATGTCAACCCAAAGAAGACGATCGCTTGACACTATCCATAGATCACGACGGTTTGAAATCCCCTGTTTGGATCGAGTTTAGCAGACCCGCAGAACTAACCCCTTCCAAAGTCATGGACAAGATTCAACACGTACAACAATCTAATGACCAGTTTGACATCACCGATGGTAAAGCCACACTGAAAATGGCCCACGTCTCTCTTCCTCAAGGGACAGGACGCAAAAAAGTTTATTGGTGAACGACCTTCGCAGCACCAAAAAGAGTCTCGTCCAAATTAACAACCCTCAAGACAAGATGTGTTTAGCCCGAGCCATCGTGGTGGGACGAACCTATGCCAACAAGAACGACACGACAGAATGGAAAAGAGCCTGGAAAACTATTCAACGATCCGACCGAGCCAAACAACGAAACGAAGCAGAACTCCTGTTGCAACAAGCTGGCCTGTCCAAAGACACCCCCTGTGGCATTCCTGAAATGCAAAAATTGCAAGATGTCCTAGCTCCATTCTACACCTTGAAAGTGCACCCTCAAGAAATGCGCGGACCTCTGTTGTTTCGAGGGAAAGACTTTAAGGGCGGAAAATACATTCATGTCTATTATCACGATGACCATTTCGATACCATTACCAGTATCACCGGATTCCTGGGATATGTTTATTATTGTGAGAAATGTGACCATGGCCATAAAAATCGAGAACAACACAAACATTGTGGATCGAAATGCTCAGGATGTTTGGCCTCTCCACCCTGTCTGAGCGAAGGACAAGAAAGAGTACATTGTCCTGCTTGTCTGCGCACGTTTGTCAGCCCTGCCTGTTACCAACAACATTTGAAGACGCAAGGTTCACAGCAGAAATGTGCTTGTCAACTGCTGAGATTGTGCCCTACGTGTGGACAAGGCCTACGTACCAACAGTACCAAGACACACGTATGTTCAGGAAAAAAAATGTCACATTTGTCACCACATCGTGGACTTGGAACACGAATGCTACATGCAAAAATACCAACCCCCACCAGAGAAAGAGGACGGTCACAAGAAGAAAGGCAGTTTCATCTTTTTCGATTTCGAATGCATGCAAGAGTCCGGCATTCACATTCCTAATTTCTGCGTGGCTCATCGAGCATGCGAGAATTGCATTCAGGAACCTATCTTCAGTCATTGCCCTCACTGCAGTAAGATTCCCGGAGGGCGTGAAAAAATCTTTCGAGGACCGAACACGTTAGCCGATTTTGCCCAATGGGTCTTAGACCCCATCGACAAGACGTGGAGCCAAGAGGACATCGAACGTTACGGAGATTGTCATCGTCATGCCACAGTGATGGCTCACAATTTCTCCGGATACGATGGACAGTTTCTTCTGAGGTATTATACGGAACAAGGCACCGAGCGTCCTAAAGTCACTTTGAACGGAGCCAAAATCATTTTCATGCAAGTGGGACAAGTACAGTTTAAAGATTCGATGAGCTATTTGGTCATGCCTTTGAGCCGAATGCCTAAAACGTTTGGAATGACAGAAATGGCTAAAGGGTACTTTCCACACTTTTTCAATACGGAAGTCAATCAACACGCCGTTCTACCCCATTTACCTGAGGCTCACTATTACGACCCTGACAACATGCGTACCGAACAACGAGAAGCTTTCTACGCTTGGTACCAGGCTCACGCCTCCGACCCTTTCGACTTTCAGGAAGAAATGTTAAAGTATTGTCGTTCCGACGTGGACATTTTACGACGTTGCTGTGGAAAATTTCGAGAACTGTTCATGGAACACGGAGGGGTCGATCCTTTGAAAGAAGCTTGCACCATTGCCAAAGCGTGTTCCTTAGTGTACCGCCAACGATTCATGCCTGAAAACACCGTAGCTGTCAACAGTCCTCAAACGACCCACTTTGTCAAACGTCAATACTCTTTCAAAGCCCTACGTTGGTTACATTACTTGTGCGACAAGGAAGACAAGTGGATTCACCATGCGCGCAACGGAGTGGGTGAAAAGACCATCGGAACGTATTCGGTCGATGGTTGGGACTTAGAAAACCCCAAGATTGTGTACGAGTTTAACGGTTGCTTATTTCACGGATGTCCCGTCTGTTATCCTGACCGTGGCACTAAAAATCAGTTTTTACAACGAACCATGGAAGACCTGTACCAGGCCACTTGTCAGCGACGCCTAAAGTTGGAACAGGAAGGATACCAAGTGGTGGAAATGTGGGAACACGAGTACGATCACCGTATGAAAACCGATCCCGAATTTAAACGCCTCGTGGAAACTTACCAGTTCATGGACCCGCTGAACCCGAGGGATAGTTTGTACGGAGGAAGGACCAATGCCACCTGTTTGCTGTACCAAGCCGACAAAGAGAAAGGAGAAGAAATCAAATACTTGGACGTGTGTTCGCTGTATCCCTACGTGTGCAAATATTGTCACTTTCCTGCAGGGTACCTGCAATTGCTGACGGAACACATCGATCTGAAAAACATTCGACAATACGAAGGCTTGATCAAGTGTAAAGTTTTGCCTCCCACGAACCTATACCATCCCGTGCTACCTCACCATTGCCAAGGTAAACTGATGTTTCCTTTGTGCCGTACTTGTGCCGAAACGTGCAACCAAGACCAACCTTGTCAGCACACCCAGGAAGAACGGGCCTTGACGGGGACATGGGTCAGCGTAGAATTGTTCAAAGGTCTGGACATGGGATACCAACTGTTAGAAGTGTACGAAATTTGTCACTTTCCCAAGACACAACAATACCACAAGGGTGACCCCAGTCAGAAAGGCATTTTCGCAGACTACGTGGATGCCTTTTTGAAACTGAAACAAGAAGCCAGCGGATATCCGTCCTGGTGTCACACTTTCGAAGACGAAAAGACATTCAAAGAGAAATACTATGAACAAGAAGGCATCTCTTTAGACCACATCGAGAAAAACGAAGACAGGCGATCGTTTGCCAAAGTGATGTTAAATTGCTTGTGGGGTAAAATGGCACAACGACCGTGTTTACCCAAGACGGAATATTTGACAGAACCTTCCCGCTACTTTCAGATGATTCACGACAAAACCAAATACATGAAACACGTGGACGTCGTTCGCGAGGATTTGATCTAGGTCAATTACAAAGAAGATCTGGACTTTGTACAAGACGACCCCTTTGGAAATGTCATCATTGCGGCTTACGTGACAGCTCATGCTCGCTTAAAATTATACGAAGCTTTAGAACTGTTAGGGGAACGTGTCCTGTACTTTGACACGGACAGTTGCATTTACATCCATCACCCGAGTCAACAGCACCCTGACATCGAAGGAGACCGTTTAGGAGCCTGGACAGACGAGCATCCCGACGACAAGATTCTAAGTTTCGTCAGTGGCGGTCCAAAAAATTACGGCTACGAATACCGGGACCCACAAGGAGAAGTGCGCACGACGTGCAAAGTGAAAGGATTGACTCTGAATTATCGTACCAGTCGTGTGGTCAACTTTGGGGTATTGAAAGAAGCCTTGCAATCCGGAGAGGATGAACACTTTAAAGTGACCACCTATCAACCGAACAAGATTGTACGTTTACCCACTCACCACATCGTCAGTCGACCCTTGGAAAAAGTCTATCAAATCGTGTACCAGAAGCGAGTGAGACTTCCCAATCATTTCACCTTACCGTATGGACACGTCGGTATTGGTCTGTATATAAAAAGGAACCCTAGGCAAGATCGATAGTTCATTGTGACTACCAAGACCAAGTGAACAAGATGAATACTTTCAGAGAAACACAAAACAAGTTTAGAAAGGCACAATTCAAGTGTGGGGCTTCTGAAGTGGAATGCGATTGTGAGCCTTGCGACTTTTCAACCTGTGTTAGTGACAGTACCAGAAGAACCCGTCACCCAGGACAGGACTGTCGTGGACATGCCTGAAAGAGCCTTTCGGGAGGACACTTGTGTGACCTTACCCCCTATAAAACTGGTCAGAACATTACCCAAAACATGTTGTACAGACACTTGTGTTTATTCCACGTTCATGGTTATCATGTGCCTTTTATCCTTGTACTGAAGCCTTTGGCTTTTATGTATTTTTTGTCTTTCGTATTCATGTTTAAACATTTAATAAACGTGTTCTGAAAAAAAGTATATAAACTCTCGTCTTGTTTGTTTTTGTCTCACAAGTGACATTCCTCACACTATGGCTACCTCTGCTGTCTCTGCTCCCTCTTCCTCCACTGTCAAAGTCATCGACGAACACTTAGATCGTGCCAGTTGGGAGGCTTTGTATCTTCGTCATCCCTTTAACATGCTCATTGCCGGACCTAGCGGTTCAGGCAAAACCGAATTCGTCAAACGTTTGATCGAACATAACATCATTTGATCGATCGACCACCTCAGCGGATCGTGTGGTGTTACAAAGAGTGGCAATCGGCGTACAGCCTCTTGCGAGAAAGTCAAGGCGATTCCATCGTGTTTGTGGAAGGCATTCCTAAAGAAGACGACGGCATCGTCTCTGACTCCCGTCAAACCCATTTGGTCATTTTTGACGACATGTTAGGAGAAGACGAAGAAGAAATTAAACTGTGGTTCACGCGCAAAGGGCATCACCGTAATGCCAGTGTCTTTTACATCACCCAAAATTTGTTTCAACAAAGTAAAGCCCATCGCACCATCAGTCTCAATGCGCATTACGTGGTCTTGTTTAAAAGCCCTCGAGATAAATCGCAAGTGCAAGTCTTAGCCAAACAGTTAGGGACACCTTGGCTGACTCACGCGTACGACGATGCCACTCAAACTCCACACGCCTATTTACTCGTCGATTTGAAACCTACCACCCCCGAGGATTTGCGATTTCGTACCCACTTGTTTCACCACTGGTGCCAAGACGGAGGGCCTGTCCTGTACACGTCTCCGTCCTGGACTTAATTTCACTCCACAAACAAAATCTATAAAAACCTCAGACTCTTTTCGTCTGTCTCACACACATTTTGAACATGACGTCCCTTCAGTCGCATCTTCCCGTCAAATTGATTCGTGCCTTGTATGGCATCAGTCGAGAAAAAAATCCACAAACACGAGCTCGTGTCTTAGAAGCTAGTCTCAAAGAAGTCTTACGATAGTTCACGGTGACGGCACGTCAATTACTCCAAGGAATCATTCAGATTCCTCATCAAACCAAACGCTTTTTTGATCGAAACAAAGTCGCTTTGACCGAACTGGCCGATCCCCGCATCGACACTCAAACCAAAAAACAAATCATTTTGAAACCTGAAAGGAGCGGTACTCTAGGAGGGGTCATCATTCGCTCTCTCTTAAGATGGGATCCTAATGCCCCCAAACTTCTCCCCAAGAAAAAAGTCAAACGAAGCTCCAAGAAGAAGAAAAAGACCAGGTCCCCAAGGAGAACTTCTCCAGTGGCGGGACCATCCTCTTACCAGACGCCACCCCGGAAAAAGAAAAGAAGCCCCCAGAAAAAGAAAAGTCCACAGAAGAAAACTAGTCGCAAGAGAGGCACCTCGGCCAGGACGCAACTTTACACTCGCAAACCACGACCTGCCACGGCGGTGACTGCGTCTCCGGCAGCCTCAAGTTCATCCACTTCTCCGTTGATGACACCAAGAACTGAAGAGTACTTGGAGACGTAGATCACACCAAGAACAACTCCGTTGATGACCCCAAGAAGAACTTCCCCAGTGGCAGGACCCTCCAATTTAGTGGCAGTGGCTGCTGCTCACAAAGTACCTTCTCCCAAAATTAAAGTCCAAGAAAGATCGGGCATGTTACAAAGTTTACTGGATTTGTCCAAGCAAGAACTGGCTCGATTTAGTCCGTTACGTACCCCTGCACGACGTGTCATGCCTGTCCTCAAACTGATACGACGTAAAGACAATCAGTGGCGACGCGTTCCAGTATAAAAAAGGTCTGTGACCAAGTAATGGTATCAGTGTTTTTGGTGCTCCTGAAGAGTCAAAGATGTCACCCTCCAGAAAACATCCCTCTTCTAAACAACCCCAAGGAAAGAAAAGGAAAGGACTGCCTCCTCGTTTAGTCAAACATGGGGACATGTTATCTGTCCTGTTCAACGCTTCTCCACCTCTACGACAAAAACTCATTCAATCAGCCTCCAAAGAGGTCATCGATACCGTGTGCGAATGTTGTTTGAACGTCTTGAAAGGCACGATCCCTTTGTCCAAACACCAGAAACAATGCTTAGGCAAACATCGTCACGTTCTTCGCCAAATGGTTCAAAAGAAAATTCCCATTCATCAAAAGAAGAAGATGTTGGTCCAACGTGGAGGCATTTTACCCCTCTTGTTAGGTCCCTTACTGAAAGGAGTCTTGGGAACCATGTTGGGAGGACTGGTGGGAGCAAGATAAAAAGGCCCTCGGAAGTCCCAAGATCTCAGAATCGACCCCTGACAACCCCATGGAAGGACGAAAACTAGCTTTAGTGCCTTACAAACGATGGATGGAATACCATCGTTGGCAAGAACAACGTACCCCGCATTTACCTCCCAATCCCCATTTGAGCGAGATGTCCCAGTTACAACACGAATTGCAGTCCTTGATGGATCGCCAAGATATGTCCGAAACAGAAAAATCGCAAAAGTACGGTCAACTCTTGCAACGACTGCAACTCTTTCACCAGAAAGCTTTAGACGAAACAGCTCTACCCACTCTGAAAGATTTTAAGACCTTGACGAAAAGTCCAGCACCATCACCAGTACCAGTACCAGTACCACCACTACCAGTGACCAAGACAGAAAAAGGAGAAGAAGAAGAAGAAGGGTTTCAAACTCC
Source organism: Sinohyriopsis cumingii (assembly GCA_028554795.2). NCBI lineage: Eukaryota > Metazoa > Mollusca > Bivalvia > Unionida > Unionidae > Sinohyriopsis > Sinohyriopsis cumingii. Next base: position 3,087,379 of record JAPYKE020000126.1, on the reverse strand, counting down.
ACCAGAAAAAGTACGCAAGTTAACAACACCACCTACCTCCAGAATTGGATGGATTAAAAAGATGATGGCCACCCCTTCTTCATCACAAGAGAAAAAGAAAGTGAAGAGAGAAGTGAAGACAGAAGTGAAACAAGAACCGATATCCCCCGCTCAGACATCCTCCTCTTCAACACCTATTGCCGGTCGCACACGCAAAGCATTGCAATCCAAGAAAATACTCCAAGAGAAAAAGAGTAGCATCCTCCAAGAGTGGGTGTCTTATTAACACACAAACACATAAAAAAATGGAAAAAGTCTTAGCCAGCATTTACTACGATCCCTCCCATCCTGCAGGTTACGCAGGAGTTCAAAAATTGTATCGTGCTGCCAAAACTCGACTGAAAAGTCTCCGTTTACCTCAAGTGCAACGATGGTTACAAGAACAAGCTACCTACACTGTACACAAATCCATTCGACGCAAGTTTGCCAGAAGTCGCACCCGAGTGGAAGGCATCCATCATCAATGGCAAGCCGATTTAGCCGATGTCTCTCATTTGGCCAGCTACAATCGCTGCTACAAATATTTGTTTTGTGTCATCGACGTCTTTTCCAAATTTGCCTGGGTCGTACCCTTGACTTCCAAATCGAGCAGCGAGTTAGTGCGAGCCCTGCAACGAGTGTTGAAACAAAGCGGTCGTCACCCTCTTCGATGGCAAACGGACAAAGGCACCGAATTTCTGAACCAAGCTTTCCAAAAAGAATTAAAGAAACGTGACATTCATTTTTTTACCACCGAGAATCCCGAAACCAAAGCCAGCATCGTGGAACGTTTTCAACGCACTTTGAAAGAACGCATGTGGAAATATTTTACGTATCACCACACTCTGAAGTACATCGACATCTTACCGCACCTGGTGCAAGCGTACAACCAATCTTACCATCGAAGCATCGGACGTGCCCCGCAAGAAGTGACTCCCGAGAACGAAGTGTTGGTGTTTGAGCGCCTGTTTGGTACGTCCCCGACGAGGGCTGTCCCCAAGAAAAGTGGAATGTTGGCCGTAGGAGATTGGGTGCGCATTGGCAAAACCAAACGCACTTTCGACAAAGGTTACTTACCTAACTGGACGACCGAATTGTTTCGTGTCACTGGACGAGTGCATGGTCGTCATCCTGCCGTCTATAAATTGGAAGACATGAACGGAGAAAAGCTCAAAGGAACGTTTTATTTGCCCGAGTTACAACGTGTCACCAAAAAAGAAGACGACGTGTACGACATCGAAAGCATTCTCAAACGCAGAACCCGTAAAGTGGGCAAACGACGTGTCAAAGAAGTCAAAGTACGTTGGAAAGGATATCCACCCAGTTTTGATTCTTGGATCGACGCTTCGCAAGTCATCGACTATAAAAAGAAGTGACCATCATGCCCTTTCACACAGACGCAGCTACGTCGACCACTCCTTCACCCAGTTCTTCTCTGCAAGATTTACAAACAACCCTTGTGGGTGTGGTTTGGAGAACGTGTACCTAAAACGCAAATCGTCTTTTTCTGCCAAATCTTCGTGGTGTATTGTGTCATCGGGGCAGCCATTGCCAATTTGAGTTTGCAACAAGGAGACAAGCAGTTGCATCGGTTACCTGCTCCCAATCCCTCCCTGAAATTCTCTTCCAACGGGAACCACTGGAACCTTGTGTCCAGTGCCAGTGCCAGTCACCACTCCAACAACAACCAGAACCCCATTTTGGGCGGAGACACGCCTCTGACGTCCAGTAACCCCTCGGACAGCCACAGAACTCTGGAATTATGAGTCACCAAAACCAATTTTACTTAACCTTACCCAGTGACAGTTCCATGAAGGTGTTTCCCAAGAAAACGTTGTGCTGTTACACGGCCAAATTACCTCAGGCCATCCCATTAGATCACGAAGCCCATTGGGAAGTGGCTTTAGTGGAAATCATTCACCCGACCCAAGTCCTCAATGTCCTTCCCAATCAAAACTTTTTTGATCTAGAAGTTCATGACGAACAATTGCAACAGTACTTGGATACCCATGGCAAATATGACAAGAAAACCCCTGGCAAAAAAAATCAAAAGTACACCACCTATCACTTGTTCATTCCCCTAGGCTATTACTTTAGTGGTCAACATTTGGTCAGCACCATTACCTCCAGGTTTAATGTCGTGTTTCTTAAAGCTTTGGAAAGTGTCAAAAAAAGTGTCACCATGGAATACCACAAAGCAGCTCGTCGCTTCTTGATGAAATTTGACGGGAGTAAAATCCTGTCCATTTTATTTTGTCCTGAATTGTTTGACATGTTGGGCGGAGACATGGACATGAGAATGGCCATGCTCAAGAAAAACGAATTACCAATTGTTTACGACAACGAGTCTTTTAGCAAGTTATTTCGTACCCCGGTAGAACTGAACCAAGGACTGAATTTGATGTTCGTGTACTCCGATGTGGTGGAGTACAACGTGGTGGGACACACCTCTGTGCCGTTACTGCGTGTCATTCCTTTCAAAGTGGATTCTGCCACGGTCACTGACGAGGAAGGTGGAAACACTTATCACGTTCACCGCGAATTTGTCCATCCTCACTATTTGCCTGTCAGCAAGTCGTATTTGGACACGGTCAACATTGCTATAAAAGGAGATCTGGGACAAAATATTCCATTCACCAAAGGAAAAGTCACGGTGAAACTCCATTTTCGAAAACGGTTCTCTCACGACTCGTAAGTCAAGTATCCAGTGTACCGAGGGGTTGCTCGACAGCGAGGACACGGTTTAGGAGATATGTTAAAATCGGCTTTTCGTTCGGTGGCCCCGGTGTTGAAACCGATGGTGACACGCGGATTGCACGCCTTGAAAGATGCGGCACTGACGCAAGGCAAAGAATTTCTCCAAAATGTCATCATCGACAAACAAAACCCTAAAGAAGCCTTCATGAGGGCAGGCAGAAATGTCTTGCTGAAAACGGGCAAAGACCTTTTGGACCGACGCGAAACACCTATAAATGCCCTGCACGCTACCGAGTCAAGCATTCAGCAAGGACAAGGCAGAAAGAGACGACGAAGAAAATACCCTTTCACCAGACTTCACACGTCTAAAGCGAGAAAGACAAAGAAAAGAAGAACCGTTCGAGACTTAGACGTTTTCGATTATTGAGACACAGAACAAAATGATGCACCGAGAGTCTTGTGCTTGTTCCAAGTCGGAACTGGATCTCTTTGCCATGCCCCCTACCATGATGACGATGCAAGAATCTCAATGGGTGGAATTTCATCCCGTCTCCTCTTTGACGGATTCCGCTCCCATCGAGTTTGAAATCAAAGGACAACCCGAAGATTACATCAATCTGAATAGCAGTTACCTGTATTTGAAAGTGAAAGTGATCAAAACGGACAACACCAATTCAGGAGGCGATGCTAGAGTAGCTCCTGTCAACAATTTCATGCATTCCTTGTTCAGCAAACTGGTCAGCAGCAGCATGGATACTTACCCATATCGTGCCTACTTGGAAAATCTCTTGACGTACGGAATAGAAGCCAAGAATACTCATCTGGATGCTTCCGTGGTATGGAAACCTGACACGGCAGGTGTAGGCACGTTTAGCGACACAGTCCTGACAGAAGATGACAATCGTCACAATGTGGAGTTTAACGACCGTCGTAAGAAAATTCTGCAAGGGCGAAGTTTAGAACTGATGGATCGTTTGCATTTGGACATGTCGTTACAAGTATTTGCTGAACGGGGTGGATATCCGTCTCAGACTGAATCGTAGCAGTGCCGCTTTCCATTTGATGGCCCATGCCAACGAATACAAATCTATCATTCAAGAAGCCCGACTTTACGTGCATCGTGTGGAAGTGTTACCTAAAGTGGGAAACGACGTCAGTCAGACGTTGAGCAGAACGACCGCCAAGTATCCGATACGACGCGTAGAAGTGAAAACGTTCACCATTCCCGCTGGACAGCGATCTATGACAGTTACCCAAGCGTTTGATTGTTGGTATCGTCAGGAATTCAGCCTTCAACGGAACCCACGATCAAAATCCTTTTGAGTTTCAACATTACAGTGTGTCCAAGATCGAAGTCAGTCGCGACGGCAAGACCTTGTGTAACCGACCCTTTCAGCCCAACTTTGGTGTCGCAAAGAATTATATGAGATCGTACTTGTCCCTGTACGAAGCCACGGGACAGTTAGGAACCAACACCAGTCACGGTATTTCGTACGACGATTATGCAGGAGGCTATGCTTTGTGGGGTTTTGATTTCACTCCAGACCAAGGCAGCGACGAGGGACATTTCCACCCTATAAAATCCGGCCAGATTCGTGTGGAACTTCAGTTTGCAAATCCACCTCCAGATTACACAGTGAACGTCCTCCTGTATGCAGAATTCGACAATACCATAGAAATCAACAGTTTGAGAGAAGTCATTCTAGACTATTAGAAGCCATGGAAGACTGTTATCCCTCTTTGCCTAGTGGAGAAACTTTAGACATGAAGTGTGAGGAGACTGTGGAAAAGGTTATCATGATGAAGTCGAGATGGCCAGAACAAGAAGCCCATTTAGTCTCTTGTTTTGCCAAACACATGGCCGAGAAAATGACGGAATTGATCAAGAAAAATTGCTATGGATGTCAAAACGATCATCCCAGTCAAATTCAACACGATAAATGCCTGATGCTGAGTCAAGAAGAAAAATTGGACGAGTATCTGGACGAAGCTTGGAGTCTCATCTCGGACGAAGTCGTGTGGCATCAGTGGTATAAAGACTTGCGTGAACATTCTTGTCCACCATTAACCATTCAAGAGATCCATCGTATCGAAGCTCTCCTGAATCAGAGTGAGGAGACGAAACGAAGAAACGGTTATTTGTCAGACATTTTCAAGCAAAAGGTCAGGATCGAATTGATGACTTATTATTACCTGTGAAGAAGAAAAAAACATGGATACCTGGGAACTTTATTACCTTTTGAACTACAGTTCGTACACGGCTTCTTGGAATCCTGTCGTCTGTGCTAAAGATGAACTCCATCATCGCAAACCTCAAGACCATCAAGCTTATGTCATCAACACGGATGACAGTCATCTCCCAGGAACCCACTGGGTAGCCGTTTACTTTCCTAAAGAAGGATGTGTGGAATATTTTGATTCGTACGGATTGCCCCCTTTGGAAGACGATATCATCGACTTTATGAGAAGAAATGCTCAGATCAATAATGTGAAATTACAAGGCACAGATTCCTTGGTGTGTGGACAATATTGTGTGTATTTTCTGCATCATCGCAGCCTGGGCTATTCCTTAGAACATTTAGTAACTCATTTTGATCCTCGTTCTTCTTCAAGAAACGATGTGAAAGTAGATCGATGGTTTTGTGACCATTATGCTTATCTTTTGTCTCAAGCTAGGAAACGTAGTGTCCATCAATGGCCTAATGACTTCCAACAGTGGAAATCACAATTTCATTCACAACGTTGTCAGCCCTGTTTAAAGTAGAGTGTGAATTGAAAAAAAATGTTTGTCATTTGAAAAAATGTTTGATGTTATATGGTTGGATTATTGTTAAAAAATGTTAGAGTTGTTGGTTAGTGTTAAGTGATTTTGAATAAAAAAGGTTGTGTTTTAAAAAAAAATGCCTTTGTGGTTTGTTTGGCTATAAGAATGTTGATTTATGGTCTTTGACTTCTTACTATCCCTCTCACGACACTCATTGAACGTTGCGGCTCGAAAAACCGTGGAGGGATGTTTTCCTTCACGTCCGCGCTTTGACTTTAAGAACCGGGGCAGTTTCCAGTCTAACCATCCATTGTCGACTCATCCTCCTACGAAGATGTGCTCCAAACTAGTTAAGCTAAACGAAGCCTACGTGAATTTGCATAGGGTCAGACACAGTCTGATACCGAAGCCAGAAGAGATAGAGAATGTGAGAATGCTAAAAGTCACTGAAGACCTGATAGAAGAGCTCTTCAGAGAAGAAGTGAACAGGGAGAAAGAAGAATGGACAGAGAAGTACAGACTTCAGAGACAGCAGCAACAGCAACAACAACAGCAGCAGCAGCAGCAGCAGCAGCAGGAACCTGAACCTGAGAGAGACTTTGTCGATTGTCGTATCGACACCAAAGAGTTCTTCTTCTCTTTCCGAAGAAGCAGACCTATCGTCAGAAAGTCTATCCTCAGAGGACGTCGCATTCTTAGAAACTAAAAGATTGCCATAGCAAACAAAAAAAACCCAAAACAAACAGCCCTTTTCAGGGCTACCCCAATACTCTAGAAAAGAAATAACAATCGATTTGCCAATGTGTGTAGGTAGAGTAGTGTGAATATAAACACTAACTCTTTTTTTTATAGTGAGAGGGTATGTGTTTGTGTATAGGATTGTGTGTTTGTAAGTGCTCACGTACGTTGGTGTGGATAGTAGATTAAGATCATGTTTTTGGCTGTTTGAGGTGTGGGGAGAGTAGATTTGTGGGTTTGATTGGATTGCTTTGCGTATGTGGATAGTATATTGAAGTGATTAATGAAATTTTTTTAGAATAGTAATGAGTAGTATAAAAAGTGAGTGAGTGTTTCTTTTAGGTCCGCGCGTTGTTTTGGTCATGATCTAGGTAAGATCAATTTTATGTTTTTAGGGGGGATGTTTTCCTTCACGTCCGTGCTTTCAGTATAAATTGAAACTCGCTGGGCAGTCTAGCTACCCTTGTTGATTGATGAAGAGAATGAATACCAGAATTGTGAAACTGCTAGAACTCCAGATGCACCTGGAATATGCCAGGCGCCTGTTGAATGAACTGGCCGCGGAGACCATTGTCGAAGAGGGAAGGATGAGAGAGGAGGAGGAAAGAAGAAAAAAAGAAGAGGAGGAAAAGGAGAGAAGAAATTTCAGAATCCCAGAGACAGAAAATTGGGATTCTGAAGCCACATATCCCGCCTCTGCTCTCCCCCAAAAAAGAGTGAAAAGAGACTGGGGAAGAAGATGTGTGTGGGGCGCCAGGCCAGGAACGTGCCAGCATTGGATAGGTGCATCTGGAGTTAAAAACCAACAGCCCTTTTCAGGGCTACCCAATACTCCAGAAAAGAAATAACAATCGATTTGCCAATGTGTGTAGGTAGAGTAGTGTGAATATAAACACTGACTCTTTTTTCATAGTGTGAGTGTATGTGTTTGTGTTTGTGTTTGTGTGTTTGTGTTTGTAAGCGCTCACGTAAGTTTGTGTGAATAGTAGATTATGGGTTTGTTTATTGTTTCTTAGCGTATGTGGAAAGTATAGTTTGGGTTTTGTAACCGTTCACGTACGATTGTGTGGATAGTAGATTATGGATTTGTTTATTGTTTCTTAGCGTATGTGGAGAGTATAGTTTGGGTTTTGTAACCGCTCACGTACGATTGTGTGGATAGTAGATTATGGGTTTGTTAAATGTTGCTTCACTTATGTGAATAGTATATTATATGAAATGAGAAAGGGGGGGGATGTTTTCCATCACGTCCGCGCTTTTCGTATAAGAACCCACAGTATTCGTCGTTCAAACCAGTCTAAGGAATAAACAAAGAAGATGGAGGTGACAAAATTATTTAACGATTTGAGACATAGCTATTTTTGGATCATGGATGGAACTTATGTAGTAGAAAGATTGAATAAGGAAGGAAGATTTGAAGGTAGCCTGAACAATGTGAAGAATCTTGGAGTAGCAAAAGATCAAATAGGGGGAATGATTGAGGAAGAAGTAGAAAGAATCAGAGGATTCATTGACCCACCTTACGTGAGAGTAGGTACTTTAAAGGAAGCCTTGGATCATATCACAGAAGTCAGGAGCTTCCTCGAAAATAGCTTTCATTGGACTGACTGGTGGTACGTAAAGCGGGGTTGTAACCAGTTGATAAAAGCAGAAGAACTAATTAGAGAGGTAATGAAAGTAGAAGTGATGAAGATAAAAGAAAAATGGAGCAAAGAGAGAAAGGAAGAAGAGAATAAGAAGAAGAAATTAGAGTTTGAAAGATTGAATAACAACTGGATGAAGATACCGGCCAAGTTCCGAGCCATGGGTCACCCGGTCTGGATACCGGAAACAGAAAAGAAGAAGAAAGGAATAATGGCAAAAGTTAGAAGATGGCTACAGAAGTGGAGGAAATAAAAGAAGAAGATGATGATGAAACCAAAGGCCCTTTTCAGGGCCACCCACATTTCTCGAAAAGAGATTGACTTTCCATTGCCGACCCCTTTTTCAAAAAATTTAAAAAAAAAAAAAAAAACCCATGTTCAATTCCCCTTGTCCCTATACAGGCCCAAACTCTATTCCCCATGTTCAATTCCCCTTGTTCCTATACAGGCCCAAACTCTATTCCCCATGTTCAATTCCCATTGTCCCTAGAGTGACCCAGCAATATATCCCGTGTTAAATTTCCATTGTTCGAATGCCTTTGTCCCTAGAATGTCCCTAGACATTTTTTTCCCTTCTCCAATGTTAAATTCCCTTGTCGCCAAAGTGACCCAGGGTTTTTTGCCCATGTTAAATTTCCATTGTCGCCAAAGTGACCCAGGGTGGTTAATGTTAAATTTCCATTGTCGCCAAAGTGACCCAGGGTGGTTTTTAATGCTAATTCCCATTGTCGCTAAAGTGACCCCATTCACCACTCGCACTGCATGTCATGCATCATATATCCTTGAGATATGAATGGGTTTATTTAACAGCGGTTGTAACAAAAATAGACTACACTACGTGCCTGTTTGAACTAGCTGTTTTGCTAAAAACAAAAACCTCATAAAATACATGAAACATAACAAGTTTTTGAGTTTAATCAGTTATTGATGACAAGTGAATGTGAAGGATGCGACACATAGTTAAGTTAGGAGATTACCATTTTGGACATGCTCAGGGTGTGACTTGGCTTGTCCTGAAAAAGAAATACTGCAGAACAGAACCATAATATATTAGCTGTGTTTTTGAATGAAAATATTAAAGTTTGTGTAGCTTTGATTAACCCTACAAGAACATCTAACTCTTATAATGTAGAATTAAAAAGCAAGGTTAAGATCACCCTGATATCTGGAATTACCAAATCTAAGACCCCAGATGGCGCGAAGTTCCTGAGATTATGACACACGAGAACGGAGTATACAATGACCGATTATGTAGCTCTTTAAGTACATATTCATTTCTGCCATTAACGCACGTCATTATATATCTTTCATATAGTGTCACATTACAATATTTCTTCTTAATATGTAGCGATTCGTCGTATCAAGCAAATAGCTTTATCATACATACGGAGATTAATTGACCCCACACTAAATGAGCGCTGTCTAGGTGCATACACTCACATCAGCTATAAATCAACAGTTGTCTCAGTAGAATAATGCTAAATTCATATTTAAATGGAGTCAACAAAACGGTTGGAGCAAGAGTGTTAGCACCAACTTAAAACTTCAGTAGTTTTGCTGGGGAATTTATTCATGCATTTCATTTGCATGAACCGGAAGTTTAGATTCAACGGGGCCACAACCACAGAGGATAATAGTGTACAATTATGCCTGACTCGATGATTTATCTCCCTTAATACATTTATACAACAACAAAAGTGGTTCCCCAGCAAACTAACTTTTCCTTATAAATGCTGTGTGAAATCCAGTTATCATTAATCTGATAATTGTCAGTCCACCTTAAAATGATATAAAGGTATTGTTTTAAAGAGTAAGAGGTCATTAAACTAAAATGTTTCAGAAAGCTTTCCGCCGAGCAACACCCACCGCAACCAACGTTATCGTCATTAACTAAGCATCAGCAGCAGCAGCATCAGCAGTTACTTCGTCAACTTTAACATTTATTATTTTGGGCTTTTGTTAAATCACTAAGATGCAAGAAAAACATTGATATTTGAGGTACTAGTTTTACTGAAAATGTTCAAGTTGTGCAAAAGATAAATACCGATGATTCCTATATACCCACAGTCTAAAAGGTTTCGGTTACTGTGCTTCTACATCAATGAATGGTAACAGATGCAATACAATAAACAAAACGTAAATAAACCCTTGAAAACTGCATGCTTTCATGCTATTATCCATTACAATTATACTATTATACTAATAAAAGTTTCACGAACTTTTACAATTTTAAAATGGTACAAAGATAGATAGATAGATAGATAGATAGATAGATAGATAGATAGATAGATAGATAGATAGATAATGAATGGACTGGTAAGGTATTTTCGCCACGGTCCTGGCACCCGAAAAGGAACTGCTCTTAAAGGCCATGTAACCTTGGGTAGCGCAAAACTTGGCCCGATCTGAGTGGCCGGGCACAAATCCATCCCTAGTATTGTTCTATTTAAATGGTATTTTCCTCATGTACCTTGACACTAAAATCAAAAGACTTTATTTAAATTGTTATTACAGTTTTCTGGAGACATCTATGTTTCATTCATGCCCATATACAGACTGGAATTTCAGCAGTAAATATGTCATTCAAGTTGATGTAATATTTACTACAGATCTTACATTTGACCAATCTAACAGTATGTAAAATTTGTCAAACAGTTGACTGAGTAGATGGATCTTGAACATCTTAAATATTATTATAGTCATCTCCCATTTGTGCTTTGCTGCTTTTGGAGATTTGTAGATTTTTCTCTGATACCCTGATGATCTAGTATGAACTTCTCGCCATATTTTCTGTTTTTCCAAAATCTATTGACGCCAACAGGATTTTGTGCAACATCTTTATTATTTGCATCAAATTTTCTAGTTTGTGCTAAATGGGTAATATGATTGATGTTCAAGTTTAAGTCACTGTAATTGATTTAGTTATTTGTCTTTATTTTTCTTCATGACTTCAATAGGACGTCATGTGTTTTAAACGTTTGCAGCAAATTCTGTAAAATATTGAGGATTAATAAGTTGTAGCTCACATGCTGCCAGAACTCCTATACTAGAAGCTGATAAACACATTCCACAGGAAGCATTTGCCATACTAACCTATACAAAGTTTAAAATCCTATCTGCTATTTCATAAATTTTAGGTCGCACATCTCTAGTGTCATGTCTTTTGAAATAATTTGTTATCACTTTCGTTAATATTCGTAAGTGTATTACTTTGTCTGATAGTGTCCTTTTATAATCGAGTGTCAGTCATTTCGAATGACATCATAAGACCATCGATCGATGACAAAATCAGATTAGAGTAACTAATATGTATCACTTATTATCTACCCTTATTAGTTTGGGAATTTGCTTTAACATAAAAATCCACTTCAGAAGCATACTGTAACTTGTGTAAAATTGAGTGCAATTCTGCGGAAAATACTTTTTATTATGTTGTGCGTTGCACTTGCCATTTATTAATATAAAGTTGACTGATTTTACTCTAGAATCCACCATTATTAATCTATTAATCCATAACATAGCTGGAAATGGGCTTCATTTATTTGACTTTTTGCATAATATTTTATTAGCCTGTCATTGATTATTTGATTAGTTTATTTTTATTTGTATTCCCTAATATATAATATATAATCTTAAAGCAACGATTTGGCCAGCTATCAGGTAATAAATGTTGCAGTCTCAAAGTAAGTATAGAGAAGCAGTATTTGTGGTGCGCAGTCCTGATGTATCGTCTTGCCCAAATTTTCCAAATTGTTTACTAATTTCTGTTCTACGGGGATATATCATCTTTAGTGAAATTACCCTTTCGGGTGATTCGGGGACCTTAATTTTACTTCCGTTATGCGTTCAAGAACATTTTTCTTCCTTCCATTTATTTCATCAGTAAATTAAAGGTCTTTCTAAAAATCTATTGGAGTTAATTGTAAAATACTTGTGATGATAATCAAATTTACCTACAAGTTATGATTCATGTTATTTGTAAACTAACTACGCTGTTAATTCAAGTTACATTAAGCAATTTTTCAAGCTACATTTGAGTTATTTTCAGGTTTTCTGCAAGCCATTCTCGAGTTATGTAAAATACTTACTGACTTTTGAATATAAATAAGTCCTGATTTTGTTAAACTTGTTCGATTTGCTTGTCTTCTTTTCAAGATATGAAGGTGCTTAAAAGTTATCAAGCTAAGACTTAATTCCAAAATTGGTAACCCAAACCTAAAATATAAAACCCCACTAAACTATCTGAGGGACTTTGATAATTTAGTTGGTCTAGCGTATTCAAAATTTTCAAATCTTTTTTATATATTTATTTTGAATCCACTGTTTTCAGTTCATTGTAGGTTAAGTGTTGATCGATTATTTCTTTGTATATTCCATTTGATGTATTAATATTTAATTCGCATTTGTTGGCTCCTGTTACAGTTATTTATTTACTGTCTTTATATGCAAAGCTGCTGTCACGACGTAAAATCAGTCATGACATTCCACCCCTTCATGTCTTGTTTAGGTGCAACGAAATTTTTTTCAAGTTTATTTTGTTCATTTAAATAGTGTGAAATGATGGCAAGTTGATTTGGTTACATGACTGATGAACCTTATAAATAACATGACGACATTTCCAATGATTCTCTTCATAGTCCTAGGGCTGATACTACAAGCTATTTAAAAAATATAGCAAAACACATCTTTAATTTAAATAAATATGAGTAAATGTTACGCAAACTTAGTTTCAAATTTGTAAATAATATATTCCATTACGAGGAACTTGGTTAACTTGATGTTCAATTTTGGAAACTCCCCGAAATGTTATGATTTAACTATATAGCTAGAAAAAATAAAAATGGAAGTGCGTTTTGGAGTAAATAATAGAAAATAATTGAAATAGGTCGGACTAACTTTTAATGATGGAGAGCAAAGTCAGAGAAAATAATAATAAGGTCGAGTCAAAACGTAAAAAGTACTATTAGGCGTAAAGATAAAATAGCTATTCAAAGTAGAAGGTGCAACGATTCCTATTGTTTCTACAGCAATTGATATTGCAACAACAACTCTAACTATTGCAAACTTTGTTAAAGAAATAACCATAGGCAGCAGGGGTATTGACGGCCGAAATGAGATTGGTGGCGCTGCAAGCCTATGTTGGACTCTTGGCGCTGGAGTTGGAAGTGCGGGCAGTAGCGAAATCGCATTTATTTATAATTTTGAAAATAAAGGATTGAAAAATATTGATGAATATTTTTTAACTTGGTTAAACAAAATATTTCCAAATATTACGGATAATGACATTTTGTCACTTATTGCAGTAATCTTCTTGTTCTGTGTTTATACTAAAATAATTATTTGTGCTAACAAACAGGGTTAGAAATTAACATATATAGACTGTAAATTACTCCAGCTTCGGCAAGCATGGGCATAACGATAAATTTGTGACTCCTTATTTCATACTCTTTATACCGGCCATTAGTTGTGGGTTTTATCTACATAATTTTATTTTCGTTATCATCTGTCTTGTCTGTCTGTCGATGGGGTTTGTCAAATTCTACTGCCTCGATAGTGACATCGGGATTTACTCAAACTTTATATCTGCCTACTTTAGTAAATTATTATATAATCGTCAATACAGTCCATTATCATTACCATGACACTGGGTATACAATCCATTATCATCACCATATCACTGGGTATACAATCCATTATCATTACCATGTCACTGGGTATACAATCCATTATCATTACCATGTCACTAGGTATACAAATCCATTATCATTACCATATCACTGGGTATACAAATCCATTGTCATTACCATATCACTGGGTATACAAATCCATTATCATTACCATGTCACTGGGTATACAAATCCATTATCATTACCATGTCACTGGGTATACAATCGGTATACAATCCATTATCATTACCATATCACTGGGTATACAAATCCATTATCATTACCATATCACTGGGTATTCAATCCATTATCATTACCATGTCACTGGGTATACAAATCCATTATCATTACCATGTCACTGGGTATACAAATCCATTATCATTACCATATCACTGGGCATACAATCCACTGTCATTACCATATCACTGGGTATACAAATCCATTATCATTACCATATCACTGGGTATACAGTCCATTATCATTACCATATCACTGGGTATACAATCCATTATCATTACCATATCACTGGGTATACAATCCATTATCATTACCATATCACTGGGTATACAATCCATTATCATTACCATATCACTGGGTATACAAATCCATTATCATTACCATATCACTGGGTATACAAATCCATTATCATTACCATATCACTGGGTATACAATCCATTATCATTACCATGTCACTGGGTATACAATCCATTATCATTACCTTATCACTGGGTATACAAATCCATTATCATTACCATATCACTGGGTATACAAATCCATTATCATTACCATATCACTGGGTATACAATCCATTATCATTACCATGTCACTGGGTATACAAATCCATTATCATTACCATGTCACTGGGTATACAAATCCATTATCATTACCATATCACTGGGTATACAATCCATTATCATTACCATGTCACTGGGCATACAATCCATTGTCATTACCATATCACTGGGTATACAAATCCATTATCATTACCATATCACTGGGTATACAGTCCATATCATTACCATATCACTGGGTATACAATCCATTATCATTACCATATCACTGGGTATACAATCCATTATCATTACCATATCACTGGGTATACAATCCATTATCATTACCATATCACTGGGTATACAAATCCATTATCATTACCATATCACTGGGTATACAATCCATTATCATTACCATGTCACTGGGTATACAATCCATTATCATTACCTTATCACTGGGTATACAAATCCATTATCATTACCATATCACTGGGTATACAATCCATTATCATTACCATATCACTGGGTATACAATCCCTTATCATTACCATATCACTGGGTATACAATCCATTATCATTACCATATCACTGGGTATACAATCCATTATCATTACCATGTCACTGGGTATACAAATCTTTTATCATTACCATATCACTGGGTATACAATCCATTATCATTACCATATCACTGGGTATACAAATCCATTATCATTACCATATCACTGGGTATACAATCCATTATCATTACCATATCACTGGGTATACAAATCCATTATCATTACCATATCACTGGGTATACAAATCCATTATCATTACCATATCACTGGGTATACAAATCCATTATCATTACCATGTCACTGGGTATACAATCGGTATACAATCCATTATCATTACCATATCACTGGGTATACAAATCCATTATCATTACCATATCACTGGGTATACAAATCCATTATCATTACCATATCACTGGGTATACAATCCATTATCATTACCATATCACTGGGTATACAATCCATTATCATTACCATATCACTGGGTATACAATCCATTATCATTACCATATCACTGGGTATACAAATCCATTATCATTACCATATCACTGGGTATACAATCCATTATCATTACCATATCACTGGGTATACAATCCATTATCATTACCATATCACTGGGTATACAATCCATTATCATTACCATATCACTGGGTATACAAATCCATTATCATTACCATATCACTGGGTATACAAATCCATTATCATTACCATATCACTGGGTATACAATCCATTATCATTACCATATCACTGGGTATACAATCCATTATCATTACCATATCACTGGGTATACAATCCATTATCATTACCATATCACTGGGTATACAAATCCATTATCATTACCATATCACTGGGTATACAAATCCATTATCATTACCATATCACTGGGTATACAAATCCATTATCATTACCATATCACTGGGTATACAATCCATTATCATTACCATATCACTGGGTATACAATCCATTATCATTACCATATCACTGGGTATACAAATCCATTATCATTACCATATCACTGGGTATACAATCCATTATCATTACCATATCACTGGGTATACAATCCATTATCATTACCATATCACTGGGTATACAAATCCATTATCATTACCATATCACTGGGTATACAATCCATTATCATTACCATATCACTGGGTATACAAATCCATTATCATTACCATATCACTGGGTATACAAATCCATTATCATTACCATATCACTGGGTATACAATCCATTGTCATTACCATATCACTGGGTATACAATCCATTATCATTACCATATCACTGGGTATACAATCCATTATCATTACCATATCACTGGGTATACAAATCCATTATCATTACCATATCACTGGGTATACAATCCATTATCATTACCATATCACTGGGTATACAATCCATTATCATTACCATATCACTGGGTATACAAATCCATTATCATTACCATATCACTGGGTATACAATCCATTATCATTACCATATCACTGGGTATACAAATCCATTATCATTACCATATCACTGGGTATACAAATCCATTATCATTACCATATCACTGGGCATACAATCCATTATCATTACCATATCACTGGGTATACAATCCATTATCATTACCATATCACTGGGTATACAAATCCATTATCATTACCATATCACTGGGTATACAATCCATTATCATTACCATATCACTGGGTATACAAATCCATTATCATTACCATATCACTGGGTATACAAATCCATTATCATTACCATATCACTGGGTATACAATCCATTGTCATTACCATATCACTGGGTATACAATCCATTATCATTACCATATCACTGGGTATACAATCCATTATCATTACCATATCACTGGGTATACAAATCCATTATCATTACCATATCACTGGGTATACAATCCATTATCATTACCATATCACTGGGTATACAATCCATTATCATTACCATATCACTGGGTATACAATCCATTATCATTACCATATCACTGGGTATACAAATCCATTATCATTACCATATCACTGGTTATACAATCCATTATCATTACCATATCACTGGGTATACAAATCCATTATCATTACCATATCACTGGGTATACAAATCCATTATCATTACCATATCACTGGGTATACAATCCATTGTCATTACCATATCACTGGGTATACAATCCATTATCATTACCATATCACTGGGTATACAATCCATTGTCATTACCATATCACTGGGTATACAAATCCATTATCATTACCATATCACTGGGTATACAAATCCATTATCATTACCATATCACTGGGTATACAATCCATTGTCATTACCATATCACTGGGTATACAATCCATTATCATTACCATATCACTGGGTATACAATCCATTATCATTACCATATCACTGGGTATACAAATCCATTATCATTACCATGTCACTGGGTATACAATCCATTATCATTACCATATCACTTGGTATACAATCCATTATCATTACCATATCACTGGGTATACAATCCCTTATCATTACCATATCACTGGGTATACAAATCCATTATCATTACCATATCACTGGGTATACAATCCATTATCATTACCATATCACTGGGTATACAATCCATTATCATTACCATATCACTGGGTATACAATCCATTATCATTACCATATCACTGGGTATACAAATCCATTATCATTACCATATCACTGGGTATACAATCCATTATCATTACCATATCACTGGGTATACAAATCCATTATCATTACCATATCACTGGGTATACAAATCCATTATCATTACCATATCACTGGGTATACAATCCATTGTCATTACCATATCACTGGGTATACAATCCATTATCATTACCATATCACTGGGTATACAATCCATTATCATTACCATATCACTGGGTATACAAATCCATTATCATTACCATATCACTGGGTATACAATCCATTATCATTACCATATCACTGGGTATACAAATCCATTATCATTACCATATCACTGGGTATACAAATCCATTATCATTACCATATCACTGGGTATACAAATCCATTATCATTACCATATCACTGGGTATACAATCCATTATCATTACCTTATCACTGGGTATACAATCCATTATCATTACCATATCACTGGGTATACAATCCCTTATCATTACCATATCACTGGGTATACAAATCCATTATCATTACCATATCACTGGGTATACAATCCATTATCATTACCATATCACTGGGTATACAATCCATTATCATTACCATGTCACTGGGTATACAAATCTTTTATCATTACCATATCACTGGGTATACAATCCATTATCATTACCATATCACTGGGTATACAATCCATTATCATTACCATATCACTGGGTATACAAATCCATTATCATTACCATATCACTGGGTATACAATCCATTATCATTACCTTATCACTGGGTATACAATCCATTATCATTACCATATCACTGGGTATACAATCCATTATCATTACCATATCACTGGGTATACAATCCATTATCATTACCTTATCACTGGGTATACAATCCATTATCATTACCATATCACTGGGTATACAAATATTCTATCAGAATCAAGTACATAATTTTCTCAAAAGCTTAGAATCTGAAATATATTATTGAAAGTTTAATGTAATCTTTAAATCTGTTTCAAAACTCTGTTCACCTAAACTTAAATATTAAAATGTTGATATATGGTCCTTTGAACAATATTTTCAGATTCCATATGATTTAATATTCTAATTTTATACGTGCTGTTCTTTTCTATATGAATCAGCTAATATCTCGTAGAAATAAATAACTATTTTTATTCTAAATTGTATTGCTCAGTTCTGTGTCGTAATCACCACCCTCATTTCGACCATTTGTCTGCTTCATACATTTCATGTCTTACTATATTCAGACATGCCCCTGTCTATTCTGCGAAAGGGTTGAGGTCAACAGACAACAATTAACTTTTCTTTTTCATTTTTAGTATCTTCAATCATTACTAGGATAAATATTATAGATACAACAAATTAAGTCAAATTGTAAATCTATTGTGCTGATTGTTGTTATAAATCTTTGATCGTAATGCGATGATGTTGAGCATTCAGACAGAAGTCTTCTTATCTGAGTACATAATGATTTTTAAAGATATTAACAAGCCATCTCAAAGATACAAACACTTACAACTTATAATGCATCATGCTGTTGTACGCCATAATGTCCCGTTCATCTTATTTTCACAAAATTTTATATCACAGTCAACGTGGCTTAGATCTGATATGCGTGTTCTCCGTACACAGTTTTTAAGCGCAATGATAGAAATATGTTTAATGACTTCTAAATAAACTGACGCATGTTTTCCATGCATATATTTACCTGTTATTCCAATATCGGCTCATACATTTAAATTAGTTGAAGGATAAGAGCAGGCTGCGCTACGTGTTGCTGTTGAGGGGTCTACTTGGTACTCAATGACTTTTTATATAAAATCCGGGAATTGGTTTCAACTTTTTTTACTAATACTTTTGTGCTGGCCTTATTATAAAAGGGTAAATGACCTGGAGTTAGAATGAGGCATGAAATTATACAGACAATTGCCCTCATTCTTAGGTCATAAGATAGGGGTCGGGGGTACAATTTTGGTTATCAGTGATCTCGAAGCACATAGCACTGAACTTTCAAATTGCAGTGATTTGATGCATGTATCTGTACTACTCAGGAAAAACATAGCAGTGGGCATTTATAATTTGATCTTTAAATCAGTGAAAGCACTATTTTTGCTATTTGATTTTGACATCAATTGTACATCCGAATATGAAAATGCGTTGCTTTCATATCAAGAACATGAGAACATTGTAGAAATTGCATCATTTTTTTTATAAAGAGCGATTTATTATTGTCATTAATATTGTTTTTCAATTAATGTTGGAAAATAAAGTGCTGTCACTCTGTGGTCTTAACAATAATCAACAGAAAAGAGCAAAAACCAACAATTTTGGAAAATTCCGCAACTAATTTGTTTCCTAAAAAACAAAAGTGAAAATTTAAAAAGGACTTGTGAATTAAATCACAAAATGTTCTGACACTTGTATCTCAAGTACAAATGTATTACGTTCCAAATGAATTCAAATGGTGTTCCAAATAAGTTCCAATATTGAATGTGTTGATGTGTCAGTAGTCTTGAATGTGGTAATGTGTCAGTGGCCTTGAGTGCGATGTATTTAATATTATTTTGATGATTCAAAGTAATATAGTCAAAAATTGTCCTTGTCTGAATTTACTAAAATTCCAAATCAATTGTTCTGTCCACGAATAGAATTTATGAGCACTTTGTATTTCTGGTGAATAATAATTTGAATTTATAATTCTACCCAAATGAGAACCTGAACAGAAAAAAACTCTAATTCTACTTCAAGACGTAATGGCAATAATAAATAATGTCTCGTGTAAAAAACACATTTTCTATATCTTGTTTAACTGAGACATTCAATATATACCAAATAGAACCAGGATGTGGTCAACATTTCATTTATTGAACGTTCTAAGTTGTCAATAACTTAACATCTATTACTACAATTAGTATAAAGAACATGGGAAACATCAGGTACACCAGATTTTTAAATGGGAGAATTCCAATGTCCAAGGCTCGTGTAATTCAAATAAACGTGTTATCTTAACACATTTGCTTGGTCAAACACTGCCCCCCCCCAGTCTGGTGTCATTATGGAACGTTATGAACTTTGCCTTTATCTGAAAAGTTTTCTTCTAATCAAAGAGTTCCTATTAATGGAGTGGAGTGTGGCTTCTTATGTTCCTCCCCATGTCATAGCAACCGTGACAGTCTGGACACTTGGGTTAATAGGTATTGATCACAGTGATCTTTTTACTTATCATTGTTTATATTCTATTTATGGTGAAAAACGACAATTCAGTGTCAAACGGGAACAACAACCTGAGATCTCCTGTTTGTTTCCGAGGACTATTATCGACAGTGAAGCCACACTAGTACCTGTTTATTACTTTATGAAAAATGTGGTCCTTGTGAGTAAACGGGAGCTACCTTAGATATGGTTGAGGGTGGTCAGCGAACAATCCTGTTCTAATGAGGTCACATTGACTGGAAATTCTTAGTCCAGCACATGAATCTCCCTTGGCTGATATATATATGACTCATCCCAAAATCTTGAATCATTTCTATTGGCCGAAAATTAAAATGCGATATTTATAAATACTGTAGATCTTGACAAACTTGTCAATGGCAGAAACAACCTATGATACATAAGGTTTATCGTCAACCTATTCCTGCATTCGACGAACCATTTAGCAGAATAATAGTTGATTGTGTAGGTCCCTTACCTAAGAACAAGTCAGGCAACAAATAATTATTGCCCAAAATTTGTGCAGCCACAAGGTTTCCAGAGATAATTCCTTTGAGAAATATTTAAAACTAAAACCGCATTAAAAGATTTAATAAATATTTTGTACTCTTGTTTACCTTCTCAAATCTGTCCAAGGGTCAAATTGTATGTCTGGAATTCTTTAGCAAGTTATGCATTAGAAAATTCTTTAGTCGACTCAGTAATTCAAATCCAACAATTAATTTAGGTAAACGTGAGTTTCGGCGTGTTTGTGTCAACATTTTGTGACAAAATGTATGTCACGCCCAACTTAAACCTGAATAAGTTAAGGTCAAGGTTATCTTTTAATTCCAAGCAGATGCCATCTTTGCCTATTGATGGATATTACCTGGTTTATTTCTCAAATTTCTCCATAAATGCCGGGCCTCTGACTAATATCTTGAGTAACAAATCTATGTATCCAGACCCGATGTTCCTGTGCACTGAAATCTTTGCTATTTTATTCCGAATTTTGTTTCAGATTTATTGACATGTTCAATAAAATGCAGCATTAAGTCGAAATAAAATATGTTTGTTATGTTCGACCTCATGAAGATGGCCCAGGATGACAAAGGAAAGAGTTTCAGTATGGGTTACTGGCACTTGAACTTTCATTTATTACGTGGAAATGCAATTATTTGATTAAAATGCCATGTCATATCGTCTGATTATTTGATAGTATGTGTCCAAGTTAATACATAAAATAAATAATGTAGGAATGGTGCACTTACGGATGATGTAGGAAAATGAAGACATTATTTAAAGGCTCTACTTTATATGGCAAAACATGTAACATTAATGAAAACAGAAAAAACGATAGTGCGTGATATATCCTTTAGATTATTATTCTTCTCCACACAAGAAGACACAAACGGACACACAAGCAACAACACAACTGGTTTATATATTAATTGTTTTTATTTATGTATTTGCAAAATAATCTTCAAAACATTCATCATCCAGTAAATATGCTTCAATCAATCTATGCTCTTCTTCTTTCTTTTTTTGGATCGCTCCGGTGGCCTAGTGGTTTGAGCGTCCACCTAGGATGCGGGAGGTCTTGGGTTCGATCTCCGGCCAAGACTTACAAAAATGGTACTAACAGCTGCCTCGCTTGACGCTTGCTAGGACTGGTCGGCCTGGTGTCATCATAATGTGTCTGGGTGGGACATCATGCTACATGTCTGCGGCATGATGCCCCAGTGCTAGATATCACTATAAACTGTCACACTGCAGACATCGTATCGATGTGACTTAAACATTGTTAAAGCTACGTTAAAATATCCAAATCACACACACTTTCATTTGTTTCTTCTTTTTTCCTTTCTTCTACTTCTCCCTTGTTCTTTTAAATCTTCTGTTACGGCTAGTTGTTTTATTTCACTGGATTTTTTCTCTGTAGATGGTATTCCTCGTTGGTCTTGTTGGCTCCGTCTTTGTTCTGGTTGTTTTAGTTTTCCCTGTTTCATGTTTTCTGACGTAGAACTTCTTAATACTTGTTTTTTCAGACTTCTTCTTTTTGTCCAAGTTCTAGCTGTTGTTTTGTTGTTTATTCGAAATACTTTGACTTGTCGTTTTTGCTGTTGTAGTTGTTGTTTCCCAATCTCAATTTCATGTTGTTTTTTTCTGCTGTTCTTTTTGAGAGTGCTTCTGTCCTGGTTTTTGTTGTTGTGTTTATCTTCTTTTCGTTGTTGGATTTTTTGATGTACTAGTTGTTGTTGTTGTTTTTCTGCTTGGACGTGGGTTTGTTTTGTTGAGTTTGCTTCTGTCTTGATTGTTGTTGTTGTGTCTCTTTCCTCAGTTGTTTTACATCTAGTTTTTCTTCTCTTTTGGCGCTGGTTTTCTCCATGGTGGGAATGTTGTTGTTGTTGTCCTATACATTCTTCCTAGCGTTCTAGTTTTTGGGAATATACTTGCGGTCGCCTCATAGATTTCTTTATTTTGTTCTTTGCTTATCGCTGCTTGAGGCTCTTCTTGATTACTGTATATGCTGTTGTTGTTGTTGTTCTATCTGCTCTTCCTGTTGGTCTGTTTTGGGGGTTATTTCGGCCATCGCTACGTATATTTGTTTCTTTTGTTCGGTTGTCCTCTCTTGGGTCTCCTGATTGTTCGGGCATTTGTGTGGAGTGTGACCCGTTCTCTTACACCTGCTACATGTTCTGTGGTGGATTGACCCTTTATTCCATGAAACCCGGTTAGGTAAAAGGCCCTATTCATCTCTCGCAATCTGCTTTTCTCAATTTCGTAGATGGTCGTGGGATGGTTGATAGTCTGGATGATATAACTTTCATGGCAAATTTATTTTACAGTCATTAAACGAGGCAATTTATTTTAAAGGAAGAAACATTGCTTCTGCACCCAGGTTTGTGGGTGTTACGTTTTAAACATTGAAATTAAACGATAAAATCTGAGTAGTGTTACCAAACAATGATTTATGTTTGTTTCATTCACACAGAAAATATCATCTAATTGCCTTTTTTACACGGAGACAAACTTTCCGTGATTCATAGTTGTTTTCATTAATATGAATACACACGCAAAATGTCTACTGAGGATATGTATCGAATTTTAGCACTCTTGACCTTTCTACGGGTGAGTTACCGCGAATGAATGAACACTGAGGTCCAATGAACGGTTACTATTTACGTTGACTGAATCAAGGGGATTGGGTTTGGGTATTTGCCGCTGGTGCGCTACGGTCTGCTGGATGCAGAATTGTATACAAATAGTTGTTGCTGGTGAGGCTACATTAGGGGATTTGTCTTCGTCGCCGCATCGGGTTTACTCAATGGCATTTAAACTATAATGCTTCAAGTTTAGAG
The DNA here is from genome assembly GCA_028554795.2 of Sinohyriopsis cumingii. Classification (NCBI taxonomy): domain Eukaryota; kingdom Metazoa; phylum Mollusca; class Bivalvia; order Unionida; family Unionidae; genus Sinohyriopsis; species Sinohyriopsis cumingii. The sequence continues at coordinate 3,063,318 of JAPYKE020000126.1, read as the reverse complement.
TAACAGGAGATCGTCGACGTCCCCAAACCACTTCCGGCTACAATGCTATTTCTGAACGAAAAATACTAGAAAGCGAAAGCCGTCATCAAATTCCTTTTGATGGACGTGTCTATAAAGATGCGTTTCTGCACCGCAGCAAACTCACTACTGATTTAACACATCACGATCGCCACTCAGTCATGAATTCCGCCCAATACACGGTTCCAGAGCTTACCTTATTGGATTGCCATATGGCTGATGGTGTCATATCTTTTGCTGGGTCACTATTTCACAGAAATATGTTTGTTTGACTTTTATGAGAAATAACTGATTAAGAAAGTGCTTCTACTTAGCTAGAGCATAATATATTGCTGAAAAAGAATACTCATATCAATGAATAATGGACTGGAGACAGTTCATATAACTCTCTTGTTCAAAGTGTTAGAAATCATAAACCCCAACATCAGATATTTGCGAAATTAGACGTGACTCTAATAAGACAATTGAGGCGCAAGTTCTTTAATTTTCATACACTTCAATGGGTTACCTTCCGGATGGGTGGGTCTGGATAATGTCTTGTAAGTTTTTATTAAAATGTTCTATCTCGAGTAACAATAAGATTCCCAGTTATATGCCAAAGTCACATTATCCTACACCAGGCAGACCAGTTCTAGCACTAACCACTTAATGCTGAACACCAGGCTAGACATATGTTAGTACCATTTTTATGTCTTTACAATGACGGAACGGGCCACCGTAGCGATATATACTAAAGCGATTTATAATTCCCGTTAGTCTTTTCTTACTAGATGACATCACCTTGTTTGTGCACTTGGTGCACTTGGTGACTAAGGATAATGGACTAGTAAACTGCACTGATAAATAAAAGTCCATCACATCGATTATGGAACAAAATTTCAAAGACCGCTTTGGTGGCCTTCGTGATTAGAACGTCGGCCTCTGGTGCGGGTTCGAACCCCAGCCGAGTCATACCATAGATTTATGAAAATGGTACCATCAGCTGCCTTTCGTGACGCTCAGCTTTAACAGATCCGTTTTAAAACTGGTTGGCCTGGAACCAGGATAATGTACCTGGGTGGGACTTGATGCTAGATCGTTACGGCATGATGCGCCATTGATTACCATCACTGTAAACTGCCACACTGCACGCTTCGTAATGATATAACTAAAATTGTTAAGCTATGTTAAAAGTCCAAACACACACACACACACACACACACACACACACACAAAATTTTAAACATATTTCATCAAAGTGTGAACTATGGATGTTTAATGTTTTTTCAACCATTTACGAAATTGAAAATATTAGTTTTGATAAAGTGAAGCAAATATATCCACTGTCCACGCAAAATCTCTGACATTCTGCCATCCAGACTGATTACGAATGACCGTTATACATGCAAAATCTCTGACTTTGTGCCATCCAGACCGATTACGAATGACCGTTTTACATGCAAAATCTCTGACTTTCTGCCATCCAGACTGATTATGAATGAACGTTATACATTATCATTAAGGCCAGATCCTAACTGGGTACAAACCATTTGCTACTAGTTGACAACAACACTCGACAAATGTTGATTCTTAAAGTAAACAACTCCATGTAAAGGCAGGAGTACAGTTCTTCAGTCGTGCCCTCGATAGTTAATTACGTCTCAGATTTGCAGTGATAAAACCAACGCGATCAGTGATTGATCTTCTTATCGGAGATAATGACGCAATGATAAACTTAAAAGTTTTGAAAATGAGGCTTTTTGATGTACCAAGACGCTTAAAATAACGAATTTAAATGAGCTCTACAAAAACATAAAATATGGAAAATAACTCCACCCCTCCTTCTATCCCCTAGAATGTAGAATATATCTTAACGGAAGAGCTTGCATAGAGTTCAGGGTCCGAATGGTACTGTTGTGCCTGGCAAAATGAAATCAAATCAAAGCTGTTATTCAAATGATAAATATTTAATAAATCTTTGCACATGAGTGCGTGTTGAAACCTGGCAATGTCAGTTTCTGACGGGATTCATTTGAAATATTGCTTTATTCCGTATATGTAGCATCTATCTACGGTGCATATATTGTTTGTGATTGTAAACATATTCTGATCTTGCATGAAGAATTTTCAGTCAGCAGAAATACTGTTCTTTTTGGTTGCATCTGGTATACCACATGGAATGTATTGCTCTTTTCATTTGCCACATTATCAACAGACTTTTCATGGATGGATGGCAATACCTCCTTATTTATATTCGTGTACTTAATGTGGGTATGTGAGAAAGCTTGCCAGTAGCTTCTCGTCGGTCTGTGGTTCTTTCTGGGGGTTTTCCCAGGATCTCTCTTTATTATTAATACTGGCCGCCATGTATAGCCTAACGTGTGTTGAAAAATGGCGTTAAACCCTACAACAGCAACAACAACAACAACGACAACATTCGTATACTGACGAATGCCACTGACCGCTTGCTTTGTTTTTGTTTTCTTTTTCTTTGTTTCCTTTGTCTTTTAAATTCTTTCAATTCTTGTATTCCTATTTTTTTACAAGAGATAAACACAGCCTGTTAACCCCTCTGTTATATATGTTTTTGATCAACGCGCATCATGACTGCGAAGTATGTGCGACGCTTCGATCTCCTGCGTCCCCAAGCAATTTCACCCGTTTCAATTAGTTTTATTGGTCATAATGGATAGGGTACATACACTCATAGTACACCTTTTCGGCTCGATTTCGGCTTCACAACTCACAACTTACCACGATCTTGTCATGACGTCATTCCGTCTGTTTTCAATAGCATCTATTGTTTACGAAATATCTTGAACCTATAATAACATACCTTCATTCACTGTCCCCTGAGAAAGTATATTTATCAGCATGATATACAGTCAAAGACAGTGATGCTCGCTCAAGTAAAAGTACCTACCTAAATTGCTTGATATTTCTGTCAACTGTTTCACAACAGATTTGTTTAAAACCCGAGCATTAGACAAAAATGTCGATGCAAAGTTAAGATGAGTAAAACTACAAATCATGGCAGATTGTATGTTTTGTATTTTTCACAGATAATATTGTAGTCTCTTCAAATATTGTATTTATCAGAGAAAGGCACTCAATCTTGGCAAACGAAAAAAAAAATATCTTCAAAACAAGTATACAAAAGGCCGCAATATTTACAATGAAATTTTTAAATTGAATTAAATTGTCACTATTAGCTCTCAGTTTTGTCATGACAAGGCACTTAATTGTACTTTATTATTCCTGCACTTTACTCTCATTATATATGGTTATAAAGCCAGACCGTTCGACTCATTGACTTATTATGTATCACTGTTTATGCTTATAGAGCCACACCGAATTACTCGTAGCCGTATCATGTATCATCATATATTATTTTAGAGCCAGATAGTTTGACTTATTGCCGTATTATGTATCATTTATACATGATTATAGAGCCAGACCGGTTGACTCATTGCCGTTTCATGTATCTTTATACATTATTATAAAGCCCGACTGCTTGACTCATTGCCGCATTATGTATCATTATATTAGATTATAGATCCAGAACGCTTGATTCATTACCGTATTATGTATCATTATATATCATTAAAGAGCCGGACCACTAGATTCATTTCCGTATTATGTGTCATTATATATGATTATAGAGCTAGACTGATTGACTCATTGCCGTATTATGTAACATTAAATATGACTATAGAGTTAGACTGATTGACTCATTGCCGTATTATGTATAATTATATATGACTATACAGTCAGACCTTATGATTCCAAGACAGCGGATCTTACCTAAGATAAGCATTGTCACACTGACATAAACGCCTGTTGCAACCAATGTTCGTGATCTAAATGTGTTCTTGTTTACCGACAAAACAAAAAATAACCCAGCTTAAATAAAAGAAGAAATTGTTCACAAATTTATTTCTTATTCAGAGTCTTTCTATTTCTATTTCACTCAGAGGCACGCCACACCTTACCGAAATCGCACTTCACTTGCAAAGTGTTTTATTATAAATGTACAAGCCGCTCATTAGTAAACAGACGTTTCGGACACCTGCTTAATCTAGATTCTGTTTATCAAGCGCAAACTTTTCGGATTTGGAACTGACTTCTGTTGTAAACTAAAAGCAGATATATATATCTGTGTGTGTGTGTGTGTGTGTGTGTGTGTGTGTGTGTGTGTGTTGATTAATTCGATCTCTCGAGACAAGAAAGTGAATCATACTTTCTTCTGTTATTCACATAAAAATATATAATTGATTTTAAAGTTCTGGATTGGTTTTAGCAAAACTTATAAATGTTTGAGATATTCTTGGTTTGTGTGTACTCGGATAAATATACGTAAAACGTTGCGTGGCTCTTGCTCAAAGTTGTGAACTCTAAATTTCATTCTCTCCTTTTGAAGCATATGAGGTGTTTCCTGGTCTATGATTTGTGATCAAGTCATTATGGATATAAAGTACTTGTACAGGTCGAGTACTTCATTAATTTGTGACTGTATACGTCACTTGAAACTTGCGTTTTTCTTTTTCCTTTTTCTCCTTCTCTTTTTCCAGACCGCTGTTGATACCGACAGCAGAACAATTTAACTTAATTAGTTATTACGACAGTTGTCCGGAAACAAATTGCTGGCAAATGACTACATGAGTAAAGTGTGGTCACTATGACAGATGTCTTCAGTGCACTGACGTCAGGGCCTCGATTTATACTTTTCACCAATCTGTACCTATGTGAATACTGTATGAATGTCGCTTCACGATTCATTGTACCTAAGTATGATGACAACTCACCTTAATATCACTTGGCAGGAAATCGTAGACTGACAAACAAGTGTGACTGCACTTTAGCTTGGTTATTTTCTCAAATGTGTCCTTGTGTGTGTGTGTGTGTGTGTGTGTGTGTGTGTCATCTAGAGCTTTGGTTAGCCCTGAAAAGGGCTGTTTTTCTTAAAACTCCAGATCCACCTGATTAATGATGGCATATTCCGGGTCTGGAACCGCAGACACATCTTTTCCCACTTGATTCTATTAGATGGGAGTGCAAGGGCTGCATGGTTAGCCTCAGCACCCCAATATTCAATTTCTGGGATTTTGAACTCTTGTTGTTGTTGTTCCCTCTGTTTTCTCCTGCGCTGCCAGACCCGATGATGTTATTGTTGTCGTTGTTGTTGTTGTTGTTGTGGCTATTGTGGTTGCGGCTGTTGTGCTGGTGCCGGTGCTACATGTGGACGTGTCCTCACCCCAGGCTTCACCTCACAACTTTGCCTTACCATGGGGTGATGAAGGATTCCTCTTTTATTTTCCTCTTCTTCTTTCTTCTTCTTTTTTCCTCCTCCTCTTCTATTTTCGTTTCTTCAGCTATTGCCTCCATAGCCAGTTCATCCAATAATCTCCTTGCGTATTCCAGATGCATCTGGAGTTCAAGAAGTTTTGCACTTCTGGTACTCTTTGTTTTGTTGCTAACAAATCAACAGGGGTAGCCAGACTGACTAGTGTTTCCGTATTTAAATAAAAAGCACGGACGTGAAGGAAAACATCCCCTAAGACCCAAAACTTACATTACCTATATCATCACCGAAAAACGCGAGGAACTAAAACAAACACTCTCTCACTTTTTTTATACTAACCATCACTATTTTAAACATTTCGACAAACCACTTAAAGAAAATGCTTATACACTCACTTTCTAACCAAGATAAAAAAGCTTATAGACACACTTCTATTTTGTTTTCTAACATATCATACGCAATTGAATGATTATTTCTTTTCTAGAGTATGTAGTAGACCTGAAAAGGGCTGTTTTTTGCGTGAACGAGGAGCTATGGCAATCATTTAGGGTCTAAGAGTGCGGCCTCCTCTGATCACAGGTTTTCTCACAGGATAAGGTCTGCTTCTTCTAAAAGAGAAGGGGACCTCTTTGGTGTCGACACGACAGTCGACAAAACCTCTGTCAGGTTCCTGCTCCTGTTGCTGTTGTTGCTGCTGTCTCTGTTCCCTCTGCTGTTCTAGAAATCTGTACTTCTCCGTCCATTCTTTTTTCTCCCTGTTGATTTCTTCTCTGAAGAGCTCTTCTATCAGGTCTTCGGTGACTTTTAACATTCCAACATCTCTATCTCTTCAGTCTTCGGTATCAGACATTGTCTGACACGATGCAAATTCACGTAGGCTTCGTTCAACTAGGCTAGTCTTGAGCACATCTTCGTAGGAGGATAAGTCGACAATGGATGGTCAGACTGGAGACTACCCCGCTTTTATGGTAAAAGCGCAGACGCAAAGGAAAACATCCCTACACGGTTTCAAGTCTGAACGCTAAATTAGTGTCATGTGAGGAGAGAGAGAATTCAAAGAGCATGAATCATGATACCCATAGCAGAATAAATAACAGACGCATTTTTTTTTCTAAACACAACATTTTTATTCCAATAACTTACCACTAACAAGTAACAAACATTTTTAACAATAACCATTCAATTTAACAATAAACATTTTTTTTTCAACTAACTATCTATTTTGGACATGGCTGACAACGTTGTGAATGAAATTGTGATTTCCACTGTTGGAAGTCATTGGGTCATTGATGTACGCTACGTTTCCTAGCTAAAGACAAAAAATAAGCAAAATGGTCACAAAACCATCGATCTACTTTCTCATCGCTTCTAGAAGAATGACTATCAAAATAAGTCACTAAATGTTCTAAAGAATATCCCACACAATATTGTCCGCACACCAATAAATCTGTGCCTTGTAATTTCACATTATTGACTCGTGTGGTCTGAGCATTCCTTCTCATAAAGTCAATGATATCGTCTTCCAAAGGGGGCAATCCATACGAATCAAAATATTCCACACATCCTTCTTGAGGAAAGTAGACGGCTACCCAGTGGGTTCCTGTGAGATGACTGTCGTCCGTGTTGATCACATAAGCTTGATGGTCTTGAGGTTTGCGATGAGGGAGTTAATCTTAAGCACATATGACAGGATTCCAAGAAGCAGTGTACGAACTGTGGTTCAAAAGGTAATAAAGTTCCCAGGTATCCATGTTTTTTTTGCGGTTTATTTTCTTCACAGGTGATAATAAGTGATCAATTCTATCTTGACTTTCTCTTGGAAAATGTCTGACAAGTAAATGGGTATTAGCTCCGAATTCGTACCCTGGTCCAAGAGAGTTTCGATGCGATGGATCTCCAGAGGCGTTAATGGAGGACAAGACTATTTACGCAAGACTTTATACCACTGATCAAACACGAATTCTTCTGAGATGAGACTCCAAGCTTTTTCCAGATACTCGTCCAAGTTTTCTTCTTGACTTAGCATCATACATTTATCGTGTTGAATTTGACTGGGATGATCGTTTTGACATCCATAGTACAATTCCTTAATTGTATCTCCCAGGACTGTAGCAAAACAGGAGACTAAATGTGCTTCTTGTTCTGGCCATCGGGACTTCATCATTATGACTTCTTCGTCTTTGTCTTGGGATTCTTCTTTCATGGTCTCCTCACATTCCATGTCCAAAGTTTCTCCTTTAGGTAAAGAGGGATAACAGTCTTCCGTGGCTTCTAATAGTCTAGAATGACTTCTCTGAAACTGTTGATTTCTATCGTATTGTCAAATTCTGCATACAGGATGATGTTCACCGTGTGGGGTAGAGGTTGCGCAAACTGAAGTTCCACACGAATCTGGCCGCATTTTATAGGGTGGAAATGTCCCTCGTCCCTGCCTTGGTCTGGAGTGAAATCAAAAGCCCACGAAGTGTAGCCTCCTGCGTAATCCTCGTACGTAATGCCGTGACTGGTGTTAGCTTCTAACTGTCCCGTGGCTTCGTATACGGACATGCACGACCTCAAGTAATTCATCTTCGTGTCACCAAAGTTAGGTTCGAAGGGTCGGGTATACAAGGTCTTGCCATCGCGACTGACTTCAGTCTTGGACACGTTGTAGTGATAAAGGTGGAAATGATTTTCAGTCTGGTATCCATTGAAGGCTGCATTGCTCAAGATACCAAGAATTACACGTTTGGGTAACTGACCTTGGAACAGATGATCTTCGATCATGGATCGCTGACCGTTGGGAAAGGTGAAAGTTTTCACTTCCACACGTCGTATCGGATAATTGGCGGTCGTTCTACTCAAAGTGTGACTGATGTTGTTTCCCACTTTCGGTAACACTTCCAACTCGTCGCACGTAGAGTTTGGCTTCCTCTATTTTGGTTTTGTAAGCGTCATCAGTTGCATCCTTTAAATGGAAAGCGGTACTACTATGATTCAGTCTCAGACGCACATCCACACCGTTCAGCAAATACTTTTCTTGTAACCACATGTCCAAATGCAAACGATCCGTTTTAAACTCTTGTTGTCTGTGATTTTTATTTTCATCGTTCTATAAATCCCTTATTGTGGTCTTTCTTTGTATCCACTTCGGTGTTGTTAAATTGACCTGGTGTGTCAGTGTCCATGCCACGCAAACATCCCGATCAGTGTTCTTGGCGTCTATTCCGTACGTCAAGAGATTCTCCAGGTAGGCACGATAAAGGTAGGTATCCAAGCTGCTACTGATTAGTTTGTTATTCAACAAATCCATTGAGTTGAACAAGGAATGCATAAAGATGTTGACGGGAGCTAATGGCTCAGTGTCTATAGTATTTTCATCCTTATCCTCAACTTTGACTGTCAAGTACAAGTAACTGCCATTCAGATCTATGAAATCTTCAGGGTGACCTTTGATTTCAAACTCAAGCGAAGTTGATCCCGAGTCCTTGACAGAGGAAACGGGGTGAAATTCGACCCATTGGGATTATTGTATCGTCATCATAGTGGGTGGCATGGCAAACAGATCCAGTTCCGACTTGGAAAAAGCGCAAGACTCTCGGTGCATCACATTTTTTTCTGTATCTCAATAATTTAATAATCAAAAACGTCAAAGTATCGAACGGTTCTTCTTTTCTTTGTCTTTCTAGCTTTAGAAGTGTGAAGTGCTGTGTAAGGGTGTTTTCTTCGTCGTCTTTTTCTGCCTTGTCCTTGCTGTGGCGTCAGGGAAGCAAGAATGCCTGACTCGGTAGCATGCAGGACATTTATAGGTGTTTCTCGACATCCCAAAATGTCTTTGCCTGTTTGCAACAAGACATTTTTGCCTGCTCTCAAGAAAGCTTCTTTAGGGTTTTGTTTGTCGATGAAGACATTTTGGAGAAATTATTTACCGTGTGTCAATGCCACATCTTTCAACGCGTGCAATCCGCGTGTCACCATCGGTTTCAACACCGGTTCCACCGAAAGAAAGGCTGATTTCAGCATATCTCCTAAATCGTGTCCTCGCTGTCGAACGACGCCTCGGTACACTGGATACATGTCTTACGAGTCGTTAGAGAACCGTTTTCGAAAATGGAGTTTCACCGTGACTTTCCCTTTGGTGAATGGAATATTTTGTCCCAGATCTCCTTTTATAGCAATGTTGACACTGTCCAAATAAGACTTGCTGGCGGGCAAATAGTGGGGATGTACAAATTCGTGGTGAACGTGATAGGTGTTTCCACCTTCCTCGTCAGTGTGTGTGTTACTATCTACTTTGAAAGGAATGACACGCAGTAACGATACGGAGGTGTGTCCCACCACGTTGTACTCTACTACATCGGAGTACACAAAGATCAAATACATTCCTTGGTTCAGTTCTACAGGGAATCGAAAAAACTTGTAAAATTCCGTATTGATGTTGATCTTCGGCTTAAAATTTGGAGTCATGTTTGTGTCTCCACCTAAAATGTCAAACAAGTCACGATTAAAACTTATGGACAACGTTTGGGTATCCTGAAATTTCATCAGTAGGCGACGAGCCACTTTATGGTACTCAAGGGTGACACTTTGTTTGACTTTGTTCAGGACTTTGCCAAAGGCTAACTCAAACCTGTAAGCAATGGTATCCACCAAATATCGACCGCTAAAATAATACCTGACAGAATTTTCAATGTGTAGATACTGAAGGGTGGATTGCTTGCTGGTCTTACGTCACCTGAAAACCCGATTTCATTCATGGTTTGTTTCGATTGATCGTTCATGATTTCGACCTCAAAAGTGTTTTGCTTTTCAGTGATGTTTTGGATCTGTGTGGGGTGAATCATTTCCAACAAAGCCACTTTCCAATGGACTTCGTGATCTAATTGGATGGTCTGAGGTAATTTGGTCGTGTAACAGCACAAAGTGTTGTTGGGAAACACCTCCATGCAACTGTCACTGGGTAAGGTTAAGTAACATTGGTTATGGTGGCTCATAATTCCAGAGTTATGTGGCTGTCCGAGGGGTTACTAGAAGTCAGAGGAGTATCTCCGCTCAAAATGGGGTTGTTGTTGTTGTTGGAATGGTGACTGGCCCTGGATACAAGATTCCCGTTGATCCCGTTGGAAGTGAATTTCAGGGAAGGATTGGGAAGAAGGTAACCGATGCAACTGCTCAATAAAATAGTCCACAATTGTTTGTCTCCTTGTTGCAAACTCATATTGGCAATGGCTGAACCGATGACATAATACACCACAAAGATTTGGCAGAAAAAGACGATTTGCGTTTTAGGCACATGTTCTCCACACCACAGCCACAAGGGATGTTTCTGCAAATCTTGCAGAGAAGAACTGAGTGAAGGAGTGATCGCTGCAGTGGTAGCAGTAGCCGAGGCTTTGTGAAAGGGCATGATGGTCACTTCTTTTTATAGTCGATGACTTGCGATGAGTCGATCCAAGAAACAAAACTGGGTGGATATCTTTTCCAACGTACATTGACTTCTTTGACACGTCGTTTGCCCACTTCACGGGTTCTACGTTCAAGAATGCTTTCGATGTCGTACAAGTCGTCCTTTTTTTGGTGACACGTTGTAACTCGGGTAAGTAAAACGTTCCTTTTAACACTTCTCCGTTCATGTCTTCCAATTTATAGACGGCAGGATGACGACCATGCACTCGTCCAGTGACACAAACCAATTCGGTGGTCCAGTTAGGTAAGTAACCTTTGTCGAAAGTGCGTTTGGTTTTGCCAATGCGCACCCAATCTCCTACGGTCAATACTTCACCTTTCTTGGGGACAGCCCTCGTCGGGGACGTACCAAACAGGAGATCAGAAACCAGCACTTCGTTGTCGGGAGTCACCTCTTGCGAGGCACGTCCAGTCCTTCGATGGTAAGATTGGTTGTACGCTTGCACCAGGTGCGGTAAGATGTCGATGTATTTCAGAGTGTGGTGATGAGTAAAATATTTTCAGGATTCTCGGTGCTAAAAATATGAATGTCACGTTACTTTAATTCTTTTTGGAAAGCTTGGTTCAGAAATTCGGTGCCTTTGTCCGTTTGCCATCGAAGAGGATGACGACCACTTTGTTTCAACACCCGTTGCAGGGCTCGCATTAACTCGTTGCTCGATTTGGAAGTCAATGGCACGACCCATGCAAATTTGGAAAAGACATCGATGACACAAAACAAATATTTGTAGCCGCAATTGTAGGTAGCCAAATGAGAGACATCGGCCAAATCTGCTTGCCATTGATGATCGATGCCTTCCACTTGGGTGCGATGTCTGGAAAACTTGTGTCGAATGGGTTTGTGTAAAGTGTAGGTAGTTTGTTCTTGTAACCATCGTTGCATTTGAGGTAAACGGAGACTTTTCAGTCGAGTTTTGGCAGCACGATACAGTTTTTTAACTCCTCCGAAACCTGAAAGATGGGATGGATCGCAGTAAATGCTGGCTAACACTTTTTAATTTTTTAATTTTAATAAGGCGCCACTCTTTGATGATGCTACTCTTTTTCTCGTGTGGTATTTTCTTGGTTAGTAATGTTTTGCGTGTCCGGCCAGCGATAGGTGTCGAGGAGGATGTCTGAACAGGAGATATCGGTTCTTGTTTCACTACTATCTTCACCTATTTTTTCTCGTCTGATGAAGAAGGGGTTTTCATCATCTTTTTAATCTATTCAATTCTGGAGATAGGTGGTGTTGTTAACTTGCGTACATTTTCTGGTGGAGTTTGAAACCCTTCTTCCTCTTCTCTTTTGTCTGTCTTGGTCACTGGCAGTGATGGTGTGGGGGATGGACTTTTCATCAAGGTCTTCAAATCTTTCGGAGTGGGTAGAGCTGTTTCGTCTAAAGCTTTATCGTGAAAGAGTTGCAGTCGTTGCAAGAGCTGACAGTACTTTTGCGATTTTTCTGTTTCGGATCGATCAACGACTGCAATTCGTGTTGTAGCTGGGACATTTTGCTCAAATTGGGATTGGGAGGCAAATGCGGGGTTCGTTGTTCTTGCCAACGATGGTACTCCATCCATCGTTTGTAAGGCACTAAAGCTAGTTTTCGTCCTTCCATTTGATGTCAAGGGTCATGTCTGAGATCTTGGGACTCCAGAGGTTCTTTTTATCTTGCTCCCACGAGTCCTCCCAGCATGGTTCCCAAAACTCCTTTCAGCAAAGGTCCTAACAATAATGGCAAAATTCCTCCACGTTGGACCAACATCTGCTTTTGACGAATGGGGATTTTCTTTTGAACCATTTGGCGAAGAAAGTGACGATGTTTGCCTAAGCATTGTTTATGTAGTTTCGACAAAGGTATCGTGCCTTTCAAGACGTTCAAATAACATTCGCACAAGGTATGGATGGCATCTTTGGAGGCCGTTTGAATGAGGTTTTTTTCCCGCATGGGTGGAGAAGCATTGGACAGGACAGACAACATGTCCCTATGTTTGACTAAACGAGGAGGCAGTCCTTTTCTTTTCCTTCCTTTGGGTTTAGAAGAGGTATGTTTTCTGGTGGGTGACATCTTTGCTTGTTGGTTCCGGGACATTCACCAAAAATACACTAACGTCGATAACTTAGTACAATCCCTTTTATCTTTTCTTAGTGACTATCGCTTCGTCAAAAAAGTGACAATGTGTTTTCCAAATTTGCCAAAGAATCCTCCCCTTTGGTTACACCTTTTTTTCTTTGAACGACGGTGTCTTTTCTTGGGGTAAAGCCGATGCTTGGCTAAGCGTTTTGTCGGATGAAGAGACTGTCCTTGTCTCTTTCCTTTTTGGACATGAGAATGACGATGGTGACGGTGTGCACTTCTTTGAAGTGACATATTTGGTAGTTCAGGAACACAAAAAACACTGATACCCATATTTTGTCTCAGGCCTTTTTTATACTGGAACGCGTCGCCACTGAATGTCTTTACGCTGTATCAACTTGATAACAGGCATTACACGTCGGGAAGGGGTTCGCAACGGACTAAATCGAGTAAGTTCTTGCTTGGACAAATCCAGTAAAATCTGTGGCATGCCCGATCTCTCTTGGACTTTGCTTTTGGGAGCAGGTACTTTGTGAGCAGCTGCCACTGCAGCTAAAGAGGAGGAAGGTGTCACCACTGGAGGAGAAGTTCTTGGAGACACGGGTTTCCATGGTATCATCAACGGAGATGCGGATGAACCTGAGGAGACCGGAGGCGCGGTCACCGTCGTTGCAGGTCGTGATTTTGTATAAAAGATTTTGGTAATCCACTAACTCTTTGTCTGGTACTCGTTGTAGTTTGGTCAACATGTAAGTAGTAGGATGAGTAGACACCAAAGTCTTACTGTCCTTGTCCAGTTGAACAATATCTGACCACTGGAACATTTTCAACTGAATCATGAAGCAGACCTCTTATAGCATTCAGGTACCAGTGGTGTAAACTCCGGTGACGTAACGGATGTAATTGTTCTTTACGTTTCACTTGAATTTTGACCAGTTCTCGGTAAATGGGTTCTCTCAATTCCACAGGCAAGCCACGAATGTTCTCTTGTAAAGTATCCATGATTACGTCAGTCAATATTATTTTATTTACAATCGTCTCCTAGAGCGAAAGTAATCAACATAGTGAGTAATTTCTGGCCACTGCCATTCAGGGTAACGCCCAAGAATGTCAATGAAATCTTCTAATTTAAACGGTCTAAAGCGAAATAATAGGATGAACGCACCCATGATCCAGAGAAATCAAACACATTTGTTGACTTCTTTCACTTTCCTCTGGTGAATTTCTCGACACAAAAGTTCTACAGTCACCCATTGAGATTTCGCTCTTGCTAGTCCCTGCCAAACTTCCTTGTAGGTCTTCTCTTGCAGTTCCTTTGGTAATGCTTGAATATCATTTTTTAAATGGGGTTTAAATACTGGTCTCAGTGGTGTCTAACATTTGACTCCTAGCCAATCTGGTTTCTTCAACGACATGGTAGGTCAATTCAATTACTTGTTCCCACTAAGGGTAGGTAGTGACAATTTGGAAACCATCGAGCATGTTCCAGGTAGGCTGAATCTTGTTGTTCCCACTGGTGTAGTGACACGCCGCAACTGAAGCAATTGACTTTACCCCCTTCGCCCATGTAGAAAAATCCGGCTCTGGCTAATTCTTCAGGGATTGGTCCTCCCAGATACTTAAGTCATTTTCCTTTGAACTATTAAAGACGATTTTCAAAGTCGCAGTATTCAGGCAAACGCACTGGGAAAGCATATTCATCTTTCACAGGCTCGTTTCATGAGGGTAGGGTGACATCGACAGGAGTTTGCTCAGGGCTTGATGACATCCGTAGGGTGGTAGACGTGAAGGTTGACATCCACAATGAAAACCAGTAAAGTGACCACGATAAGGAGTGGCATCGCTTTCGCATCCGTCAGGTTTGACTCGCACAGCTTCACTTTCCATGATAGGTGTAGTGAGAACAAAGTTCCCATGATGCTTTTCTGCATCGCTCACATCGCAAGGCTCAGCATCGCACTCCACTTCAGAGGCTCCGAACTTGAATTGTGCCTGTCTGAACTTGTTTTGTGTTTCTCTGAAAGTATTCATCTTGTTCGCTTGGTCTTGGTAGTCACATTGAACTATCGATCTTGCATAATGTCCCTTTTTATACTAGTCGCAATGAAGTCTCAAGTTTGTACATTGTTCCTTTTTTATGTCTAGTTTTGGAAGTCTTCCTTTTTTTCTTCCTGGACAACGGTACTATCTTCTCTAAGGTAACGTCATAATTTTACCATAGTGTAATGGATGGAAAGCCCATAGAAAGGTAAGGACAATGCAGAGACCATCGATTATGTTCCAGAATAGCTGAATCTTTATAGATTCATAGATCCATTCGTAACTTCCGGCCGCTACTGAAACACTGTACTTCGTATCCCAATCCAGTTTCAGGTGGTCCCAAGTAGACAAATCCTGTACTAGGTAAAACATTCGAAGTAGGTAATCCTTCCCTATCCGATGGCCATTTTTAAAAGTTTCCAATCGACGTGCACAATCTCAATAGTCAGGTAAGCAGACCGGGATATGGTAGGGTTTGAACGTGGCGTTCTCATTGGACTTCTCACTCGATTCTTGCTGTGGCGAAGTCATACTTCTGGTGGGTGGCTATCCTCTTACAACCAATGTTTAATACCAACATGTCCATACTGAAAAGTAATGTGGTTGGAAAACCGCGCTCGCACGATTTGATACAGCTTTTCCAAGGGTCGACTGACGATTTGATGAGGGGTAAACGTACAATCTTATGCGGTTCACGGGTGGTCACTTTAGTTTTCATCCTCTCCAGATTGCAAGGCTTCTTTCAATACTCCAAAGTTTACCACTCGACTGGTGAGATACTTCAGAGTCAATCCTTTCACATTGCACTCCGTAATTTTTAGGACCGCCACTAGCAAAACTTAGAATCTTCTCGTCGGGGTGCTCGTCTGTCCAGGCTCCTAAACGGTCTCCTTCGATGTTATGGTGATGTTGACCCGGGCGATCGATGTAAATGCAGCTGTATGTGTCAAATTACAGCACACGATCCCCTAACAGTTCTAAAGCTTCGTACAATTTTAAGCGAGCATGGGCTGTCACGTAAGCCGTAATGATGACATTTCCAAATTCGTCGGCTTGTACAATGTCCAGATCTAATTCGTAATTGACTAAGATCAAATCGTCACGAACGACGTCCACGTGTTTCATATATTTGGCTTTGTCGTGAATCATCTGGAAGTAACGGGAAGGTTCTGTCAAATATTCCGTCTGGGTAAACACGGTCGTTGTGCCATTTTGCCCCACAAGTAATTTAACATCACTTTGGCAAACGATCGCCTGCCTTCGTTTTTCTCGATGTGGTCTAAGGTGATGCCTTCTTGTTCCGAATATTTCTCTTTGAATGTCTTTTCATCTTCGGGAGTGTGACACCAAGAAGGATAGCCACTGGCTTCTTGTTTCAGTTTCAAAAAAGCGTCCACGTAGTCTGCGAAAATGCCTTTCTGCCTTAGGTCACCCTTGTGGTACTGTTTGTCTTGGGAAAGTGGCAAAATTCGTACACTTCTAACAGTTGGTATCCCATGTCCAGAGTTTTGAACAATTTCACGCTGGTCCACGTCCCTGTTAAGGCGTTTTCTTCCTGGGTGTGCTGACAAGGCTGGTCTTGGTTACACGTTTCGGCACAAGTACGGCACAAGGGAAACATCAGTTTGCCTTGACAATGGTGAGATAACACAGGATGGTACAAGTCTGTGGGAGGCAAAACTTTGCACTTGATCAAGCCTTCGTATTGTCAAATGTGGTCCAGGTCGATGTGTTCCGGTACAAATTGTGGGTGCCTGCAGGAAAGCTACGGTATTTGCACACGTAGGGATACAGCGAACACACGTCCAAGTATTTGATTTCTTCTCCTTTCTCTTCGTCTGCTTGGTGCAACAAACAGGTAGCATTTGTCCTTCCTCCGTACAAACTGTCCCCTGGTTTAAACTCGGGATCGGTTTTCAAACGGTGATCGTACTCGTGTTCCCACATTTCCACCACTTTGTATCTTTGCTGTTCTAACTTCAAGCGTCGCTGACAAGTAGCCTGGTACATATCTTCCATGGTTCGTTGTAAAAACTGATTTTTAGTGCCACGTTCAGGGTAGCAGACGGGACATCCGTAAAATAAGCAACCGTTAAACTCGTAAACGATCTTGGGGTTTTTGTAAGTCCTAGCCATCTACCGAATACGTTCCGATGGTCTTTTCGCCACTCCTTTGCGGGCATGCTGACCAAGTATTGACGTTTGACAAAGTTGGTCGTTTGAGGGCCGATGACAGCCATTGTGTTTTCAGGCCTGAATCGTTGTATGTACACTAAGGAACACGCTTTGGCAATGGTATAAGCTTCTTGCAAAGGATCGACCCCTCCGTGTTCCATGAACAGTTCGCGAGCTTGTCCACAGCAACGCCGTCAAATTTCCACGTCGGATCGATAATACTTTAACATTTCTTCCTGAAAGTCGAAAGGGTCCGAGGCATGGGCCTGGTACCAAGAGTAGAAAGCTTCGCGTTGTTCGTTACATATTTTGTCGGGGTCGTAGTCTTTAGCCTCAGGCAAATGGGGTAGAACAGCATGTTGACTGGCTTCGGTATTGCAAAAGTGCGGGAAGTAGCCTTTAGCCATTTCTGTCATTCCAACCGTTTTAGGCATTCGACTCATTGTATACAAAATTAAGCATTATCTTTTTTTACGTTGTGTTACCATGTATATGACATTCTGTGGAGTCCTGTACGTAAGATCGTTTATTGTTTTGTGTATAACATTGTGCATTATCTCGTATAGAGTATTGTACATTGTATTGTATCTGACATCGTTTTTTTTATATAACACCACAACATTGTGAACTGTGGTGTGTGCAACATCGCAATTAATAGTGTCATGGTCATCTTCGAACACGAAGGACAAGCAACATATAACCTTGTGCATTAAAATGTATATAATATTGTGGGTTGTCTTGTATATAAAATTGTGCACCTTCTTGGATATAACATTGTGCGTCGTCTTGGATATACCATGGTGCAACATCTTGAATACAAAATGGTGCATCGTCTTGCATATACCATGGTACATCATCTTGGACATAACAGGATACATCATCTTGGATATAGCATGGTGCATTGTCTTGTATATAACACGGTACATTGAGTTGCATATAACATAGTGCATTATCTTCGATAAAACATGGTGCCTTATCATGGATACAGCGTGGTTCATTGGCTTGGATATGGCATGGCGCTTTGCCATGGATAAAGTATGGTGCATTCTCTTGTATATAGTTTGTTGCATTGTCTTGTACATAACATGGTGCATTGTATTGGATATAACATGGTGCAGCCTCTTGAATATAACATTGTGCATCGTCTTGTATATAACATGATGCATTGTCTTGCATAGTGTTGTTGTTGTTGTTGTTTTGGGGTTTGTCGCCATTTTTAAGCACACGATAATACATGGCGGACAATATTAATGGTGGAAGAAGAACCGGAGAAAATCCCGGAAAGAACCACCGACCCACGAGAAGCTACTTGCAAGCTTTCTCACATACCCACATTGGCCGAATCCGAGACTCAAACCCACACAGACAGAGGTGAGATGTTAGTGATCCATAACAGAGAGCGCTTAAGACCACTCGGTGACTCGGGGCCCCTGTCTTGCATATAACATGGTGCATCGTCGTGCATTTAACATGATGCATCGTCTTGGATAAAACAGTGTGCATTATCTTTGATATAATATGGTGCATTGTCTTGGATATAACAGTGCATTGTCGTAGATATGACATAGTACATTGCCTTGGATAAAACATGTCTTGGATATCCCGTGTTTCATTGTCTTGGATATGGCATGGTGCATTGTCTTGGATATAGCATTGTGCATTATCTTCTATATAACACTATTTACTGTCGTGTATATGGCATGATGCATTATCTTGTACATAACACTGTACATTATCGTTTATGTAGCATGACGCATTGTCTTGTAAATACTTTTCATTATCGCGTATATAGAATGATGCATTATGTTGTAAATAACACTGCACATTATCGTTTATACAGAACGATGCATTATGTTGTAAATAACACTGCACATTATCGTTTATACGGAATGATGCATTATGTTGTAAATAACACTGTAAATTAATTGTTCTTAAACTTAAACTTCAAAAGAAGCACATTTATTTGATAAACAGAGTAACATAAACAGAGTCAGTGCGAATGACGACTTGTTCCTAGGCCGCGTAAAAACCCTTGGCAGGCCTCATGCTGCCCGAGGGCCGTAGTTTTCCCACCCCTGAATTATTATAGCATGATACACTGTGTTGTCAATAACACTGCAAATTATCATTTATATAGAATGATGCTTTATGATGTAAACAACACTACATTATTGTTGACATAGAATGACACATTGTCTTGTAAACAACACTGCACAATATCATTTATATAGCATGATGCAATGTATTGTCAATAACACTACATTATCATTGATATAGAATGATGCATTGTCTTGTAAATAACACTACACATTATCGTATATATAGCATGTTACAGTGTGTTGTCCATAACACTGCACATTATAATGTATATAGAATTATGCCTTATGTTATAAATAACACTGTACATTATCGTTGATATAGAATGATACATTGTCTTGTAAATAACACTGTACAGTATCGTTGATATAGGATGATGCATTGTCTTGTAAATAACGCTGCACATTATCATTTATATAGCTTGATCCATTGTGTTGTAAATAACACTATATTATCGTTCATATAGAATGATGCATTATCTTGTACATAACACTGTACATCATCGTTTATGTAGCATGATGTAATGTCTTGTACATGCTGTTCATTATCGTGTATATAGAATGATGCATTATGTTGTAGATAACACTGCACATTATCGTTAATACAGAACGATGCATTATGTTGTAAATAATACTGTACATTATCGTGTATATAGAATGATGCATTATGTTGTAAATAACACTGTACATTATCGTTTATATAGCTTGATCCATTGTGTTGTAAATAACACTATATTATCGTTGATATAGAATGATGCATTATCTTGTACATAACACTGTACATCATCGTTTATGTAGCATGATGCAATGTCTTGTACATGCTGTTCATTATCGTGTATATAGAATGATGCATTATGTTGTAGATAACACTGCACATTATCGTTAATACAGAACGATGCATTGTTGTAAATAATACTGTACATTATCGTGTATATAGAATGATGCATTATGTTGTAAATAACACTGTACATTATCGTTTATATAGCTTGATCCATTGTGTTGTAAATAACACTATATTATCGTTGATATAGAATGATGCATTATCTTGTACATAACACTGTACATCATCGCTTATGTAGCATGATGCAATGTCTTGTACATGCTGTTCATTATCGTGTATATAGAATGATGCATTATGTTGTAGATAACACTGCACATTATTGTTAATACAGAACGATGCGTTATGTTGTAAATAATACTGTACATTATCATGTATATAGAATGATGCATTATGTTTTAAATAATACTGTACATTATCGTGTATATAGAATGATGCATTATGTTGTAAATAACACTGTACATTATCGTTTATACAGAACGATGCATTATGTTGTAAATAATACTGTACATTATCATGTATATAGAATGATGCATTATGTTGTAAATAACACTGTACATTATCGTTTATATAGCATGATGCATTATCTTTTATAGAGTCTTAATTTAAGATGAGAACAGTCCTGGAAGTATAAGATTCACCAGCATATGTTAATATCGAGGTCCCTTTAACAGACACCCGTCTTTTCAAGTCATCTGGTATATTCTTCTCCTCGTAGGATAAAACTTTGACCTTCACCTCATTGATATATATAATTAAACCTCCAATACACGAACTCTCAATGTGCAAAATATAAATTACAAAACCATTCTTTATCAAGTAAAATCATACGAAAACCTGTCCATTAAAGTTCTACAAGAACAATTTTATATTAATTTCTTACATCTTTTATATGCCACATGTTGTTTTGAAACATAATTTTTGTCAATATGACTGAAAAGTATGGTTTGTTTATACAATGATCAGCTTGTATGTCTTCAAATCAATCAATTTAGATTTTTCCTTTAAGTTTCATCGAGGATCTTTTACCGAACTAAAACACAGAAATATCAAAATGCAAATTCGAAACAAGTGGATCGTTCGCAAGTCTTTAATCCATACCATTTGGTAACACTCCGATCAATTATCACTACGTTTACAAACTTACGGTAACTGCGCGGATGATAAAATTTAATTTAAACTGGACAGGAGATGTTGTAGCAATAACGATTTTACATTGTACGATTTATTTAGTACAACTCTTATAGATGACCAAACGAGGAAGTGAATGCTCACATCACCGACCCTAAAGAGAAGAAAATTAATTTAAAGCAAACAGCGTGAAGATAAATTAGACTGGGCAACGAAGCATAGAATTGTTATCTGTGCTTTAGCTGATTGGCAATTTCCGCGAGAGGCCACGAGGTCATTTGTAGGGCTTTTCATTATATGAAATCATTCCTCATTATTAAAGATGTGGTTTTTTTTCTTTTTCTTCTTCCAACAGCAAATTGTAATTTCATCCAATCTGTGTTGCTTATGCTTGGGTTGATTCTAGCGGTTTAAACCAAAATCCCAAGGACAAAACAAGAAAGGACTCAGCTCCATGCCCTACATTTTTAACTTCCGATGTTTTCTAAATTCGATTTTACCAATAGACCTGGCAGATCTGAGTTGTTTCATACGTCTAATAAGCAAATTGCCGAGGAAAATGTTTTAATAGGCATATATATATATATATATATATATATATATATATATATATATATATATATATATATATATATATATATATATATATATATATATATATATATATATATATATATATATATATATATATATATATATATATATATATATATATATATATATATATATATATATATATATATATATATATATATATATATATATATATATATATATATATATATATATATATATATATATATATATATATATATATATATATATATATATATATATATATATATATATATATATATTTATATATATATGCAAATTACATTTAAAGCGGCGTAGCGTATTCATATTACAGTAGTCAGGATTAAGACAACGCCGCTGTTTATCATAAATGTCAACATTCTTCCAATCTAACTAAAGACTGGAAGGACGAAAATGATTTGTTCAAAATGCTACCTGACCTAAACCGTTTTTAGAAGTAATCAACATCATGGTTGAGAAGTAAAAGAAGTTCAATCAGAACCACAGTAAATGATATCACTGTTTTGCCATAACATTGGCATTATATATCGAGAGTTTCAATAATAACATCTCAAACTGCAGTGTCAGAGTTACGTCTTATAAACATTCAACTAGATATGAATATTCTTGAACGCGCACACACACAGATATATATATATATAGAGAGAGAGAGAGAGAGAGAGAGAGAGAGAGCA
Organism: Sinohyriopsis cumingii; assembly: GCA_028554795.2. NCBI lineage: Eukaryota > Metazoa > Mollusca > Bivalvia > Unionida > Unionidae > Sinohyriopsis > Sinohyriopsis cumingii. The sequence goes on along the minus strand of JAPYKE020000126.1, from coordinate 3,040,967 downwards.
CGAATAAATATTTTCCTCATTAACAGTCAAAGCATTGTTTGTATAGATCAATAAGTTTGGGTCAGTCCTACAATGGTGCTACGGTGCAGTGAGAGCCGTATGTCATTTTCGCTGGCACTAATATAGCACGTATGTGTGGCCAAACGTTTGGTGGTTATTTCTAAAGCAAGAAAGTTTCATTTGCAACTGAAGTTTGATTAGATTCGGTGGCTTGCCGACGCGACGCATCCAATGAAATTCACAAAAATTCAAATATCGGTTCGATATGCCATGGTGTATATATGGTTATCGTATCAGAACCTTGGCTGGCGAAGATGCAATTATGTTGGCTACAACATTTTCAATGCATGTCCTTCCTTTTCAATACGGAATAACGTTTTACCTTATTAACAGTTCAGTTACTTAGAACAAAACCTAAAGCAGTTGTTTGTATTCATGCGTGAACCGATTCGATGTTTTCCCCATTACCTATGTCGAATTATATAGGTGACATTTTGCTCTGTTATTTCCTCTCCTTTATGCTATCGTTTCATTTGGGACTTTTCTTTGTACTATCATGTAAATACTCCAAACCCACCAGCCCCACTGCACCTTACTTAGTACCTTTGTGTAAATAGTGTGTTTGTCTTAACAATGTCCTTTGTACCTCTTGCACAGAGTTTGCCTAACTTGCAACATTGTATTAATGTATTAGCACATTTTTCACTCCAATTATATTACTTGCTGATAAATATAGTCCGTTGACGAATGCAGTAGCGGCATCATGGGATAATGAATCGCAATATTCGGACATTCAGGCCTTCTGACGGCCACCTATCGGACTCCAGTATATATAATACAGAAGTAGTGAAGGTGGACCATTTACTGACATGAGGAAAATATATTACAGACCCACTCTTGAGACGGTTTATGCACAGGATTTTTCAGACCCCCTGGGGCGCTTTACGGACTGTTCGAATTTAACATGCGGAATATTGGAACTGTATACGGACAAGGGAATGGGGATGATTTGTATAGGACCAATAGGTGGGTAAACAAAGATAGTAGAGACATATATTTACGAATATCAATCTATCACACCTTAAATATAAAATCGACTAAAAATAAACTTTAGGCAAGAGAATAAATGTTTAGGAGGCAAACCTAAAATATAAAATCGACTAAATTGTTTAGGCAAAGAGAATGGATATCTTTTCGAGGCGTGTGAGTGGCCCTGAAAAGGACCTTTGGGTTTTTGTCTTGTTCTTCTAGTTTGTTCATTTCCACCATCATCTTCTTACTTTTGTTATCGCTGTTGTCTTCTTTTTATCTTTCTTTTTTTCTCCTCTGTTGTTACTTCACATCTTCCTCTTTCTTCCATTCATTTTCTTCTTCCTTTTCTATTTTTTTTTTATTCCAGTCTTTCATCCTATGTCTGTCCTCTTCATCCTCCTTCTCTTTCTTTTATTCTTTAATCATTTGTCTCTGTTTATTATAGCCTTTTTTAAATTGTTCATTTCCATTTTCAATGCGTGTGGACTATATGCACCATTCTCTATTCTCATTAGTAGCACTTCTAGTATCCCAATCGTATCCACCAGTTCAACATCTAATCCATACGGTTGTTGGCCATCCTTTTTGGTTATTCAGTGTAGAATGGCGCGAATAGATAGATAGATATTTGAATTAATGAGGTGGGCGCACATATGTGCATGTACCTCAAGTTAATGGTCGCACAGCGGCCGGTTAATTGATCCTGGGGGAAGGAATTAGAGCCTCAGCTCCCAGTCATTTATGTGCTCAAAAAGCACTGTTAATTTAGCCTCGGGCCGTAGGTCCATAACGGTCTGAATGAGTGGGAATAGACATGACATGAGTGGGAATAGATCCCAGCAACACGCACTCATGTAAACAATACTTGAACACTACAGGCCAGGTGTCAACAAATGTAGTATGTAACGCCAGTAGCGATTGGTCGGCAACTATGACGTCACATAGGGACACCTGTCATTTGGCATGTGGAAGTCGTTTCACATCTCCGCTCATGTACGAATGTCCAGAAGAAGGAAGGGAGGAAAACCGGTCAGGCAAGAAGGCTATCCGCACGAGAGTCACTGAACACCACCCCGTATTTTATCAAATTTTAGTCCAGTTATTTAATGGACCATAACAAAACCAATATTGTGTGAGCCACCTGTGCAACTGAGTCAAATTCATATAAGTCTTGTACTTTTCCTATCTCCTAACAAATCCAAGAATACTAATACACAGTGTACATTATACTTTCCCAAACAATTTCAGTTTGGTAAATGTCTAAGCGATATATAAAAATTTAGTCACTATTAGGTTGAAACAAAAGTTATAATTTTTAAGCAGGCGATCGAAAGTATCATATCAGTATTGTGGTTTTATCGAATTGGTAAACCAAGCTGAAATGGTTCCCTTAAATAAGAGTCAATTTAGCCCTGAAAACAGCTGTTACTTTACCCCAGGCGAGAAGATGCCATGCTTTCCTCTTCCTCGCAAATTTCCTCCGCCGTCCGTGTTTCTTTCCGCTTTCTTGATGTGAAGGTCTCGTACCCATGGAATCCGCAAATGAATTATGACGCATGTAGTGGAATTACCATCGGGTGCCTTTTTCATGCAGTGTTGAATCGTTTCATGGGGTTTCTTGCCCTTTAGTGACTGACACAGATTAAGGCAAGAAATAACTTGGTTTCGTTTTAGAACGATTTATTAATTTTCGTCGTACATACGTACAACGTTACCTGGTGTGAATAAATGTTTTTTCTAGGTAAACAATGGAACTAACGTGTACCTCGTCGTAGATAAGATTGCGGTGAGATTCAGTAAAAGCACAGTAAGCACGGGTATTTTGCCCTGACTAATACTCACTCTTTCCATATTGATTTAAGGCAAGTTCCGTCTCTAACTGACTGACTGGTATATGGATCTTGTCAAGGAGTGAACGTTCTCCATTTATGTTCTTCAGCCATTGGGGTAAGTGTTATATTTGTATTTTATTTGATATGTGAAGCGTATTCAGTTTTTTATGTCGTATCGTGAAATGATGCCTTTACTATTACGCAGATTTGAAACATGAACTTTTCAATTACAAATCGCTATTAGTTTAATTTAGCAGCACGTATCTATAGATATTAATTCCGAGCCTATTATTATGATCAATTTGTTGGGGTTTTTTGTAGCTGTTAAGGGCTGTCGGAAGCTGTTTATGACTATCTGAAGCTGTTTAGGGCTGTCTGAAGCTGTATAGAGCTGTCTGTAGCTGTCTGTACTTATGTCTATACGTATATCTGTGCGCATGGTGGATTCATGAAGTGTGTGCTGTCGGTGCGTATGTATGTGCGGGTATCTCATGCTATCTGTCTGGCAGTATGTGGGTCTGATATGAAAGATGAAGTAACCATCAAGGCCATACGAAGACGAAACTGCTAGTTTGTAAACTTGTGTGCATGGTGGATCCATGAGGGGGTTGTACGGACAATACAACTGAGGGCCAACCCAAGGATTCGGTAGAGCCGTGTGGTTTGTCAGCGGACACATTTTGCAAGTTTTGCAAATATATATATATAAATCATACGACTGTACAAATTACTGAGTCATAAACATGTTTCAATTGGTTGTTTCAACTGAGTACAATTGATTCATTTTGAATACATAAATTATTTGAAACTTTATATTTGATTACATGAGATTGTTTGAATCTCACTTACATTCCAGGAGATTATTTGAATCTCACTTACATTCCAGGAGATTATTTGAATCTCACTTTCATTTGAATCAATTTTTTTCTTCATACTTGTGAATGTTTGGATAGAGTATTTGAATGACACGTATGTTTGGAAAGAATCACTGTATGTGATATATATACATATACATATATATATATATATATATATATATATATATATATATATATATATATATATATATATATATATATATATATAATCATCATTCGATCCAGTCATCTATTCAGGTATATTCTGTTACATTGACCTTCAGGCTACGAAAGTAGTTGATCTAATAAAATCATTAGCCATCATGATGTCGGCAGGTGCCATTCGAAGTCCCATTGCGTTCAGTCTTTTTATGACCGGGTCGCTGTCCCCTTATGCTGCTACTGTCTTCTCTGCTAACCCTTCACCAGAGGCCATTTGAAACATTTTATCTGGCAAGGGAATACTTGGTCTTTCTGGTGATTACAGGATCAGTTTAATGTCTTGTAAACCTTCTCTGGTAGTACCTGTTGGAATCTGGTAGTGGGAATAGGCGTTCTGGGAAGTGTCCTATTCTTCGGTGGTGGAGGTGGTGGCGGTAGTTGTTCTGTGTTCTTATGAGATTTTGAGACGATGGTGGCAAATATCTCTTAAGTCTTAGACTGTTGGGCTGGAACGTGGTCCGCCGGGTCCTGGGCAGTCTGAGTTATAGACATGGCCCCTGAAGTTGATGTAAATGGCCCATTAGACTGCTGAGGTTTGACTTGTTGAGGGAGCGTGGTAGGTTGGCTGCTAACTGGCTGGCAGCCGCACTTTTTAACCTCCACGTATCCTGGTTTGTAAATTTCTTTCATTTTCTAAGTTATTGATCGGGAATAACATCTGTCGCTATTTCCATTTAATAATAAATGTTGCTCGCTTCTCTGTTCACTGCCGACTATGGCGCGGATGATGAAGATGATGATAATAAAATTTAGGTAGCCTATGCAGCTAGTGCTTTCGTGACCGGTTAAGTCCTGAAGGTCAGGATTTTTAATTAGTGGCAGCTGGCTGTCGGTAAGCCCTGGAACGCTGAAGCGCGTATAATGAAAGTTTAGTCCAGTTTTGCTAGTGGACAATTTTTTTCCCCCAATAACGTGTAAGCCACCTGTGCAATTTTCCTATTCCATTGAGTTGTATAATTTCCTTTATTATTTTCACAATAGATTGAAATTTTGTTTACGTAGTGTACTTTTACATTTCTAAATGGTGCCAATCAGCTGGGTTTGAGGCAAACAATATCCTTTTTGTGTCCTTATTTTTTTTGTTTTGAATTTTGATGGTGGTGATCAAAGAATCAGATCATGATTTTGTGGATAGAGCTTTTATCAAAAGAAGACTTCATAAGCCAAAGGAAGAACCTCGTGTAAGAAGGCAATTTGAAAGTCGATGTCGGTTTTCTTTTTCTTCTTCTTTGCTTTATTTTTCTTCTGTCTTCTTTCTATTGTTCTGATGGTGTTTTGCTTCCGACTCGACTTTCAATGTTGTAGTCCGGCATGATGTTCGCTACTGGTCCGTCTGGTTCATGGGCTTTTACTTCTTTTTACTTAATGGAATTTAGAAATTACATTGTGCCTCTAAATTTTGTTATTTATAATATGTTGGTCTTGTGGGTAATTTTGGAATTTAAATGTTGTGTTTTAATAGATTGGGGTCTGTCTATCTGTTATGTATTTTATTTCCGGTTTGTGCGGTGGGCCTGATGGCTCGTCTTTTGTCACCTTATATTCTTAATTTTTGTGGGGACCTAAGGCTTAGTGGTGTTTGTTTACACAATGCCAATATTTGTCGCCTTGTGCAGCATGGCCTGGAGGCGGAGTTAGTCACCTTATATATATAGTATTGTTTTTTGCATAGAGGAGTTGGAGAGTTATTTGTGTAGTTTTCTCAGACCTGTTTGTTTATTATTGTATTAGTAGCCTGAACACATGTAAACATGCAGTGGAAGAAGTTTGTAATTAGTAATATATACACACACTTGCATACACCTATACATACACAAATTTTCTATTTTTTAACTTTATTTTTTAAAGTTTTAAAGTGATATGGACTTGCATATTGGCTAGCAGTCTTACCCTACCGCTTTAGTCCTGTCTGCTGGTTTATGTTTTGTTTTGATTGTGGCTATATTTATTCTTGTGGTGTTATCTTCAGGCTAGATCTATTTTGGTTTTGGTTTGGTTATTTCTAGATTTTGTTTGAGTTATTTAGGTTATTTCTAGTTTTTAATTGAGTTATTCGTTATTTTTCCAGGCTAAGTCTATTTTGATAAGACGGATGTCTTTGCCGAGTATTGAGGTCGCAAGGACTTTTCAAGGACACCTAGTATTTTTTATTCCCTACATTTAATTTTGTTAGCCTGTTTCCTGGTTATGATAGGGTTGAATTTGTTTATTTTGTTTATTTATCTATTTAGTGCTTGATGTTTTGTCCCCTGTTATGTTATTATTTTCATATGTTTGTTATGTATCGTATTTGTTAATTTGCGTAAGGTACCATATTATATTTTTGTATGCTATTTCGATATTTTTGTTATATGCTTTATTTAATATTTTTGGGTATGTTGTAGGTGATCTTAGTTTCTGCTGTTCTTTTGGAAGTTAGATCCTTGATTATGATATTTTGGGCAAGTGTTGAATGTTGAAACCATCCATTGCTGGACAATGGGGACAGTTCGTGTTTTGCTTTGTTTCTTTGTTGAGATGTTTTCTAAAACTGCTTTTTAGTAAAAATTTTCTTCTTTTATCCTATTAATAACATGGAGGTCAGTGGTTTTTATGTATTTAGTTGTCGTGATTGTGCTGTTGACCTCTTTTTGTAGCTGGAATAGGTGTCTGCCCTTGTTGGTATTTTCTCAGAGTCTTTGCCATTTCTTGTTTATTTTAATCTTATTTGACTATATACTTCTTGTACACTGTAATCAAGAAGTGACATCTTGTCCACTGTAATCAAGATGTGTTAGTGAGTTGTTCATGAGGTTTAGTTTTGCTTGTTGGTCAGCTTTGTCGTTTCTTGTTAGATTAATATGCGAGGGTACCCATAGGAATTCACATTTTGTTGTTTTCCTTCAATCTCTCCGATGGATATCCTTGTTTCTTCTAGCATGTTACCTCTGCCTTTTGTTGTGCCAGTCTATAAGGATTTGATTACACTTAGAGAGTCTATTATAATAAAGTAATGGTTGTATGTTTGGGTTTTATCCATTTATGTGCCTCATTTATTGCCCAGAATTTTGCTGTATACATAGAGCAATCATCCTTGAGTCTGTCTCCGAGTGTAATCCGGTGTTCGAGCATTATTATTGCGACTGCTGTTACTTTTAGTTCTTGAGATTTGGATCCATCTGTATAGATTTTAAGATGTTTAGAGTATGTTTCCTCGATGGTCTTGTGTACATCTGATAGTGTTCCTACGGGGTTTTGTGTTCTTCTGCTTGAATGCCTGGGAGTTCCATTTCTTTGCAGAGGGTATGTACATTTGGGCCTGCAGGCGGGCGTGCAACTACTTTTTGGCAGAATGCTGCGTTACATCGTTTGATCGTAAGTTTAGTTGGATTGTAACTTTTATAAATCGAGTTGCTGGTGGCGTATCTTAATATTTGTTCCTCTCGTCTCAAATGTAATGGTAGATCCCCCGTTAATATGTGGAGTTCCTCGATTGAGGTATTGGATAAAGCTCCAGTACAGGTCTAAGCACTTTGTATTGTGTGTTGATTAATGTTTGGAGCAGGGTGTTGTTGGCTGAAACAAACACTTGGCAGCCATAGTCAAGTTTGGCCCTAATTAATGATCTATAGAGCATGAGCATTGTTGTTTGGTCTGCGCCCCATTCTGTCCCCTTAATATTTGTAGGAGGTTGAGGTAGCGTATGCATCTTTTAGTTATTGTTGTTATGTATTTTTCGCAGCTGAGGGTCTCATCAATTAGCATTCCCAAGAAATAAGCTTATTTGACAAATTGTATAGATGTATTTTGTAGATGGAATTCGGGATATGTTGTATGTTCAGATTTTGTAGGTGAGAAAAGCATTCCAACTGTTTTTGGTGTCTGATATTTTAAATCCCCAGTTGGTTTGGTTGTTTGGGTTGCCTGACTTCCAGATTTCCACTGCCATCAGCAAATTGTGATAGTTCGATTAGTTGGTTGGTAACATTGTCTTGTAGATTTTTGACCATTAGGTGAAAGAGCATGGGACTTATTACACTTCCTTGTGGAATACCGTTGTCCAGAGTGTATGTGTGAGAGACAGCAAATGGTGGACGCTGGAGATTATAGAATATTAGGCACGGACGTGAATAAAAACATCTCTTACAATAACTTCACATATTATCTACTATCCACACAGAAGGGAAGAAAAATGTTATATACTATACTGCATTAACCCCAACTATACTATCCACACACGGGAAGAGGAAGAAAACAAACCCCAAATATACTACCCACACACGGAAAGAGAAAGGAAAACAAAAACAAACAAAAACAAAGATACTCTCCACACATGGGAAAGAGAAAAAACAGACACAATATCTACTATCCACACAAGCGTACGCGAACGCATACAAACACACACTACAATCTCCACACGGGAAGAAAAAAAAAAAACAACCCCAAATATAATATCCACACAACGTACGCATACAAACACAACTCTACAAAACGTCTTTGCCCGCTTGAAGCAGGACATTTTAACCTGCTCTCAAGAAAGCTTATTTTGGATTTTGTTTGTCGATGATGACATTTTCGAGAAATTCGTTGCCTTGCGTCAAAGCGTCGTCTATTAAGGAGTTAATACTTATGTCACCATCAATTTCAACACGGGGGCCACCGAACGAAAGGCCGATTTCAACATAACTCCTACACCATGTCCTCGTTGTTGAGTGACTCCTAGGTACACGGGATACATGACTTACGAGTCGTTAGAGAATCATTTATGAAAATGGAGTTTCACCGTGGTTTTCTCTTTGGTGAATGGAATATTCTGTCCCAGATCTCCTTTAATAGCAATGTTGACAGTATCGAAATACGTGGTGAACGTGATATATGTTTCTACCTTCCTGTTGAATAGTCGTGGCAGAATCCACTTTGAAAGGAATGACACGTAGTAACAGTACGGAGGTGTGTCCCACCACCTTGTAGTCCACCACATCGGAGTACCCTAAGATCAAATTGAGTCCGTGGTTCAGTTCCACAGAGGATTTAACACTCTTGTAAATTCGATCGTTGTTGCTAATGTCTCTGGAGTTGAGGTACCTTTAAAGGGGACTTCTCGTACCTCTTATTCCGATGGATCCGTGGAGCTGAGTCTGCACTGACCGCACGGGGTACTGGTGATGATGGTGGTTGTGGTAGACTTTTCATCAAAGTCTTTTTCGTGTATAGCTTTCTGGTAAAAGAGTTGCAGTCGTTGCAAAATTTGACCGTACCTTTGCGATTTTTCCTTTTCTGACAAATCGTTGAGATTCACCAACGATTGCAATTCGTGTTCTAACTGGGACATCTCGGTCAAATGTGGATTAGGAAGTAAATGTGTGGTCCATTGTTCTTACCATAGACGGTATTCCGTCTATCGTTTTTAAGGCACTAAATAGCCCGTTTTAACTGCAGAGATCAATTTTATCTTCTGGACCCATTTCATCTTAAACGTGTAAGTAAAATATCTCCCAGAAGTCCTAACGTGGATTATACTATTGTTTTTGCAAGAGGTGTTAACAGGGGTAAAAGTCATCTGCGCTGGATCAACATCTTTATCTTTTGAAGAAAGGGAATTTTCTTTGGGACCAATTGGCGAAGAACGTATTAATGTTGGCTAAGCATTTTTTCTGATGTGGGGACAAAAGTTTTGTTCCTTTCAAGACATTCAGACAACATTCGCTCAAAGTATCGATGACGCTTTTGGAGGCGGTTTGAATGAGTCTTTTCGCATGGGTGGAGAAACTTGGGACCTTTGGATAGGACGGACAACATGTCCCCATGCTTGACTAAACGAGGACGCAGTAGTTTCCTTTACTTGTCTTTCTGGAATGACGAAGGATGTTTTCTGGAGGGTTACATCTTTATTTGTAGGTTCCGAATCACGCACCAAAACATAAACTGACGTCGATGAATTGGTACACGTCCTTGTATCTTTATTTGGACTATCGCTTCTTCAAATAGGTGACGATGTGAATCCTTTCCTTTGGTTGCTCCTCTTTTTATTTAGACGACTGTCTTCTTTCTTTTTTTGGGGGGGGGGGTCGATGCTCGGCACAGCGTTTATTTCGGATGACGAGATTTTCCTTGTCTTTTTCCATTTCCTTTTTTGACAGGAGAACGAATATTGTAGTAACTTTCTGCACTTCGTTGAGGAGAAACGTTTGTGCGTTCAGGAGCACAAAAACACTGCTCCCCATTGTTTGACTCAGGTCTTATTAACACTGGAATGCGTCGCCACTGATTGTCTTTACATCGTATTAACTTGATGACAGGTATCATGCGTCGTGGATGTGAACGTAAAAGACTAAATCCAGTAAACTCTGTAACATACCCGATCTCTCTAAGACTCTGATTTTGGGGGCAGGTACATTGTAAGCATCTGCCACTGCAGCTAAAGAGGGAAAATGGTATCACTGCTTCGAGATGCGGGTTTCCATTGTTTCAACAAATGAGAAACACAGGCTGTCAAATTGGGTTTGGCACGCATCACTAGCAACAGAGAAGTGAAAGAACCTGAGGCTGTTAGAATTGCGGTCACCGTCGCTACTTGTCACTACTTGTCGTGACCTCGTACGGGAAGAAGCTTCTTTCTGGGAACTTTTCTGGGGTTTTTCTTTTTCGTTTTCGGGGACTGTGACATGGTCTTCACACCACTGCTCTTTTTTCTTCTAGGTCCGTTCGGCTTTTTTGGGAGTGGCTTTTTTATCGGGGACGACTTTGGGAGCATTGGGAACAAATCATAACACCTATTAGAGAACCTCTATCTCCAGGTTTCAAAATGATTTGCTTTTTGGTTTGAGTGTATCTGCGGATATCTGCCAGTTGCGCAAAGACTACTTTGTTTCCCTCTCAAAAAAAGCGTTTTGTTTGATGATGTCTGTGAATAATGCCTCGCAGTATTTGAGTGCGATAACTCAGAGTCAATTCTTTCACTTTACACTCGGTGTGCAATTCTCCTTGTCTGTCCCGGTATTCGTAGTCGTAACATTTGGGGACGCAACTAGCAAAACTTAGAATCGTCCGTCCAGGCACCTAACGGTCTCTTTCGATTTTAGGGTAACAGTGACCCTGACTATCGATGTAGATGCAAGTGTTCTTGTCAAAATACAGCACATCATCTCCTAACATTCTAAAACTTCGTACAATTTTAAGCGAGCATGGGCTGCCACGTAAGCCGCTATGATGACATATCCCAATTCGTCGGCTTCTACAAAGTACAGTTCTTCTTCCTAACTGACCAGGAGCCAGTCCTCATGAAGTGATTCATGTACTTGGTTTTGTCGTGAATCATCTGGAAGTAGCGAGAAGGATCGCACAAATACGCTGTCTTGGGTAAACACGTTCGCTGTGCCATTTTGCCCCACAAGCAATTCAACATCACTTTAACAGAAGATCGCTTTCCTTCGCTTTTTCCTGAATGTGGTCTAAAGTGATGTCTTCCTTCTCCCAGTATGTCTCTTTGAATTTCTTCTAGTCTTTGTATTGTCGAATGTTGTCAAAGTCGATGTGTTTCAACAGCAATTGTGGATGATTTGCGGCAAAGTGACAATATTTGCCCACGTAAGGATACAGCTAACACACGTCCAAGTATTTGATTTCTTCTCCTTTCTCCAAGTCGGAGTGTTAAGCAAACAGGTGGCATTCGTCCGTCCTTTGTACAAATTATCAGTGAGTTAAGAGGGTCCACCAACATGTAACTTTCCACGATGCGTTTAAACTCAGGATCGGTTTTCATGTGTTCCCACATTTCCACCACTTGGTATCCTTGCTGTTCTAACATTTAAGCTCCGCTGACAAGTAACCTACTACAAGTCTTACATAGTTCGTTTTAAAAACTGATTGTGTGGTGCCACGTTGAGGGTAGCAGTGGGGAACATCCGTGAAATAAGTATCCGTTAAACTTGTACACGATCATTAGGTTTTCTAAGTCTTAACCATACACCGAATACGTTCCGATGGTCTTGTTGACTCCTCCGTTACGGGCGTGTTCGATCCATTTTTCTTCCTTGTCGCACAAGTAATGTAACCAGCGTAGGGTTTTAAACGAGTAATGACGATTGAAAAAGTTCGTCGTGTGAGGGCGTATCACAGACAGGGTGTTTTCGGGCATAGCTCATTGATCCATTGGAGCTCCATGAATAATTCTCGAAATTATCCACAACAACGCCGTAAAATACTCGCGTCTACACGACAATGCTTTAACATTTCTTCTTGAAAATCGAATAGGTCATCTTCTTACTCTTGCTGTTTGGAATGGTAGTTTCAGGTCCACGATGTGGTAACAAATGTGACATCGTTTTCTTTTCTGTACATACGTAAGCCTTGGTAGTATTGCTACGTATCACTGATCCACTAGTAGGGCACAATCTGAGCAGCTGACAAGCACTTTTCCGCTGTGAACCTTGCGTCTTTAAATGTTGTTGGTAGCAGGTAGCGCTGACAAAAGTGCGCTGACAAGCAAGGCAATGCACTCGTTCTTGTTTCTTCTTCTAGACGGGTTTAGAGGCCAAACATATATCACCTTTCGATCCACAATATTTTGTTGCTCTCAATTGTTATAACTGTAGTCACAATTCTCACAATAATAACCGTATCCCTGAAATGCGGCAATACTGGTAATGGTATTGAAATGTCCAAACATGAATGTATTCTCCATCTTTAAAATATTTTCCTCAAAAAACACAGAGGTCCGAACACTTCTTGATTGTGTACTTTCAAGTTATAGCGTGGAGCCAATATGTCTTGCAATTTTTACGTTTCAGGAATACCCCATGGTGCGTCTTTAGATAACCCCGCTTGCTGTAACAAGTGTTCTGGTTCCCTTTGTTGTTTGCCTCGGTTCGATTTTCGAATAGTTTGCAAAGCTCTTTTCCATTCTACCGTGTCGTTCTTGCCGGCATACGTTCGTCCACACCACAACTGCACAGGCCAAACACATCTTGTCTCGAGGGTAATTAATTCGGACGATGCTCATTTTGGTGCAGCGATGGTCATCCAACACCTTTGTGCGTTTTCCGGTCCCTCCTTTGAGAAGAGACACGTGGGCCTTGAACAGTGTCGCTTTTCATCGGCTATGTGAACCTTGTCGTTGGATTGTTGCACCTGCTGAATATTGTCGATGACTTTGGAATGTGTCGTTTCTGCCAGGCTGCTAAACTCGATCCAGACAAGCGATTTCAAACTGTCGTCATGAATGGAAGTCTCAAGTGATCGTCTTTTTGGCTTGACATTGTCGTTTTTTAGTGTGATTAACAAAGAATCCCATATATAGGCGATGAACTCTTCTGCTATCGCGAGCGGTACATCGGACTTGAAATCTTTAAACTTCACCGTGTACATGTAAGCCGTAATTCTGAATTTTCTGGTGGAGCGCTTTTCGGTCTCTTGAAAGCGGTATTACTTTCCAGGGTTTACTGGTGGTGAACTTTGGTTGGGTGTAGACTATCTGGGTCTGGATTCTGGCACATTCATGTCATCTTCAAAATCACTGGCATGAATTTGAGCCAAGACTTTAGCTACGCTGCAAGGCGATAAATCACGTTTCTGGCTCCTACTTTCTTCTTTTTGCTCCATGAAATGACGCAATCGTTTCATCTTTACTGCAAAACGTCAAATGTCTTCATTTTAAACGCCATGGTCCCCTATATATTCATGTCAGACCAGTGTATATTTAAATGGCCAGTGTCTTCCTTTCGAGCATACATTTCACTCTCAAACGTACCAAAATGATGCGAGAGCCCACAAAGATCAAACTTCTGATCAGAGCTTTTCGAGGTGTCATACGAATCCCTCTCCTTGCGAGATAAAAGTCAAGTTACTTGACATATCTGTAAGGCATTTTGGCTACATATAGTGTCCAGACCGTCCAAAAAGCAAGACAGGTATCAGAAGAGACAGAAATCAAGTTACCTGTTATCATTGCCAAGAGAAAGGACATTGGTCTTCAGAATGCCCTAAGAAACAACAGGAGCAAGAGCAATTGGATTGTAAAATCTTTACCAAAATAGACAGCATGTAAACGTAAGTCTCTTGTTTTGATTTGTTTAGAATAATTACTTACACTCACGCACACAGTCACGCGCATATCACGGGGCAAAAACGGGATTTTGAGTTTTAATTGATTGTGGCAAAATGAATACTATCTTATTTCGAGAGAAGTGGGTGGCCCTGAAAAGGACCGTTGGTTATTTGATTGTTTTAATACAAACTCAGGAAGGGAAGCAATCAGCTTTAACTACGATAAGCTTTGCCAAGACCAAGGGCTAGTTCTGGACTTGCACCTGTCGATGAGTTGGTAGAAAGCACTAGGTGTAGCAACAGGGTTGGATTGTTTGGCTCAGGAAGGTATTTTTCTCTTGGGTCGGATTAAAGAAGTCTGATACCTTTGTTTCAGACACCGTAACTCTGCTATAATGTCTAAGAGTACCGTCGCTTTTTGACTTTCACTGTCCTTCTTCTTTCCTGGAACTTGTTTCTTCGCCGCTGCTTCTTCTTCCTGCCGCTTCCTTCTTTTTGCCTCTTCTTCTTCCCGCTGATGCTGTTGAAGGAAAAAAGCTTGTTCTGCTTATTTCTGTTGCCGTAAATATTTATCCAGTTCTTCTTTCTGGTTCTGTTTAAAATCCTTGTCAAGGATCGTGTCGTAAAGAAGAAGAAGAAGGTAGCGAAGGTGCTTCAAATGCTTGCGGAGAAGAGAGAAAATCAACTAAATTCCAATTAAAATCGGTCTCTTCCCGAAGTAGGACTATGTTGACTTTGGTAGCCACTGCTATACCATCGCTTTTCGTCTCCACGGCTGGTGCACTCCAATTCATCGTCTTCTTAGTTTCCGTCATGTTTGAAAACAGACGATATGGCATATATATATATATAGGGAATATGACGTCACAAGTGTTATTACGCTTGCTTAGGGAAAACAAAGAACTTTTTGTTTATGATTCACGGAAATAAACTGACATTTAAATCCATTTTTATTATTGGAATTTGATATTATAAGTGTTGTCCAGTTGGTTCCTTTCGTCCGATTTTATGAAAATTCATTGGTCCTAGCAAATCTCAGATATTATTAAAGTAATTTATATTGGTCCTAGCAACATGTTAAAACGTTACTGCCTTTTCCATTAATTATTTTGATAAGAATTGATTCCCTTGTTAGGTTTATTTTACTGTGCAGTTTGTATCCTCAGTTGATACAAATTACTTCCCCGTCTAGCAATAGGCACTTCTGACCTTATAATATAATCAAGTGACTCTGTGCATTGTCAGTAGGGTCGGTCATACGTATTAAATCTGCGTTCCTGAATAGGTAAAAGAAGAAAACAATAAAGTGGCGTGCGTTACTGCCGGTGCGACCATCGCCGTAAGAATCTTTTGCATAACAATTAATATTTTGAAAAAGAAAAAATAAACTCACAAAACAAGGTATCTAATATTAAAATGAATTTTGGTGTGCCATGATACCTGGCCTATGATGGAACCTCCTTTAGATTGAACGTTTAAAGTTTTTTGTGCGTTTATCCCAACCCCATCTATATTGTGCGTATTTCAAAACGAATCGAAAGAATTTAAATCGAGAAAATGTATTTATCAATTTTTTTATAAGGATTCCGCTCTCGTTTAGATAGGGACGTACTTGTTTAGAATCCGGTTTCCAGGTTTTAACTAATTCCATCCTCGAGTCCAAATAATATATACAATTAACAAAGATAGTGCATACAATTTAGAACACTTAAATTTTGTCCAGAAACAGGTTCCAAGGGGCAATTGGTGCAGAACCAATTGGCTTGTGTTTGCGAAATTAATGTGAGCCATGACTGCAAGAAAAAAAAATATTTTCTTCATCGTGGGAACGAGCACATGAAGTTAATTTGCAGTGTTTTTGTTCTGTTATATTTTGACAATGTTGTTTTCATTTGATGATCGTCAGGTTTTACAACTGTATATTTTTTCATTATATTGATACAATCTGTTTTGTTTTGCCAGTTTTAAAGCGCCTAACGTTGGGTCGAAATTAAATAAATCTCTTTCTTAGCCCTCTTTCTATGTGCATCTATTCACGATTTCGAACTATATATAATTTCAAATCAAGCAATTCAAGCATTTATGGACAACAATTTAGAAGCAAAAACAATGAGGGTGTACTATGACAAATATAAAAAGATATAATCCTTTAGCCCGTGGTAAAACCATTATGTATCTTCTGACCTTATCCAAATCCAGTAATATCAAAATTCAAATTAATTACGTCGTCCAAACATTTGAAACAAAGGTAAAATATTTGAGTAAATTGATTTAGTAATTCCAATCACTACCTATATACCTCCAGAAAAAAGAAAACAATGGTGAAAAACGGTCATTTATAATTGGAGGAGATATAAGTATAATTAAATCTCGAAACATAACCTTCAATGAACATGTACCGCCTTAATAATTGGCGAACACCGGAAATTGCACCGATGATTTTAAAAAAATTTCTGGATTATCAAATAACAAATATAAATACACATATTAACTCCTCGAACAGTTTCTTATAGGTGATGGTGAAATCTATATGCAACGTATATTTATACTTTTATAAATTTTTGGGTGTTTTTTGTATTTATTTATAATATGTTTCAAAGATTTTTCTTTATTTTGAAGAGCGTAATCTGGAAACAACTTTTGTTTTAAGTCATTGTCATGATCTACAGTTAGGCCTCGATTGTTTCGCACATCTCGTAATTCATTTATGTATGCCTCTTTTACTAAAAAGTAATATTTTTTCTATAAGTTGCCTCATTCGAATCAGATAGTCAAACGTTTGATTACATGAACTCTAAATCACGAACTCATTATCCTCTCACTCTAAATTCCTCCGTCTAGTTATTATTGATACATACTGGACACCCAAAATGTACGCTTTGAAGGTAAGTCAACTGCATTAGGTTTTATTTTGCAAGAGGCAACATTCTGTAAACTGTGTATTTTTTTCGATGATTCCTGCAACAGTGACAAAAATATTCGTGAGAAGCAGTGACATCGATATTAATGTGTGTGTGTGTGTGTGTGTGTGTGTGTGTGTGTGTGTGTGTGTGTGTGTGTGAGAGAGAGAGAGAGGGGTGGGGTGGGGTGTGTGGTGACTTTGCATTACCAGGTTCAAGCTGGATTAATATGGATTGAATCACAAGAAAGACTATTTTAGTTTAGTTCCTGCTTGTTACTTACAAGAAATAATTTTGACCTAGGATGCAGAGTTCATCATCATAGTGTATCTCTTGTTTAATATCCTTCAAGTCTAGTCTATGCTAAAGTTTCTTTCTCAATTATTAATATAGTGGTATACTGTCGAGGTAAAAGACCAAGTAGTTCTCAAACAACTCTTTTGTATACAGTTGTGCAGTCATCAGACGTTAAACTACTTTAACATCCTACTTAAATTTAATTTCTGAGTCAGTATTGTGACACTAACAAATGAAAGAAAAGTAATGATAAGACCCAGACGTCTCCGAGAGTGGCAATTAAATTGAATATGTATTCATTATGTTGTGTCTGGAAAAATATAAACACATCCAGTGATTAAATGCCCAGTGAAATCGGATTTACTGAATGGTTTATGCATCTATTGAAAGTCATAAGGCTGTGAAAACAGAGTTCAACGCCAGTTTACCAGTCTATTTACAATTTGCGGTTAATGGTCAGAGGAATGAACACTATAATTTGACTGATACTCGGTCCATAGCACCCACTCTACAGGTATTACACAGCTAGTTTTAAGGTCTCACTGGATAGTTTCGTATTTTGACAACTAATGTTTAAGGTAGTAGGCATGAACCTAATTAGCATAATCCTGTCGTTTATAAATTGACACAGAAGCTAAATCTGTAATGTGGTTTAGATTTAATTTTGAGTTAGGCTTGTAAATGGGTTGGCTTATTTGTTGACTGCCTGTCACAGTTAGACTAGTATTGGAGATCAAATCCGTAACTTGTGCTGCAAATGAACAGCCGACATGGCAAACGTATTTATGAATGTCTGCTACAGAGGTAAATATCTAAAAATCGAGATGTTTGAGGGGTGAAGAAAAGTATGCTGATTTGTTATAGGTATAGTGAACTTTATTCATGAATAAGGCACATACTGATTCTTTTAGCTGCCTTGTCACAAGAAAATATTCAAAATAGCTCTTTGCTGTCAAAAATTAATGTAAAAAAGAGGGGTTGGTGGCAGTGTTGGTTGAATATAAAAGCCACCAGTTGTATAAGGTATTAACGTGATTGCCGCATTCAAAATCTCACATGCATTCTTTCTACAAAAATCATAAGTTTGTTTTTATTTGCATCTTCAGTGTAAATGTATTCTTATTTTCCTTCAGTAGGTCATTGTCGGATGAAAAGTCATCATATACACTGTCTAGCGAGACCTTAAGTGCCTTGTTACTTGTATCGAAATCTTGTATTACCTTCATATTGTATTACTCAGAGTGTACATTAATCTGACATATACGTAGCAAAATCATAGACAACATTTAAATATTGTATATTCACACATTCTTGAATTTGCATAATCGTGTTTCCGATTGGGAGGATATCGATATTTCATCGCGTGACTGCAATCATAACTTACTCAAAATTGCAGCAATTCCCTGATTTTAATCATCAGCTGTGGATTCTTTCAAAACGATCCAGACAAATATAAATTGCAAAATATGTGCATCCCTATACGTGTAATGGTTGACGTTTGTGTCCCACAAGCGGGACATACTGCACTGACTTGAACACACTACATATTATGTTATCCAATCTCGAGTCAGACAATCATTTCTAAATTGCTACTTTCTTTCTCATTTTAATTAATCTTATCGTTATTACTTATCAAAGGATACTCGATTTTAGATACAAGGGCTATATCATTACTGTATTGCTTAATCTTAGAAATAAGAAGGAATTTTATTTCTTGGCCTGTTCAGAGTTGTATCGTCAGGTAGTCTGTACACAATTCAGATGCCGTGTATTTCCATTGACTTGGCAAATCTGGTACCCTTTTTGCAACACTGGTATGTGTTAAACGTCATTTAAAGTTTACACTGATTTGTGTTGAACGTCATTTAAAGTTTACATTTAAATTTTCTCACTAACAATTACGTTCTATCGTCAGGTGAGGAAATTGTATATTGTCGTTTTTACCGTTACAAAATGCATCATTATCTACAATGCGGGGGGGGGGGGGGCCGAGTGGCCGAGTGGTCTAAAGCGCTCTCCGTTACGGATCATTGCCATCTCACCTCTGTCTGCGTGGGTTCGAGTCCAGGATTCGGCCAATGTGGGTATGTGAGAAAGCTTGCCAGTAGCTTCTCGTGATTCGGTGGTTCTTCTCGGGGTTTTGCCGGGTTCTTTCTCCACCATTAATACTGGCCGCCATGCATAGCCTATCCTGTGCTGAAAAATGGCGTTAAACCCTACAACAACAACAACAATGCGCTAATTTGAACTCGGCCATTACTTTCGTTCAGAAATGTGAGAATATATATACATATATATGCATAAGGGACAAAACTAGGCAGAAATGTGAAGTGAGAGTGAGAGAGAAAAGGAATTGGTGCTGGATTAAAACCTTGAAATTGAAATTACACCATGTAACCTACAAGAATATGATTCGTTTTAACAATATAGGTGCACTTTCCTTGGAATTAACCTACAGTGTTTATCAATGATACAAAGTTGCAAACATTATACGGTGAATTTCTCGGTTACGTGTTACACATACGGTGATGTATTTAATGTTTTGTTGTTGTTTCTTAAACATACTATAATGTTCTAAAAATCGATTATTATTAATTATTATTAATTATATATGAAAATGCTTAAATGTTTCTTCTTCTTCTTCTTCGTCTCACTCTCTCTCTCTCTCTCTCTCTCTCTCTCTCTCTCTCTCTCTCTCTCTCTCTCTCTCTCTCTGGACCATCGTAGCTAGATACGGTCTAAAAGCTATAAAATGACGAGCGTAGAGGATTTTATATTTTGCCATCCCACGATGGCTAAGGACATATGAATACTGCATATATATATATATATATATATATATATATATATATATATATATATATATATATATATATATATATATATATATGCACACACACACACGTGAGGTATATTATCTGACACAAAAGTCTGATGTTTGACTGAAATTTGTGTTCATCAAATGTAAGCGCCCCGTCTATATATGCCTTTGAATTATTGTAGTAGTTATTTATCACGTAACTGCCTTCTTTCATAATCTGCCTTTATGCGATTGTGCACACACACACGTAAGTAAGAACACCATCGTTTGGTCTGCACTTGAGCATTCTTTCACAATAATTAAGATGTAATTACAATATATTTACATTTCGTTGGATGCACGTTGGAGGTTCTCCTAGTGTCCAGCAACTATCAGTTTGCATTGACTGACCTAACAACATGTACAGATAACAAAACACGGTTTAGAGTATATATAAATAAAAAAAAATCCTGCGGTGTAATAGTTATTTTACCTGATGTTCTTATCTTTATATCATTTCTAGGTCAATTGTGAATGAAGGGATTATCATTATTGTTGTTTGTCACGGTTAAATTTAGGAATAACAGTGGACTTTTTTTTCTGACTTGCCAACATTGGTATTGTTATCTGAAGTTTTTGTCCGTACACAGTAGCAACCGCTACAAACTGTACGATCTCAGACACTGTGTATTGCTATTAACTGGATGATCTCAGACACTGTGTATTACCATTGGCTGTATGATCACAGAAACCGTGTTTTGCCATTAACTGTATGATCTCCGACAATGTGTATTGCCATTAACTGTATGATCTCAGACACTGTATTGTCATTAGCTGTATGATCTCAGACACTGCATTGCCATTACCTGTATGATCTCAGACACTGTGTATTGCCATTAAATGTGCAAAGATACAGATTTCTGTCGAGAACAATTAATTAGATTCATGCGATGATTCCTAATGTCTGTGTCGGGAGAGGAAGCGATTCTTAATTATGCCTTCGTTTACTTAACCGTTAGACGACTAGAAAAGGGAAGGCTGACTTCGATTTTATACCGGGACTGTCAGAAGCTCAGTTTATTTAGATAAGTTGTTTGGAATTCGATAAGTTATACTGACCACAATTTTGGAGCCTTGTTATAAAAGGCAGTAAATATATTTCTTCCTGATTGATTATGCTAAATAAGGGCGTGGTTCCCACACGAAAATTCTTGGGGTTAAATTGCCCTCAGCGGAAAAATCTAGTCAGTCTGCAAATTTCCTGCAAGAGTGAAAATATAGGGGACTCTGAGACTGAATTTTGAAGAAATTCTCTTGTCTAACATTGGTCAAAAGGACCGGGTATCTGGAAAGTCAACGGACACAATATGGCGATAGAAGCGAACAAAGCTTGAAAGCACAAGGGGAACTAGTTCCACTGACATATCTACGTATCTATTTATCCAAGTATCTTCGTATATACGTAATTACGTATCCACCTACCAACACAAAGTTTGAGGGCCGAAAACAGGCGAGACAGTAAGGAGGTTGGAAAATGAATAAACGCGAAAATGACCTAGATGATCCACAATAGTGAAGCTGAAGTGGACCAGAATAAGCAGGTTATGAAGCTGTACAAGGCAATGCCTTCGATCGTTCATTCGATTAAATGAACTAATTCTGTCATTTAAAACAGATCGGCTATATATATAAATATTTTTGTGTTTGAAATTTGGTGAAAAATGTATTTCAAAAAGAATGTAATCTTCCTAATGTAATATATTATCACAGTTGTTCATGTAACTGATTAAATGTTTGTTTTTCCATGTACGGAGGCTCGTGTCCTTCTGTTCTATACATATATGCTAAGATCTCTATTTATTCCATCTATAATTTCACCCTTTATTTTAATATTTACTCGATCCTGGCAACAATAAAGAGGGCGATCACCCTCTTGATAACGATAGCTAAATAAAGCTGACACATTGTAATACCACACCACCAGTAGCAACCGCTACAAACTGTATGATCTCAGACACTGTGTATGGCCATTAACTGGATGATCTCAGACACTGTGTATTACCATTGGCTGTATGATCACAGAAACCGTGTTTTGCCATTAACTGTATGATCTCAGACACTGCTGTGTATGGTCATTAACTGTACGATCTCAGACACTGTGTATTGTCATTGGCTGTATGATCTCAGACACTGTATATCGCCATTACCTGTATGATCTCAGACACTGTGTATTGCCAATAACTGTATGATCTCGGACAATGTGTATTGCCATTACCTGTATGATATCAGACACTGTGTATTGTCATTACCGGCACGATCTCGGACACTGTGTATTACCATTACCTGTATGATCTCTACCACCGTTCTTTGAACGCTATGTGTTCAAAAATGTTATAGTTTACACGTAAATTTTAAGTGTAAATCTAATTTTTCGCTCTATTTTAAGGCGACAAATTTTCCAATAGGTGATTCTTTTTTGCTTTAGTATCAGTATTCAAAGTTACCCATTTTAACATAGATCGCCAGTTTTCCTTCAGGAACGTACGAAAAACAATATTTCGTTATATACCTTTTTGAGAAAAATTATATGCTTTCGATTAGAGTTTTTACGTAAATATCTTATCCATCAGTAGAACTCATCTTTACAACACCGATGGATTCGAAGGATTGTATGAATATTTTACTCAGAACTATGCTGATTTTACGTTCTCTAAATGTTTTTTAATGTTAATTTAAAACAAGCTTTCAGGTCATCAATATTGAGTTAAATACACTGCCGCCATAGTGAACATCATCATTGTCGAAGTTGTTATTGAAAATCTGTTGCTATATATATATATATAAAATCTGTATGTGTCGTATATACGGTATAAGAGGACAACTATATATCCTCATACACAATGCCAAACGTTTCAGACAAGATTCGTAGATCATCATCTTCGGCATCCTTTAGTCATGGAAGACTAAGGATTTGCGATCAGAAGTTGTCACTTAATTGAGGAATATGCTGTGGCTTCAGAAACCCGCTCTTAGCCTACAGTCTGTTTCACCAGTCCCACTTGAAGGTGGTGTCTTGGTTTGCCACATCCTCCTGTCCCAGCGGGTTCTTTACTCCTCTGCCAATTGAAACAGTTGTCTCTAGCATCTATGAAGTCATTAGCTGAGCTTATGACTCCATCTACTTGAGTCATGCACATGTGCTTCCCAACTGTCCCCATCGATATCCAAAGCATTCATGTCCCTCAAGCACACATCTAAGAAGCTTAGGTGTTGACGATCTGGAAGCCCTTTGCCACCGGCTTGCTAGCTGTAGAAAATGTCTTTTTTAATCTGTCCAAGCCATTGTATCCTTAACGGTGTTACCCTTCTCCAGAATCTCTGTGTTGGGAACTCTGTCCTTCCAGGAGATCTGTATGTTTTTAGCCTCTGTTTTGTGCGAGTACAGTGACCAACGCTCACTGCTATTGAGGAGTGTACTGACAAGTCAGGATTTGTATCCTCGTATTTTGGTGTGTTCAGTAGGTGTTTTTGCTCTAGACCCTTTTAAACAAATTTTCCAGTACGGGTGATGAGTTCATGGCCCATACTACCCTCCTTTCCGGACTGAAGGTAAGCCCGAAACCATTGCAATCTTGTGAAAACTGAAAAGTAACTTTTTGGGGAATAGCCTCTGTGTTGCTTGCCACTGTCGGCAGAGAGTATGCAACGGATGAAAATTTTGAGAATCTTGGTTTTGGCTCTAACACGTGCGAGGTTGTAGGGTTTTCCATCTGACTATATATGTAGACAGATTCCAGCGGCGGATGAGCCCAATGCATGTTTCAGCAGGAGAGAGAAAATGTTTGAGCAGAAACACGACGTTTTCATACTTAATTCCACTACTTATCCCAAACGCTTCTGAGGCTGAGCCATCAAACTTAATTGCATCATGCATAATCATGCTAAGACGCGTTCTAGAAAATCCGACCTTTCAGTACAATCGAGGAAACGCCTTGTCTGTTTTGCTTACGCAGAACGGAGACGCCGCCATAGTACTCTAATTATTATATTGCACACAGTTTCGTACACGGTGATGATGCTAGTGTTTCACATATTATGAGAGTCAATCTCGTTACAACATTGACTAAAGACCTCTTGGATATGTTTGAGCCAGACAGGGTTTGCACGCTTGATGGCCTTAGGTTGTATAGCATCTTTTTCCTTGAGACCATCAGTTTGCTAGCCGATCTTAATGGCACTGCACATTAACAGTTGGTTCATCGTCTAATTCATTCACGTTAGGCAACCTTTCGATGGCGTTGAAGGCTTATGATTACTAATGTTTCCTAAGGATTACGCGACCGACTGGTGCACTACCCACCGCTGCAATTGCTTGCTATGTCATTATATACTCTGTAACCGATTTAAGACATGTTGTCTTGTTCGAGTTGGACCTACTATCTTCTTGATAGCATCATACATGCCTCTGATGTCTTTTTTGTACCAACTGATGTCTGCATGTTGTGACATATCTGCAGCCATTAGTCTTTGGCACAGCGTCTTACTGCCTGTTGAGCGTTGCTTCTGGCAGTCCTCGCTGGTTGTAAAGTTTTCTGGCTTGTGGAACTCTTTTAGTTGGCAAGGCCGATGCTTTTGGCCTCAGTGATTGGGATCATTTCACTAGAGTTTACTTCGAACCAATCATTGGTATATTCTGATATTTTGTAAATAACTAATCGGGCTATGCTTTTCCCCACATTTTCAAAGGCTCCAATATCTGCAAGGCACTAACCACAGGGCTGGTGGAGCCGTGAACGTGTTGCAGAACGGCAGTTTGAAGCTGAGATTTCTCTTAGCGGTAGCGATGACGTTGATGGGACGGATTCCGTTGTTTTTTGACCGATTAAAATTCTTTAGCTGAAGTCTGACCTTACTGCATACCAAGGAATGGGCCCTTTTTCACTCAGCGCTATGGTAACTATGCCTGATAGGGACGCATTAGCATCTGATGCGCCTGGTAATGATCAGATCTGTTTGGTGCCAGTGGCCAGATCTTGGATGACTCCATGACACTTCGTGTTGAGGCTTTGCCTTAACGTACATCTTTGTGATGTAGGGGTCATGGTATAAGCAAAATGCAAGCAGTGTCTCCACATTGAAGTTCATCTTCCCAATGTTAGGATGTCCTAGACGAGTGCGCCGTGAGTCACAATCAGCACCTACTCGTACATTAAAATCTCCTAACAGGTACAGGTGTATATGTTTCGGGACTCCGTTGACGGTGGCTTCGAAAATGAAAATGGTTAATAGGTACTTTACCAAGACTCTCTATCTGAGTACCTTATGTGATGGCCGATTGTCATAGAAGTGTGATTTTTTATTGCGATTCCTAATCTCTTGTTTCCTCTGGGCTTTTTCACTAAACGATCAAGTCTAAGCGAGGTATGCTTCTTTACGGGCTGCGATACCAGCTTTACGTCCTTTTAGCTTGTCATTGTGCACGGAACATTTGCGTGCAACGCCGATCTGTTAGGGGTCTTCCGTTTGTCCCGTTGTTGTAGTTTTGGCGTTCTTCTTCCTATTTCTTTTCGTCTTGCTTGTGCAATAATTTCAGCCAATCGAATGTAGACTCTAAAGTCCAAGCGCCCATTGAAGCAGACGAGCTGTAGCGGATCAACATCTAATTGTATTGGGGCTATATACCTTTGTGGCGGGCAGTATCTGTCCATCGAAATACAGGGGATTCACCCAGCGCCAAAGGGCTAAGTTTTAATGACGGTAAATGCTTTCTCCCGTGCTGCGTCGACGCTGTGAACGAGTGACCTCTCTAGGCCATACGGTTACGCATGATATTATAGAGACCATGAGTTGACCATACATCAGGCACCCTTCTCTGCATCACTGGTAGACTCGAAAGGAAAGAGAAAATCAAATCAGTTTAGAACCGGTTCAGCTGCAGGAGTTGCGTGAGAGGTATCTCATGTGACATCTGACGGCCTTACTGTCTCCACTCCGGATTATCTTGTCAGCTTTTACTCGCTTCACCTTCCTCTGTCTATGGGTAACTGATTAAGAAGAGCAATGTACAATTTCAGTAGGACCACCGGAAAAGCGAACAGATATAGTCAGTTTTATCAACGAGCAGAATATTGACGTCTTTTTCCGGACAGAAACATGGCTAAAAACATCAGGCGATGAAACCAAGTGTATGGATCTAATACCCACTGGTTACTTCATTAAGTCGTTCACCAGTAATTCTAGCGGAGGTGGAATTGCTGCCATCACAAAAAACTCCATGATAAAACGTCTTAACCACACCACAACATTCAATTTCGACCACACATCGTTTGAACTAGTCGAAACCATACTCACACTGGAGCAAAGGTCAGTCTATTTTTTCTGCCTTTACCGCCCTCTTCCTAGTAGAAAAAACAAGCTGGCTGACTCTTTTTGAAAGAGTTTCCTAATCTCCTGAACTATGGAAATTCGATAGATGGCAACCAGATTATTCTTGAAGATTTCAACTTTCACTTTGACTGTCCCGAAAACCCAAATACATTAAAACTCTTAGATTCCATTAATGTTTTCAACCTCAAAGAGTCAGCTAATCAACCCACCCATAAACATGGTCACATTTTAGACTGGATTCTTATAAGACCTGCTGATAAGATTATACGGTCCTCCCTGGTATCCCATGACCTTGCATCAGATCACCTCTGCATTATATGGCCTCATGACGCATCAGTCCTAACCCACCACCTTTATCAGCTGCTAAGAGAAACCTCCATATAATAAATAGAACCAAACCAATGCACGACATCCAAGCTAACCTAACAACTTGCTTAACTCCTACGGCAGAACAAATCGATAACTGTCTGCGTTCATTGCTTGACAAACATGCCCCAGCTACCAAGTAAGGAGTATCAATTCAAAAGTGTTCTCCATGCTATAGCAGGGTTAGGGACCAGATTTGCACGCTAAAAGAGACCGTGTATGGTCAACTCATGGTCTCTATAATATCCTGCGTAACCGTACGGCCTAGAGAGGCGTTTTGAACTGTTTGAAGTTTCTACAGTAGATATTGAGATGAACCAGACATAACTGAGTTACAATATTCCTGTCTTGAAAGTACTAATGAACACACAAGTGTTTTTGTGGCATCAGCTGAAAGATATTTGCGAACTCAGCTGATGCATCTCAGCTCAAGATATGCAGCCTTGCATATGTTCATGACATTTTGGTGCAATGTGAGAGTACTGTCCAGAGTAACACCTAGGTTTCGTACTGATTGTGTGAATTTAATGTTCGTGTTGCGGATATTTATTGTTTGAGGTAAAGGATGTGAATGAGAAAGTCTTTGTGTTGTGATCAGAATGGCCTCAGTTTTGTCATCATTCATCTGCAGCTTGTTACATGTCATCCATGATTTCACATCGGACATGCACCTCTCTACACCTTGGATGGTAGCATCAGCTTCAGTTGGGTGGCTAGATTTGTATATTTGGGTGTCATCAGCGTACAATTGGTAAGACACTGGATGATTATCTATGACACTTGAGAGCGGCTGAGCGTACGGAATGAAGAGAACACGTCAAAGAACAGACCCCTGTGGAACACCACAACATAGATCAACTGGGCTGGAGTGTATTCCATTTGCAGATACAGTTTTGTCCTGTTGACTAAGTAGGACTTGAACCACAGTAAGGCTGTATCATGAATATCAAATACATGCTGGAGACGGTGAAGTAATATAGCATGGTATATTGTGTCAAATGCTACAGACAAATCAAAGAGGGTGAGAACTTTAATCTTTCCGCTATCTAACGCAGAGAGAATGTCATTAACTACTTTTAGAAGAGTAGTTTCAGTACTGTGGCAAGTGCGATATGCTGATTGTACATTGCTAAAAAGACCTGTTTGAATTTAGATGAGATACAAGCTAGGATAGAACAACCCTTTCTAAGATTTTTTATATGAATGGAAGATTCGAAGCTGGGCGGTAGTTCTTTAAATCGTTATGGTCATTTGTTGGTTTCTTCAGCAGAGGCTTTACAATGGCAGTTTTGAAAAATGATGGGAATTCCCCGGATGAGAGAGAGGTATTAATAACATCAGTTAGTGAAGGCAATACTGGATCTAAGCACTCAAGCAGCAGTGATGTTGGAATTGGATCAAGTTCACGTGACTTTGGTGCACTCTTCATCACCAGTGTACGTACAAAATCCATAGAGACAGGTTCAAATGCTGCTAATGGTTGCCGCTCAAATTCTGTATCCCAACTGTATGGTGACGACGAGTCAATTGAAATTGTGGTGTCAAGCTTATCTCTAATGGTTTGTACTTTGTCACGGAAGAAATTTACAAACATGTCTGGAAGGTCTACTGGAGAGATGGTAGTTGGAAGTGGTGTAGATTTGTTCCTTGACATTAGCTTGTTAGTAATCTCGACGAGCTCTTTGCAGCTGGAACTTTCCATGATCTTAGTAGTATAGTGGGCTGATTTCGCTGCATGGACTATATTTGTGGCATTCTTCTTAGCGGCTTCATAGATTTGCTTATGAATAGTGAGTCTGGTCAAAAGCCAAAGCCTCTCACCTTTACGGCGGTCTCTTGTATCAGTTTCTTTTATGTGTACGAGATATCATTATCTTTGATTTTGAACGCTACTGTGCAATGCAGCATATCCATGCATAGGATTGCACAGGAATGAA
Organism: Sinohyriopsis cumingii; assembly: GCA_028554795.2. Taxonomy (NCBI): domain Eukaryota; kingdom Metazoa; phylum Mollusca; class Bivalvia; order Unionida; family Unionidae; genus Sinohyriopsis; species Sinohyriopsis cumingii. Next base: position 3,012,314 of record JAPYKE020000126.1, on the reverse strand, counting down.
TTTGCATTAGTTCTGAATATGACAGTAACAACAGCATACAATAAATGAATGTTAAGATTTTGAAACATCGAGCCTTCCAAACCTGCTAAATCCAGATTCCCGCTTGAACATTGGATTTGTTGCACAAATAAATATAAATCTTTAAGAATCAGCTCGAACAAAATCGGTTAGAGATTTTCTTCTTAGATAATCCCCGAAAACGATTTGAAAAAAAGCTATACCGCTCATATACGAACACCATAAAAGTTTTAATATTTCGATACACATTTTAAAAATGAGCAATTACACCTCGCATTATGTCTGATTACTTTTATGCATAGACCAGCCTGCCACCTTAATCACATAGTCTGCAAAAAATGATAAAAAAAGTTTTCAAAAATCTGGAAACGCATTTTGTGCAAATCCAAATTTCTTTGTGAAATATGCTGCTCTAGGTTTGATTGGAATTTCCTCCAGTATAGTGTAGACTAATTATATCAGTGGTTAGTGTACCGAAGGATCTGCAGAGTGGGCAACATTTTCCAGGTCAAGTCGGATCCCCGCTACGTTTGTTCCCCGTTATGCAAATTCAGTATACCATGCATCTCCATCATGTTCCTTTATAAAATCGAAAATTGATTGTCTTCGCTGCGGCGTTCATTAAAACCTTAAATTCGTCTAGTGCATGATATATGATGGATTCTTTTTCGTTGCTTTTGTTGGCCATACTGTTGACAATTTTCAGAAATCTTGTAAGAAGGTCTACATTTGCTTTTCAAAGCTTGTGTTGTGTAGTCACGCAATGATTTAGTGCATTTTAGAATAAATCCTTTGAGAACTAAGGGATATTTATATCGTGAATTTATACTTCATTATGTAATTTAGACTATTTACATCAGTGGCTAGTTTACCGAAGTATCTACCAAGGTTGATGGCATTTCTTAACGCTCTTTTTCACTGACATCCAAACATATTTAGTTGCATTGTTATTTTTATTATTGCTATTAAAACCCATTTTGTTGTCAACATTTGTGTTGGCCGTATCAAGAAATACGGGTATTTATATTCGTGTTTCTCAGTCCAGTAAAAGATTGCCGAGCTAGTATGCTGTTATTTACGTCAGCAATTTTATTACAACAAATATTTTTGGAAAATCGTTACTCGTAGCTTTTCTTCAATTTCAGCATCACAAAGAATTTTTTTTTAACTGTTCTACCTTTTCTGTATTCATAGCGCGAATTTTAGTGTATTGTATTTGGTGTATCGTCAGAGTAGAATTAATTAAGTTGTACATTACTGAAAATAATAATTTACCTTCAGCCATGAGGTGATTCTATAAAAAATATGTCACTTTAATATTTCGGAATGATAATTAAATTATATTTTATCAGCAAATCAATAATTTAATGTATAGCTAGTATCAATTGAACATATTTCAATTAAAATATTACATTAAATGTTTAGTATATTGTCTTTGAATTTCTATGTTTAGCTCGACCAGTTTAGTGCAGCGTATATTAACTATTTTAACAATCATAATGTATTTCATCAAAATCAAACTGTCCGTGAAAAAGTCATCGACATTAATAAATTATTTTTATATGTTCTCGTTTTAAAATCTTCCACTGAGATACAAGTCTTTTGAGATAAACATTTTTATTTTATTTCCGCTTCAAATCACTTGTATCTCGTCAGTAGTGCTAAATCGGGATTAGTGTAGGGTCACAACTACCACACCGAAATTACAGGTCTTCGTCCATTTCAAACAGATGTTTATGTTCTTTATTCTAAAACATATAGTCTAATTCTTTGTCTGTTATAGTCATATAAGGAAATATTTTAACCAATAAATAAAACTGTAATACCGCCACATCTGTGAAAATATTTTTGCTTTGTGCATTAAGAGAAAGGTGCTTATATTTATATTTGCGATATTCTGATCGTCAACCTTTGTTTCCCCTCAATCACGTCCGTGTTCACAAAACATTGAATGACCCACACTTGATTCTCTAAGGCATGAAAGATGAATGTACGTCAGATGATCAATATTTTTCAGATAAAAGATGTTAACAGTCTTCACCTTTCCGAATGAGTTAGAATGAATGAATGTACCCTGCGCGACATCTTTGGAGCTGTTGGTGACTGGGTCAGGAGGTTTTATGTGGTCTGGGTTATTGTCACTGATGAGGTGCTGAGGACTTGTGAGGGTCTTCTAGGGGCAATTCAAGTAGTCGTCAGACTATCTATCTATCTATCTATCTATATATATATATATATATATATATATATATATATATATATATATATATATATATATATATATATATATATATAT